>JAJGRX010001042.1:0-448771 GCA_025461125.1 Carex kokanica | reverse complement strand
AATTTGGTCTCCAAGCACATTTCAATATGGAGATAATGTTGAGCGGTTCGGATCGATGGTTTGGATTTTCAAAATGGAATATGAGCGTTTTACTTCACACACACACACATATATATATAGGAATTGGCTACGGTGCTACGCGTAGCATAGAGGGCCTCCGTGCTACGGTTCTATATTTGAGTTTTCAAAATTATAACGGTCGATATGAACCGTTCAACGTGATCTCCATATGAATATGTACTTGCAACCAAATTTTATATTTTTTAGAATCTTTTTACTATTTTTCTTAGATAGGTAGAAAATCACTTGATCTGAAAATTCTGTACCATTCAGATCAAGTGATTTTCTATCTATCTAAAAAATAGTAAAAAATTTCTAAAAAATGTAAAATTTGATTTGCAAGTACATATTCATATGGAGATCATGTTGAACGGTTCGGATCGACCGTTAGAATTTTGAAAACTCAAATATTGAGCCGTAGCACAGATGCCCTCTATGCTACGCGTAGCACCGTAGCCAATTCCTATATATATATATATAGAGAAGACTATTGTGCTTTGCAAAGTAAAGCCATCGTTTTACTTCGGCTTACTTTTTGGATTTTCAAAGTCCAAAACGTCGATCCAACCGTTCAAGTTGATCTACATATTGAAATGTGCTTGCAGACCAAATTTTACATTTTTTGGAATTTTTTTACTATTTATTAAGCCACTTTGAAAATTGCTGATCACATGGTCCAGAAAAAACAGTGCAACAAAATTCTAGACCATGTGATCAGCAATTTTCAAAGTGGCTTAATAAATAGTAAAAAAATTCCAAAAAATGTAAAATTTGGTCTGCAAGCACATTTCAATATGTAGATCAACTTGAACGATCGGATCGATGGTTTGGACTTTGAAAATAAAAAAAGTAAGCCGAAGTAAAACGATGGCTTTACTTTGCAAAGCACAATAGCCCATCTCTCTCTCTCTCTCTCTATATATATATATATATATAGAGATAGGCTAATATGCTTTTAGTAGCATATGGCCCGATATGCTTCCAACTCAAAATCAGATTTTCAAAGTCCAAATGGTCGATCCGAACCGTTCAAGTTGTTTTCCATATTGAAATCTACTTGGAGACCAAATTTTACATTTTTTGGAAAAATTTTACTATTTATTAAGCCACTTTGAAAATTGCTGATCCGGTGGTCCAGAATTTGAAAGCACTGTTTTTACTATTCACCCAGATCAGCAATTTTCAAAGTGGCTTAATAAATAGTAAAAAAATTCCAAAAAATGTAAAATTTGGTCTCCAAGCAGATTTCAATATTTAGAACAACTTGAACGGTTCGGATCGACCATTTGGACTTTGAAAATCCGATTTTGAGTTGGAAGCATATCGGGCCATATGCTACTAAAAGTATATTAGCCTATCTCTATATATATATACATATAGAATTGTGCTATTGTACTTTGCGTACTTCACGCTCATATTCCCATTTTGAAAATCCAAAACGTCGATCCGAACTGTTCAAGTTGTTCTCCATATTGAAATGTGCTTGGAGACCAAATTTTACATTTTTTTGAATTTTTTTACTATTTATTAAGCCACTTTGAAAATCGTTGATCCATTGGTCCAGAATTTTTTACTGTTTTTTACTGTTCACAATGGATCAGCGATTTTCAAGGTGGCTTAATAAATAGTAAACAAATTCCAAAAAATGTAAAATTTGGTCTCCAAGCACATTTCAATATGGAGAACAACTTGAACGGTTCGGATCGATGTTTTGGATTTTGAAAATGGAAATATGAGCGTGCGTTTTACTTTCCGAAGTACAATAGCCCAACTCTATATATATATGAGACTTCTAAAGTTAGAGATAGAATTGATTAACTAAGAAAAAGATTTTATTGTAGGAAGCTGCTAACTGTTCTCCAACATCAATTGCCCAAATATCTCTCAAACAAACCGTTGCAACTTTGAAAGTGTATGTAAATCTCTTTTTAGAATTATGTAATCTTCAATACTAAATTGTGTAAACAGGTTCACCGAATGCTGTAAAAACGAGGGATTTTTCATTACCATGTGGTCTCCGGCAAACCCCCAGTCTAACTATTTTGACCCGGACCACTTAGCCCACTTGTAATACTTTGATCAGGACCACTTAAAACTCTGCTTCTTTGAATATTGTAAATTGTTTATTTGAATCTTGTAAACTAGAACTCTGTAAACTGTTTCTTTGAATAATGTAAATCGGTAAAAAAAGTTTCAAATTTTTATCTTTTAAAAAAAAAAAATCAAAATTTTATTTTCTTCAATTTTTTCTTTAAATATGCATATAGATGCTACTTCCAATTTTTTTTAATTTTGTAAACCTTATCACATAACTTTGTAAACAGTTTATTTGAATACTATAACCACGTCAAAAAATTTAAAATTTTTTTTAAAAAAAAAAAACTTTCAATTTTTATCAATTTTTGCATCTACATATTTGATCCAACTATTTTGAATTATGTAAACCTTATCACATAACACTATTAACCGTTTATTTAAGTACGGTTTTTGTGCCCTAAAAAGTTGGAATTCAATAAAGTTGGACAAAGATGCCATTTAAATAACAAATTGGTCAATTAAAATGTCGATCATATTTTAATTTGGTACAATACCACAAAATAGGAGGCAAAACCCACAAAATAAAATTTATGACTAAATTCTATATTAAAAATCATAAATTTTGATGTAAAATACACCTCCTAACTCAAAATATTGAAAAGTTATGAATTTTACAAAATCAGAAGCTCTGATTGGTGCCACGTGTCACAGGGTACTCATAGCAATTAACCTATGCCATCTGGGTACAAATTGGGTTGCGCAAACAAGCTCTGACGACTAGGGACCCACAAGTCAGCCTCTCAAAAAAATTTCTGAAACCTAAAGATAAGTGAACCTGTTCTTCCATACTTAAGCCTATAGACCGCGCTGTCAGTGTTATGGTGCATCACAAACCAAGTCAACCCAAGTTCTCGAACTAAAATCAAATTAATATTGCGCGCTCTCACCCCTTCGTAGTGTATGCACCCGGTGCTTGATGCACCAGATTCACGCCTCTACACGGCTCACCTCATGCCGAGTCTAACCAAGGAATCGAATATATCAGAGGAGAAGGACGTTAAGAGCTCAGAGAGACTGACAGGGGTCCCCACCCTGTCAGGTCCCTCTTCCTTATCCGATTCTGTACCATGGCCGATCTTCAAACCCAAAATTCGAGCAAAATACTAAAGCTCGTCACAAATTCTCACCTGAGATCTTCAATGGTCTCTCTTTGTTCCTCTCTGCCTGAGCTCCGGCGAGGAAGGTTCCCTCATGAGCTGCAATTGGGACAAAGAAGAAATGTGAAGGTGACAAAAGGGACTTGAGCTCTGTGCAAAATTGGGCTTCGAGACTCAACAGGGAAACTAAGAGGGCCTAGGCGACAATCTCTGGTCCATCAAAACGATGTGAAATGAAGCAATTCGGTGAGTTTAGATATATGGCACAAGCCCGCTTCTGTTGTAAATGTGAAGCATCTAATTCACTGCCAAGATGACAAAATGTGCCTGGATATATGTTAAGACTCTAAGGCGATGCTAGGTGCTTAATTCCAAGCGCTGAAGGTACAAGCAGAATCGGTGTAGCACATGTTAGCATATTTATTGAGTGAACCGGCCTGATATTGTACATCAGTTGCTAGCTGTCCCCAGCCTCTGGGACCACAAGGCACGTGTCCCTTACCGCCTGGTTGAAGCCTAAAGAAATATTCCTCTCTCAGGAGGCAGGAGCACGCTTAACAGGCCCTCATTTGGTGCAAGGCATATAAACCATAAATGGAAGAAATCAAGGGTTATAATTGTTCCTCTCATGCTCTAGCTATAATCCAAGATGAAAGGAATATATTCTCACAGCCATGCATGAAGAACATATTCATGGGGCCATTTAAATTTATTGAGTTCATAATTATTTGCACGAACCTCTCTTCAGATTGAATGGTTTAGATTCAAACAAAATCCAATTCCAAATTTTATAACACATTAAATTGAAAGCTTGCCTTATATAAAGGTCAATATAACCCTCAAGTAATTAATAAATAAGCGCGCCTATACTTGCAAAGAAGTAATTTATTACCTAATTAAATTGTAAAGCAGTACAACTAGGTATAGGTATATAATTTCACTGGATGCATCCGTTAGTCTATTAACCGAGAGTTAATTTGATATAATAATAAAAAAAAGTATATACAATTTTTCTTCAAAATCTGAAATACATGAAACGGAAAGTTGATAAGAATCCAAACAAGTATATATGAGTTGTTATCAAGTACTTTACAGAACAACTTGGGATGCTTTTTAATACGAACAAGATTGTTAGGAGGGGGGCGTTTTACGATGTACTTACTACATTTCATTCATGTCATTAAAATAGATATATATAGTCCCCACCAACAATTTGGTAGTGATCACTTGACACAATACTATCATATACTATCATATCCATAAAATTAAAATAATTGTTATTTATTGAGATGTGTTGACAAAAGGTGCACATGATACAATATAGAGAGTGGCTAATATACAAACGTTTGTTCCTAGCCTCCGGAACAAACGGTTCAGTTCTCTGATTTTTAAAGTTCAAACAGTCGATCCCAACTGTTATATATTTAATCTATATTAAAATGTGCTTGGAGACCAAATGTTACATTTTTTAGAATTTTTTTGTTATTTATTAAGCTGGTTTGAAAACCGTTGTTTTTCAATAGTGCATAACTTTAATAAAATTAGCGGTTTTCAAACCAACTTAATAAATAGTAAAAAAAATTTAAAAAATGTAAAATTTGATCTCCAAGCATATTTTAATATAGATTGAATATCTAACTATTTGGATCGACTGTTTGGACTTTGAAAATTAGAGAACAGAACTGTTTGTTCCGAAGGCTCGGTACAAATGTTTGTATATTAGCCACTCTCTACAATATATACACACAAGAATCTGAAGTTTTGGTTTATTACTAAGCACTTTCAATAGATCGATTGGGGCCTTTATTGAAGAGCTTTATGAAAGTTTTGACATTGAGGAAGATATTTATCCACATTACACGCATTGATCGAATTTTTTAAATCAAAATTTTTATCTTAGTATCCATAAAAGAGGTTGACAATAATCTGAAAAATGTAACATTAAACTTAATAGAAAATCTAAATATGTAGCCAATATTGAGTGATTCGGATCTTGTTCAAATTTGAAAATCAATATTTACAGTCACAATTTTATCAAAACAATAATAATTACAGTCAGAAGCGCCAACTGGTTCATTCTTTACAAAACACCGTAGCACAGTTTTATTTACACAATTTTTGACCGAAATGATCTAATTTAACAAAATTAATATATATATCGTTGAGTTCCGAGTATAAATCAAAATATTTTTATTAAACAATTAAAAGGCCTCAAGCTCTATATTTTATTACCTGGTTAAAATCACCCAGTGTAGAACTTCTTCAACATGAAAATAAAATAAAATAAAGACAACTAAATTAATCGTCAATCTCGATTTTTTTTATTTGCTTGAAACATGATACTGTAATTGACCATGTTCTCAAATATTAACTCCATTGCATTAATTGCCAAATAACTGAAACACACTTTTTGTTGTTTAATTATTGTATCAATAGTTTCTTTTTTCTCTGTTCAAATTTTTTCACTCTTATTAGGCAATATTTATATATTTTCGGAGCAGTGTTGGTTTCAACTTGTGCAAACCTATTTCAACACAACTGAAATAAATAGTTTTTATGTAGTCTGACCGTAAAGATCACGCGAACTATGCCCCTTAAAACAGTGGCGGATTTACTAACAATAAATTAATATTCGTTTTCAAGATTTTCGCACTTAAACATGAGGTTGATATATAATTTAGATTAAAATACTATGAATATTATAAAATTCACTTTCATATTTTTTGTGAAAATTATATATGACTGATTCTCATAACTTGAAAGTTTGCCTCCAGCCCTTCGTGAAAATCTTTCAGACACAAATCAAACTTTAGATGCAAACAATATTAAATTTATTTTTCCTTTTGAGCATTAGTAAACATTTTTTCCAAGGAAACAGAACATGGGCAAAGAATAGGGAATTTGATCCATTTGGCATTAATTAATCCTAAGAATACAGATTTTTTATTCATTTATTTATTGGTCCATTATTCCTGGCACAAGAACAACAATACATTGTCTTCAAATTTGTAATGACTTTTTTAATGCAGGTAAACAAATGTTTTAGTTCATATTGCATGCATTCATAGGAATAAATGTTTTTTTTTTTTTGCCTAACTTGGATATCTAAGAAATTTAAAACCATGCTGAACACGTCCCGAACTATACCTAAATGCTCGTAAGGCATATATATTCAGCTCTTAAGTACTTTGAAAAATATTTACAAGTCATAATATTGATGATGTTCTTACAAAATCAATGAATAAAAATGAAAGAATTTTCAACATTTGGTACATGCTCCAGACGAAGGTTAGGGAGATATCCAGGGGGTCCCTAGTAGGCATTACGGTTCAATTCTGTAGTTTTATTCGTCCTATAGATTTATGTTTCGTAGTCCTAGCGTACATTTATTTAGAATCATAAATGATATTAATCAAATTATAATTTTAAATTGGATAGTGTACATTTAATTTTAAATGATATTATATACATTTATTTAGTATTTGTTTAGATAGGTAGAAAATCAAATTTTGGACCATTTAAAAACAACAACTTTCTACTTATTTACAAAAATAGTAAAAAAAATTTCTAGAAAAAATGTAAAATTTCATCTACAAGTACATTTTGATATGAAAGTTATATTTGACGGTTCGAATCGACTGTTTAAACTTTAAACATTCGATTAATCGGGAATAAACAGCTGAATAATCGAAAAAATCTGCAGACACTATCTCCGCTAAGTTTATTCGTAGCGGTTTGACCACTACCACTGACTGGCCGATTAAGCCCGTTATTTACAACACTGACCAATTATCTATGCTCCAATCTTTATGTTAGTAATCATAGATAAATCAATGACATTTTGTTTAGGACAGATAAATCAATGACATGATAGTGCGGTACTGGGTCCAGCTGCTCAAAATCGACAGATGACCCGAATCCGAACTGAGGAATTTCGGATTTTCAAGGATGCTCGCATGACCCAATTAAAGAAATAAAAAAATTGCTTGTTTGCCGATCAAACATGAGAAAATCAAGAGAAAGAAGGGAAAGAAACGGGCAAGCCGTGCGTTGAAATCTGGCAATCGACAATGGAACCAACGTGGACTGCCATACGTTGTAGGGTCCAAAGTGCTATCGCCATGGAGAAGTGCAGGGATAGTGGCAGTGGCACCCGGCCCGAGAGAGAGGGGTCCCGACGAAGGAGGCAACTGTCTGAGTTTGTAAGTTCATGGAGAAAATGTTGAAGACTTATCGGTCTATGTTATCTACTTAAACCCATATCAGTGAGCTTTTGTTATACTTTGTACCAGTCGTAGTTCTGTTTCAAATTAAGTCTGAATTATCTCCGCTTTAATAGAAATGTGTATTTTACCATACATTTACCTGTTATGAATAATTTTGGTTAATTGTTAATTTGAAATATACATGTTGCTTTCTTTGTTCAGATTTTCTCACGAGCAGTAGGTGATACTTGACAATGACCAGGGGATGTTGTATTGAGCAAGTAAACACCAACAGTTAGATATTATCAGGTAAGTTGCTATAATTTCAAAATAGTGATGTTGTATTGAGATTCAACTGATGCAAAGTTGCTATAATTTCAAAATAGTGACCGAGCATTTTGTGCAAAGTTACTTTAAATTTATTATCACAACTGCCTGCAATAAAACATTATCTTGTTCTCCCCTACCACCAACCATTCATCTTTATTATAACAGAAATTCATGGATAGAGTTCAATAACAGAGTCAACACCCAACCTAGCAGGATATATTTTGTAACCAGAATATCCTGCTCCCACACTACTACAGAAATGGTCATTGTACACGGACATAAACAGGGGAGCTACACGGATTTCCTGCCGTGTGGAGTGCGAGGGTGTATAATCCCCTGAATAAATTATACACGGATATTTAACCGTGTGCAATTCCTGAGAGCTACACGGATCATTACATAAACAACCGTGGTCAATTCCTTGCCAAGTGGCGGTCTCCAAACCCGAGCTACACGGATCAGTACATAATTAACCGTGTCCAATTCCTTGCCAAGTGGCGCTCTCCAAAGCCGAGCTACACGGATCACTACATAATTAACCGTGTCCAATTCCTTGCCAAGTGGCGCTCTCCAAAGCCGAGCTACACGGATCACTACATAAACAACCGTGTCCAATTCCTTGCCAAGTGGCGCTCTCCAAAGCCGAGCTACACGGATCACTACATAAACAACCGTGTACGATGTCTCTGTCTACACGGACTTTTAGGTTAATATCCGTGTCGACATAGTTATTCTGCACGGCTCATTACATAAACAACCGTGTACATTAGTTGAGATCTATACACGGATATTTAACTAAAAGGCCGTGTACGATCATGTTTCTACACGGATGTCTATCAAAATATCCGTGTAGAATAACTATTTCTACACGGATCATTACATAAGCAGCCGTGTAGCTATCTTATATTTTTATTTGCTCTTTATTTGGCTTTCCACACGGACTTTTGTGAAACATCCGTGTAGAATGGTTATATTTTTTTTCAATTTTTATTTTTTGTTTTGGCTAGCCTCCAGTTTGCTAGCCATTAAAAATCAATTCCAAACAAAGAATTTCCAATATATCAGAATACAACCCCTAAACAAAATTCATGTACACTAAATATATCAAAAATTCATGCACACAAAATTATACAAATCCATATTCTGGTTTACAAAATTCATTTTGAAACCACTTTGCCCACATACATCTAAAATAATCTATATCTTCATTGCTGTAATGCCCTGCCTTCTCGTTCGATTTATGCTGCCAAAAATTCAAAATATGTAGGTTATTAGAAAAATACAATATAACAACTGCATCTCTGTTTTGCTTTATAAAAATAAATATTGTAATTATAACAATGCAACTAATAAAACAAATTTAGTAGAATAAAATATTAGAGGAAATCAATATTAATTATATGGACAAGTCAAGGCAAACATATGAATTACATACCGGATAATTTGGCCACTCGAATTGTAAGCGTTCAACAAAGTGATACATAAAAATCATCGTGTAATAACCGCATTCCTAACCCTGAAACTGTTGCGGGCACTGAAATTTTCATTTAGCGGCCTATGTTAGAATGACAATTAATTTTTGAACAAAAAATATGAAATTATAAAAATTATAGTGCATGTGCTCACCGGCTGCCACCTGAAACACAACTTATTTTTACGCTTCGGAATCGTGCTTTGCCTTCCTCCATCTTTAAGATATTTCAGAAAAGCCCTTACAAAATTGAGTGAATGTAATTAGCAATTCCACAATTTGTTATATGTAATTGGGAAAAAATCAAACCAAGTGAATTACTATTGCTTACTTTCTTATTGGAATGCAGATCTTTTTGGATTGCTGAGGAATGATGCCCGGTCCGGGATATGAAGAATCCATGAGGAAAACCAAATTCTCAAGTGGCACAATCACAATCAAACACCAGTGGCCACTCTGGTGGTATGGCACGAGAATAAATTTCTTATTCTCCGAAACAGCCTTATGCATCGCTGAACGCATGTACTGGACAGTATCTTCCTCCTGATATTTCACCATCGTACCACTAGTAAAAGCGGGGTCCAAGAATGCACAGGAGTTCACCCTATCTTTCCCATGAGCCACAGACTGTTTTCGTTGTATCATCCTGAAAAATCATCATTTCACATTAGAATATATATTTGAGTGCTATACACATGATATATATGATTTTTTGGTCACTAACATGACGAAAACGGTGAGGACTCCCACATCGAGCCATTTATCGCTTGATGAGGCATGTAGAAAGTCCTTGAATTCTTTGAAAGGCAGCACGACCGTCCTGCCTTTGTGTAGGAGAACCTCGGGGGGGATTTCGAAGATTACGTCCTCCATATCATCTGGTGCCTTAACCAGGCAGTCGTGGAGATTCCGCAAATCCTCGGGCAAACGGCTAACCTCTTTTTCAGAGAGCCCCGTACGGTCTACTGGGGCATTCGCTGGCGCATCCGCTGGCGCAGCCTCTGGCGCAGGGGGGTGCGGACCGCCCAATCAAGCATTAAATAATCAAAGAGCAGTCCCAAACGGGGGACTATCCAAAATTAATCCCTATTGGATTAATTTTGAACGGGCATGGACCTAAAAGCATCAGTAGGTCGGTTATTGGACCACAATACACTAATTATTTACATTATCTTAACAAATCAAGCATTAAATAATAATTGACAGAAATAATTAAGCAATATTAATCAGTAACAGAAAATTAGATAAAGAAGGGGGAAATATATATATGTATGACTAACCTTGGCAATAGAGAGGAGAATGCGAATTAACTTCCAAGCTATATCTCAGATCCGGCCTCGTTCCTTGTGCGCAGAAATCAGACCAATTCAATACAGAGAAAGAGAGAGAAGTATTAATTGATCAAAACGGCGCCGGAAGAAGGCCTTTTATATAGTTCCAAACCCTAAAATAACATTTCTACACGGATGACAATCTATAAATCCGTGTAAAAAAAGCATTACGAGAGCTACACGGACTTTTACATATGTAGCCGTTTATAAAAGATAACCTTTATACACGGACAATTATATAAACAACCGTGTGTAATATAAAAGATAAATTTTCTTCACGGACATTTAGAATTCTTTTTTTTTTCCTAATTTTTGTTTTATTTTTTTTGGTTTAGCCTTCCATTATTTCGAGCAAGTATCTTTGTTTTCACGGATATTTAGCTATAAATCCGTGTAGAAAGACACACAGACTTTTATATAAACAGCCGTGTAAATTATTTTTCTACACTGTTAATTAAACAAAAATCCGTGTACTATTTCTCATTTCTACACGGCTCTTTATTAAACGTCCGTGTATCATTTGTTTTTTTTTTTTTTTTTTTGTCTGTCAGCTAGTTTTTTTCCCTATGTTTTTCAGAACAAACAATTTCCAAAACAGAGGAAGACATTTAAACTAAAAATTCATGTACCCTAAATTATAAAAAATTAAAGCATTACAAATGTTGGAATAAAAAGTCATATTGTAAACTAAAAATTTCCATTAAGGACTAGAATAGGGTGGTTCTTTCCTTTTGGTGCCAGTAGGGTTTACAGAGGGTAATATGAAGATACATGTTTTACTAAAGAAAGAGTTGAGTAAAAAGTTGGATGAAGGACCTTCAGAGCAAAGGGAAGATGTGGATGAAGGACCGTCAGAGCCGGATGAAGAGTCGAATGAAGAGTCGGATGATCTCCGACTCTTCATTCGACTCTTCATCCGGCTCTGAAGGTCACATTCACCTCTTCATCCGGCTCTGAAGGTCCTTCACCCAACTCTTCACCCAACTCTTCGTCCAGTAAAATTGATCAGAATAGAGAGATAATTTTTTTTTCAATACTTCGATCGCATGGGAATTCGAGATGTAGGTTATCAATTGTACCAGATCGCTCATCTGTGAGCTCCCAAAACAGTAGCTCATATCGATCTAATTTTGCGATCTGAAACAATTGATAAACCTACATCTCAACCCAATTGTTAACTGTGAGAGGGGAGAGTATAAGTTGATCAAAACGACGCTGGGGAGGGCCTTTTATATAACAAAAAACCTAAAATATCCTTTCTACACAGCTCTTTATTAAACGTCCGTGTAGCTCGCTCAAGGCTTTCTACTCTGTCATTTAAACAAAAAACCGTGTACAAATTAGACATTTCTACACGGATCTTTATTAAACATCCGTGTAGCTCCTACGGGTTATATACACGGTCATTTAAACAAACATCTGTGTACAATGTTTACCTTTCTTCACGGTTCTTTAATTAAATATCCGTGTAGCTCTCTCAAGGCTTTCTCCACTGTTATTTAAACAATAAGCCGTGTACATTTTCTAGTAAACGTCCGTGTAGCTCTCTCACGTCTTTCTACACTGATTCTTTTGTAAATATCCGTGTAGAGATCCTACAGATATTTTAGGCATCCAACAAATTACAACTTCTACACGGTTTTTCTATAAAATTGCCAAGTCCGTGTACAATGTGCCGTGTACAATGACCATTTCTGTAGTAGTGCCAGTATGATATCATGCCATTCCTGCTTGTAACGTTCCTTCGATCCCAAGCAACACATCATACTAATGTCAAAAAGAAGACCCGTCTCAACTGCTTTCGGATCATCACTCTCTGCATCTATGATGATGTCCACGACAATGACTTTGCCACCATCATTTTTTGCAGATTCAATTGCTTCTTTGCATCGCTTGAGTATACGAACACAATTCTCGTCATTCCAGTTGTGAAGAATATTCTGAGAAACATGTTGGAAAAAACAGTGAGTGAATTAATTAATTGTGTAAAAATTTACAAAAATAATTAAACCAGTAAGTATATATCCAAGTGTCTTCTGCATAAACAAGAATTTGAAAATTTTCAAGGTTCATTTATGAAAATTAAACAACTATTATAAGAAGTAAATAATAATGTAGAGTTCAGCTGCAGCATGAGGTGACCTTGAGAAAAATTGCATCAGCTGGAGGTATCTTTTCGAACATATCTCCCCCAACCACATCGAAGGAGTCATTTTTCGAAGCCTTTGCAACGATATGTGGAAGGTCAAACACTATGCATCTCAATCCGGGAAAAGCTTCAGCAACAATTTTGACTGTCATTCCGGTGCCCCCGCCAACGTCCACCAGACTACGTAAGCCATCAAATATATGTGCATAGGTCGTGACTAAGCCTCTCATTAATGGCTTACTCTGGCCTACCATTGCCTCGTTGAATAAGTTACCTAGTTTGGACAGTTCAAATTTCGAATGTGCATATTAATTAATTGGGTATAAATTAATAAATTTATGTATTGTTTTATTTTTTAATATAATACATATAATTACTATTATTGCGTGTCTGTGTGAATAGAACTTAGCAAATTAACTAATATGTACAACTAGTATAGTATGTAGTATTTAGTATTACCAATGTTGGGTCTTTCCTTCATGATTTCATAAAATTGTTTCCCATCAAATGCTTTCTGGAACAGGGTGCATGTACCGGTATCCTTGAACACTTCGCTCAGACGACCCCAACTTTTTGCGAATTCTACTTCTGTAGTGCAGAGCACATAGGCCCCCATGTTGGAGCCGTCGAGAAGAATGAGCTCCGAGACGGGTGTGAGCAGGTAACCTGCTTCAGATCCCATGAAGATTCCTTGGTGGACAAGAAGTGCCATGAGGCGGCCGAGCATTGAGTCCTTCTCAGGTGGGATCGGTATGGAGCGAGCGAGTTCGTTTAGAGGCATGGGCCGGCCGTATGCTTGTATGCGCCCCGAGATGTCTAGGTCCACAGCACACTTGAAAGTGAAGCTGCTGATGTAAGATAAGGTTAGGTTTTTTATTGTGGTCATCTCCATTTGTGTATATGTGTTAAATTTTGTGCATGTACATGTGATATATATCAATTATATGAAAAATCCTTGGTGCCGGTTATCTGTTTAAATAAAGGCATTTCTAGCTAGTTGCTGATGTTGTAGTTTGATCGGTCTATTTAATTTTATAGCTTGCGTTTCATGTGGTTACATTTTTTAATATATCTGATTTCGGACGTACATAATCATTCCCTTATCTATATATAATTTACATGGGGTAGCGTGTCCAATTAAATAAGAAATGAGGCTTATATATATTACTATTTATTTGAAGGTTAGTTGGCTGTCGGCCTGTCGCCACTAACATTGTTATTATTATAATAATTAAAAATGATTTTTTACAGGATCCGAGTCTTCTATAACACCTCTAAATGAGTCTAATCTAACAATAAATCGAGTTATAGGTAATTTTATTTTTTTTATTTTTGAAAAATTAGTGATTTTAAATATCAACGATTTTATTAATAATAAAAAAATTATTTACAACACATTAATTAACATTAATTAATTGATCCTGATTTTTATTTTAGATTTTTTTTTTTATTATCTTCAATTCCTCTAAATCACTCTATTTTTCTATTCCTACAATATATTTACACTCTTTATTCTCTCTATTCTCACTATTCTTTAATCGCCTTATTTTATTTTTCTCCATCTTTATCTTCACGACCCTTCCGCATCACTCAATCTGACGACTAGAACCAAGTCAGATCGAGATGGTACCTCCTTGCGCGCTCTCCTCGCATCTCCATGGCGCACATCCTTCTTAATAAGGAGCTCTCTTTGGGGGCTTTGATCTTCACTCTTCGATCCACCACTCTCACTTAGATCTCTTTCTCCTCTCCTCAGCTCTAGATACGCTTCACATCGGACCCACTCCCTCACCCTCCTCTCCGCTCGAGGAGGAGTTTTCTGTGTCGGGTTGAGGTCGAGAAGGAGTGAAGGAGCGGTAGGGTTGGGTGGAGAGGGGAGGGGGTTGAATCGCCTCAGGACAGTATCAGTTTAAAACTTTAAATTATGAGATCTTAGTGTGCTTGTAGGGCCTGATTCGATATCGCCATCACGTTTGTCGATTTGATTCGATTCTCCTTTTTTTTGTTTTTTCTTGTTTGCCGATTTGATTCGATATCGCCATGACGTTTGTACAGTGTGACTTAATTTGATTTGATATCGCAATACGTTCGAAATGGTTTATATAACAGAAGCATTTGGACTATATATGTACTTGCCATATTTTTCGCCAATACATAGGGGTATTACTTGTGAAAATAAAATTTAGTTGTATGAAATTTCTAATCTTATAAGAATTGACATTAATCGTGCCCTTCCTTATATTTAAGATTATTTGGTAATGGTCGAATAAGAATGATAATATTATACAATCTAGTTTATAAGCAACAAGAATATAAATGTACCAATAAGTACATAATGCCATGGATTATTAACAAAAACCTGTACATCTTATTATATAAGAGTAGGGTTAAAATGCTCCATTGGTTTTGTGACCTATCATGTTCCAACATCATTATCTCTATTTTCAAAATCTAAATAATCGATCTGAACCATTCAACATGATATTCATATTAAAATGTACTTGGATAACAAATTTTAGAATTTTTTTACTAATTGTTTAGAGAGATACAAAATCACTATTTTTGAATGGTCCAAAATCTTCTAAAAATAGTGATTTTGTACCTATCTTGAAAAATAGCAAAAAAAATTCAAAAAAATATAAAATTGTGTATCCAAATGCATTTTAATATGAAGATCATATTGAGCGGTTCGGATCGACTGTTTAAACTTTGAAAATAGAGATAACGATGTTGGGGTATGATGGGGCACAAAACCAATGGGACATTTTAACCCTACTCATTATAAAATAGTCATTATATGACATAGAAAATTGATATACAAAATATTGTGCTAATTAATTATTTCGTTAAGATCACATTGTTATTGTATACGGTTAACTAAATAATAAATATAAATTTTTTATATATAATTTTATATCTTAATATGTCTTATTGTTTTTGTGTTTCAATCGTGCTTCACATTCTTATCCTTGTTTCCAATATCTAAAAAATCGATATGAACCACTCAACATTATCTCCAAATTAAAAATTGACATGAGAGCGGATTCAATTAAAAAATCTAAAAAATCGCTCTATGAAATTTACCCTTCTAATTAAAGAAAACATACTCACCTAAATTCATTATCTTTGTCATTAAACCTAGCCCGCACTATTGTCAACACTATTTATCGTCTACCGTAGAAATCCTCCAAACTTTATTATGCAACTATTGATAAAATCATAAATGGATAAGATTAGATATTGAGTGAGGCTATGGTGCTATGCATAGCACGGATGGCTAGTGTACTACGGCTCAATATGGTACTTTTTAAAATCCTAACGGTCGATCCGACCGTTCAATGTGATAACCATATGAATATGTACTTGCAAACTAAATTTTATATTTTTTCGAATTTTTTTACTATTTTTTTAGATAGCTAGAATTTTGATGGTCCAGAATTTTCAAAAAACACTGATTTTTCTACCTATCTAAAAAAATAGTAAAAAAATTAGAAAAAAATATAAAATTTAGTTTGCAAGTACATATTCATATGGATATCACATTGAACGGTCGGATCGACCGTTAGGATTTTAAAAAGTACCATATTGAGCCGTAGTACACTAGCCATTGGTGCTATGCATAGCACCATAGCCTCACTCTTAGATATTCATCAGATGATAGAGAGGTACGAATTCACATCCTCTGAGATACCTCAAAGTTTGAGTATTTTCTGGAAAATCTCATCCGTTCAAATATGTTCTGCATGAATCTCAAAGCACAAATAATACTGGTCACGTGTTATCCCCTTATAGGCACCGTAACGTTGGTCATCACGCAAAAGTTGAGATACCTCAGAGAGAGAAAATTTCTATAGAAATTAATAAAAAGAAAGAGAGAGAAAGAGATAGTACATTAGGTTTTTGATTGATAAAAAGATTGGTAGGATTTCTACCGATTCTAAAAATAAAAAAAAATAGATTTGTAGGAATTCTACCGATCCAAATCAATTTTTCCTTTTTTTCTTTTTAATTTTCTCTAGTAAAATATAAAAAGATTTAACGAAAACAGATAGAGTATCTTAAAATTTAGATATAATAGAAACATTCCACCTATTTTTTGAAAAACATTTTATATTTTAATAGAGATTTAATAGAGAAATTCCCTCCATCTATGCATCAGACTAAAAAAGAAAAGGATAATTAAATTTGAATAGGTAGAATTTCTACCGATTCAAACTTTTTTATTTTTAGAATCGACAGAAATTCTATTGATATTTCGACTTATAAAAAACCTGATGTACTCTTTCTGTTTCTCTCTCTTATTTTTTATTAATTTCTACAGAAAAAAAATTTCCTATCTCAGAGGATCCAGCACCCAAGAAAAAGAGAAATAGCTCAGTGACAGTACGGTCTCATCAAGGAGGTCGTCTAATGAATGGATTTGAAATGGTCCAGCTGCTCAATATCCGCCTAAGACCCGGATCCGAACTGTGGAATTTCGACTCTTTTTTTCTGGGATGTTCGCATTACCCGATTAAAAAAATAAAAAAATCGCTCCGGTGGTCATATGATCTGCAGAGTTGTAGGGCTTGAAGTGCTATCGCCATGGAGAAGTGCGGGAATAGTGGCGGCAGCGCCCGCCTGAGAGAGAGTGGGTCCCGACCAAGGCGGTGATGTGCTTGGTTTATGAATTAATGGAGTAAATATTGAAATATTTCTGTTTCAAATTAACTCAATATTAGCTTGAGATTCGAAGGGTCCTTACAAAAATGTGTATTTCCATACTTTTACCTGTTATGAATAATTTTGGTTAATTGTTAATTTGAATCATGCATGTTGCTTTCTTTGTTCAGATTTTCTCATGGGCAGGAAGATGATATAGTTGACAATGACAAGGGGACGTTATATTGAGCAAATAAACACCAACAGTTAATCATTATCGGTTAAGTTCATAACCTGAGTGAACTCTGTTCAGGCCTTTTTGCTTGGTTGTAACTTTAGCCAGCCAATAACACATCAATAAGTTAACAATTAATGTATTTTCTATTCCGTACATAATTGAATTGAGAACCAACTGATGCAATGTTGCTAAAATTGAGGCTTTATTGAAGATAATTTGAAAATACTGACTGAGCATTTTGTGCTTAATTAGTGGTGTATAAATTGTAGATACATGAGAAGCTACTTCACATTTATTAACACAAGTGCATGTAATAAAACATTAACATATTCTCCCCTCCCCCCAGTACCAGTCATCTTTATTATACAGAAATTCATGGATAGAGCTCAATAACAGCGTCAACACCCAACCAATCAGGATATATCTTGTAACCAGAATAGCCTGCTCCAAGTATGATATCGTGCCATTCCTGCTTTTTACGTTCCTTCGATCCAAAGCAGCACATCATTTGAATGTCAAATAGAAGACTTGCCTCGACTGCTTTTGGGTCATCACTCTCTAAATCTATGATGATGTCCACTACAATGACCTTGCCACCATTGTGTTTTCTGGATTCAATTGCTCCTTTGCATCGCTCGAGTAGCCGAACACAATCCTCATCACTCCAGTTGTGAAGAACATTCTGACAAACATGTTGGTAAAAACAGTGAGTGAATTAATTAACTATTTAAATTTTTCCAACATTAAAATAGTGTCTTTTGCATAAACAAGAAGTTGAAACTTTTCAAGGTTTATTTATGAAAATTAAACAATTATTATAACAAGTAAATAATTAATTTGAGTTCAGCTGGAGCATGAGGTTGAAAATGGAGAGACCTGGAGGAGAATTGCATCAGCTGGAGGAATCTTTTCGAACATATCTCCCCCAACCACATCAAAGGAATCATTTTTGACAGCCTTTGCAACAACATGTGGAAGGTCAAACACTATGCATCTCAATCCGGGAAAGGCTTCGGCAATAATTTCGACTGCAGTTCTGGTGCCCCCACCAACGTCCACCAGACTACGTAAGCCATCAAATATATGTGGATAGGTCGCAACTAAGGCTCTCATTAATGGCTTACTTTGGCTTGCCATTGCCCTATTGAATAAGTTACCTAGTTTCGGCAGTTCAAATTTCCATTGTAAATATTAATTAATTGGGTATGAACTTATAAATTATGCATAATTTTCTTTTATGTAACACAGTAAATTTACTATATATGTATCTGTGTGAATATAACTATGCAGTATATAGTATTACCAAGGGTGGGTCTTTCCTGTACGATTTCCGCAAACTGTTTCCCATCAAATGCTTTCTTGAACAGGGTGCATGCACCAGTATCTGTGAACACTTCGCTGAGATGACCCCAACTTTGGAGGAAATCTACTTGTGTACTGCCGAGCACAAAGGCACCCATGTTGGAGCCCTCAATCAGAGTGAGCTTCGAGACGGGTGTGAGCAGATAACCTCCTTCAGATTGCATGAAGATTCCTTGGTGAACAAGCAGTGCCATGAGGCGGCCAAGCATTGAGTCCTTCTCAGGTGGGATCGGTATGGAACGAGCGAGTTCATTTAAAGGCATGGGCCTGCCGTATGCTTGTATTCGCCCGGAGATGTCTAGGTCCACGGCACACTTGAGAGCAACACTACTGAAGTACGCTAAGCTTAGGTTTTTTATTCTGGTCATCTCCATTTGTATATATGTGGTAATTAACGTACGTATCTATTTAATTTACTCACTTGTGTTTATTGTGGTTCTCTCTCTCTCTCTCTCTCTCTATCTATATATATATATATATATATATATATATATATATATATAGAGATGGGCTAACTTGCTTTGGGAATTAAAGAGGGAGTTTTACTTTGCGCTCATATCTTCATTTTCAAAGTTCAAATAGTCGATTCGAACCTTCCAACATGTTCTTCATATTAAAATGTGCTTGGAGACCAAATTTTACAATTTTTGGAAATTTTTTACTATTTTTTCAGAATTTTTGAAAATCACAACTTTTCATTAAATAAAAAAATAATAAAAATTCAGCAAAGTTGTGATTTTCAAAAATTCTGAAAAAATAGTAAAAAATTTCCAAAAATTGTAAAATTTGGTCTCCAAGCACATTTTAATATGAAGAACATGTTGGAAGGTTCGAATCGACTATTTGAACTTTGAAAATGAAGATATGAGCGCAAAGTAAAACGCCCCCTTTAATTCCCAAAGCAAGTTAGCCCAACTCTATATATATATATATATATATATATATATTTGATATCTTTCATTATCGCTCTATTATAGTCTACATAGGCTACCGTGTCCTAACAAAAAAATCTTGGTTGATACCTTGTATTGTGCATTTATAATGGTAACGAATGTTCAATTGTTGAATTTGTTAAGGATTCAAAGATATTTGATTGATGAATCCAATAAATAATTGGGCATCATTGCATAATTCCAAATTGTTATTGTGAAGAACATGATAAATTAATAAATTGGAAGATTTATTAGAACTTTGTTGTTATGTTACCTAACTTTGGGTCCCATATGCGCTATGTGATACAAATTAATCATGTTCTGGTCTGTCGGAAAGCACGATCTTGCTTGATAGGTTATATATAGCAATATCGTATCAATTATTGATCTTGCTTGCTTGATTGAAAAATTTAAAAATTGAAATCTTAAATTATTATTTAAGAAAAATTGATGCACATTTTGGCTTGATACATGCATAGCAAATGATTATTTTTAAAAACCAAGTTGCATGTTTAATTAAAGATTACTTAAATTCTTCGACATGCATTTTATTTGAATTGTTTGCTTGCATTGTTTGTATCCTCGACATGAATAAATACTGCTTGGGAAATATTTACGACCTCTTACTTGTTTTCCACATGCATGGTTTTCCACATGAGGATGACTTCGCAAGGATAAGTTTTTTATATATTTTTTTTTTGAAGGTTGGAGGCATAAAGCCCGCCAACATTTTGTATTAATAAGAAAATTATTTACAAGCCAGAAAGTCTGGATTTACTCAAGTTACATCGAAACTCATAGATTAAATAAAATAGCAAGTAACACACAGTAGTTGCTTGCATGATCCCCACCGTGCATCCTCGTAGCTCCATTCGCTTGGAACTCAACACGCTTGGTGCCATAGTTGAATGTCCAATGCCGTATCATTTATTAAAATTTCCTCTGTCTTGCATTTGTGCGAGAAGAATCTCCTGTTCCTTTCTCGCCACAATGCCCACATGCCTGACGCCCATGCTGTATCCCAAAGCGTACGTTCCTGGCTCTTCACTTTGAATCTATTTTTCCTCCACGTATCTTGCAGGTCCCTTATACTGGCATTTGGGGGTGGCAAGTTGAAGTGCATCAATAAGCCTCTCCAAAAACGCTTTGCAAATTGACATGTCCATAAAAGGTGTGTGGTTGTCTCTACATCCGAATTCCCACACAATCCGCATCCCGCAGTCACGACGCACCCTCTTGCTATTAATACCTGTTGTGTCAAAATGCTGTCTTGTAGAAGCAGCCACACAAACGTCCTCACCTTAGTGGGAACCTTTAGTTTCCAGAGTTTTGCCTGGTAATTAAGCACAGGTGATTCCCGGGTTGTGTATCGCTTGGTATGTGGAGAGTTTTTTATATATTATTATTAGTTTTATGAACAGATTAATTTTGTTTGTAA
This sequence comes from Carex kokanica, assembly GCA_025461125.1. Taxonomy (NCBI): domain Eukaryota; kingdom Viridiplantae; phylum Streptophyta; class Magnoliopsida; order Poales; family Cyperaceae; genus Carex; species Carex kokanica. The sequence continues at coordinate 427,420 of JAJGRX010001042.1, read as the reverse complement.
ATTCAACCTTACAGTTGTTGCAGTAAATAACAGGGTACTATTGATCCTTGATCCTTGCTTAGTTAAGATGAAATTTTGCGTGTGCAAGATGCCATGATGAGAAGAGAAGAAGAAATAATAGTATATCATGAGGCTATTTACTATGCATGCATAGTTACCTCAACTTGCATGATTTGGAAATAGTAATCTGATTTTTACCCGATTTACATGGATGTACAACTTTTGCGGTGAAATCTGGTGGAATCCACCGGTGCTAAATCGGATTCTTTTGGAGGGAGGAGTGAATGGAAGGAAGGTAGAGTTGATTCTGACCAGGTGAGACCATCCTTTAGATGGAGTCCAAATCCTCAAGTAATTCAAATTTCGAGTTTGGGTTTCGGACGGCCTGATCAGGATTCAGACTAAGTTGGTTCAATATATAAAATGCAAGTATCTCTTAAATAATTTTGTCAAAACTTAAATAAAAGTTGATAGATTATACCTCAACACATCAATTGACTCTCGTTCAAACGGAGAAGCAGAGCATGCATGAGATCACCAATATTGACTACAAATGTGTTAGGTACCACCAGTACCGTAACCCATCTTGCCGGGCCAATATCATCTTTGCACCTTAAGACCTGAAGCCCAATTATTCCATTATGGTATAGAATGGCAACAAAGCTAGTGTCAGTGTGGGGCGCCGACCGACAACCTGATCAGGATCGGGACAAACAGGGTACGAGTTCAGATGCATTGCATTCTTTATTTTGTTGGAATCTCCTATTAAGGTATTGTCTATTTCTTCTTCAATCAATCCCAATGAAACAAGAATCAAATGTATCAATCTATAGCCTAGGGGCTTTATGAAGGAGAATTGTGGAGATCCAAAGTAAGAGGGAGATTCGTGAATAGATGATGAGTTCGAAATGAACTACTACTTTTAAATATCTATAAACTCTTATTTCAACTTATGTTCATATCACAAGCGTATGATCCTACCGTGTAGCATAAATTAGGGTGTCAATTTATAGGGATAGTGTATTAAGTTTTAAACAATTTTTACTAGTCTAGGTTATGAGATTTTAAAAAGGTTTGTGTTGATCAAACAATTATGTAAAATAGAATTAAACAAAGGGAAAAAGGCCCTAAGGTTCAGGTTTCCTATCCTTCTTAATTAGTAAAATTAATACAAGTTCTAACTTTTATCTATGCCACGCACGATACTGTCACTGCCGCATGCGGTATAAATCATCTTCCTCGCATACCGCATATGGCACTGTCAGTGCTGCGTGCGGTATACTGGGATATTTGTTATGCGACCTGAGGGTTTTCTGATCTTTCGATTAGCTTTTGGGCTACCAAGACAGAGGTATTTTAGGTATGAAAATATGTTTTTCCATATACTACCATGTAGTTGAAATAACCCCAAAAACCCCACCAAAATTGGGTTTCCTAATGTTGTTCCAACTTAGACCTAATCTAACGAAAGTATAGATAAATCCTAGTCTAAGTACAATTTATATTATCCTGCCAAGGGAGCACCTTGGGTTCTAACCCTAGTCTTTGAACCGCTGCCATGAATCGTTAGCTTAGGCATTAGTACTTACATGTTTGTTCCTCACACAAGGACGCAACGACTATGTAACCTTATGGCATGTAGATTACTTTGGTATATAGTAGACGGAACTATGTTTGCAAGGATATTATAAAAAGAATAAAGTGCAATAGAAATTTCGATCATAAATGCAAAACAAAATATAAATAAACAAGTATTAATTAAACATCATAAGAATTCAAGTACAAACCCTAACCCTGGAGATGAGGGGTTTAGGCCCTCATGGAGAAATTAACAATGAAAAGAAATAAAGAAAGCATAAAATACAACCCAATTGAAGAAGGAAGATGAAAGAAGTACACCTTGAACGCCTCCCTTGACCTCTAATGAATCGCCCTCTGATCTTTAGCCTCCTTCTCCTCTTAACTTGGCCCTCAAAAGGGGCGAAATCTGCCCTTATGCGGATTTCTACCTTCTCTCATCTCTCTAAGAGTCTAACCTTATACTTGATTGAAAGATGCATAAAATTATGCTAAAAAGGGTATTTATAGCATTCCTAAATGATAATGGGAGTAGTGGAGAACATGGGAGTAGTGGAGATCATGGGGTAGAAAATACTTGGCTAAAAAATAGCGCATATGCCAAAAATAGCTGCTCCTTGGAGTTCTATGGGCCTTGGTTGGGCCCTGAAGAGTATTGGAGCCAATGAATCTTGTGCATGCTAAAAATAGACAGCATCTGGAGCTCCAATGGCCATCTGTGCGGCATACACATGTATGCCACATGCGGCATGGTGGATGCCGTAGGGTCAGACACTTAATCATATATTAGCCGTAGTTTGGTCATCCGAACTCCGATTGAGGTGATTCAAAGCTCTTTGGAAAGTAGACAATGAGATCTACAACTCTATGTGGAGCTTTGCCTCGAGATTGGAGTGTACGATACCTTTAATTTCATACAAAGTGAGGAACTTTATTGATCTTCATGACTTAGTTGTGCTACCATATATGTCATATGTCGCATAGACTTCTGCACTTAGCCGATTCTTAGTTCTTCTACTCCATGTTGCGTGCCATATATTATAAAGATTAATAGCAAATTCTTCAGCAAGCAGGTCTTCTAGAAGGCCAGCCCATCCCGTGCGACATACTTGATGCCGCACGAGACACCACACAGTTAGGTTTATGTCGCACAGGCTTCATACTTAGCAGATTTTCTTCATAATGTCTTCATATCGCATGTTGTGCACTTCATGAGAGGTGTTGTATACTCTATGAGATGTCCCATTTTGGTGCCTTTTCAATAATCGCCTAAATACAACATTTTTGCTCTATTTTTGGCCTAAATACGCAACTTTCTCCAAAATCTGCTAAAATGACTCAAAAACACGTTTGCGGTAAATAAATTGGGAAAATGGCTACTTCACATTCATTTTTTGCCATTTTTGAGATAAAAAAATAGTGATTTTCGCTATATGATTTGGCGTCATCAATAGAAGAGGTGATCCAAAACAACACTAGAGATCTAACGGAGTGAGAATAAGTTTCGTGGAAGGAGAAGGTGATCCAGAACAGCTATAGAGATCCAAAAGAGTGAGAAGTGTTGTTGTAAGCAATCTTCTAGGCTATTTGACTAATTTGCAAAACATATAATCATTGAATTTTATAGTTTCTCTTTTGATATATGTGCAGATTTAATAGTTACGGGCAAGGGTCAACACAGTCAACAATTCATATTGTGACCAGTTGGCATAACAAGTCGCGTCCGAAGGTCAAAGAAAGTTAAAATGTTTATCATCACAAGTCGGAACGTGACCAGCTGCACAAAATAATCTGTTACATGATCTTCTACAGCTACAAGGAATGATTTAATACATATGATCTGACGGAAGATTCACACAAGCTATTTGGAATGTCAGATATTGATGGGATGCTGAATCATGAAGATTATGGAGGATCATATGAAGATCAAGATCATGAAGATTATGAAGATCATAGTTTAATTTTTGTGTTGAAATTTTTATTTTTGTCCAAAAGTATGGTAAAGTGCATCTGAGGTTGAGATCACCCAAGTCTAGCCGTTGCTTGGCTGGATATCAAATTCAAAATTCAAATTGCAGGGTATGATCAATACTGGAAACTTGGGCACAAGCAAAATGGCTAAACCATTATATTGTAGATCTTGTGATCTGCAAAGACAACTAGTAGAACATGAAAGACAAACAAGTGGAAGATGAAAATTAACAAGTGGAAGATGAAAATCAACAAGTAGAAGATGAAAGACAACTAGAAGTAGATGAAATACAACAAGTAGAACATGTAGGACAACGAGGACAAGATGCAAGACAACTAGTAGAATGTGAAATACAACCAGTAGTAGATGAAACACAACCAGTAGAACATGAAAGACAACCAGCACTAGATGAATGACAATTAGAATAAAATGAAATACAATAAGTGGCGAGGCTAGGATTTGAGCTAGGGGTAGGCAAAAGCCGGATTCGGGTTCGGGTTCGGGTTCGAATTCAAGACACAATTCAAAAAAATAGCAAGAAATATATCAAAGGTTTCAATTAGTATTAGATTAAAGACAACAAGTAGAACATGAAACACAATCAGCAAAACATGAATGACAACCAACACAAGATGAAAAACAACTAGAAGAAGATGAAATACAACCAATAGTAGATGAAAAACAACAAGTAGAAATGAAAGACAACCAGTAGTTTATGATAGACAACCAACACAAGATGAAAAACAAATAGAAGAAGATGAAAAACAACTAGTAGAAGATGAAAGACAACTAGAAAAAGATAAAAGACAACAAGAAGAAGATAAAATACATCTTGCAGTAGATGAAAGAAAACCAGTAGAACATGAATGACCACTAGTTGAACATGAAAAACAACTAGTACAAGATAATAGACAACTAGTAGAAGATGAAAACCAACTAGAAAAAGATTAAAAAAAAAACACCTAGAAGAAGATGAAAAACAACCAGTAGAACATGAAACACAATTAGTAGAACCTAAAAGACAACTAGTACAAGATGAAAGACAACTAGAATAAAATGAAATACAACCAATAGTAGACGAATGAAAACTAATAGAACATGAATGACAACTAGAAACACATTAAAGATAACTAGTTCAAGATTAAAGACAATTAGAAGAAGATGAAAAAGTAGAATATGTAAGATAATTAGTACAAGATTAAAGACAACTAAAAAAAGATGAAAAATAACTATAAGAAGATGAAATACAACAAGTAGTAAATGAAAAACAACAAGTAGAACATGAATGAGATTAACAAGAAAATGAAAGCCAAACCAGTAGAACATGTAAGACAACCAGTACAAGATGAAAGATAACTAGACGACAATGAAATACAATTAGAAGAGGATGAAATACAACTGAAAATATGAAATACAACTAGTAACATGAAAGACAACTAGTAGATCATGTAAGCCAACCAGTACAAGATGCAAGATAAATAGAAGAATATGAAATACAACTAATACAATATGAAAGCCCACCTTCAGTAGTAAATGAAATACAACCACTAGAACATGAAAGATAACCAGTACATGATGAAAGAGAATTAGATGAAAATGAAATACAACTAGTAGAAAGTGAAAGACAACTACTACAGGATGTACAAGATAAAAAGCAGAAGAAGATGAAAGACAAATAGTAGAACAGTGAACACAATTTGTAGAACCTGAAAGACAACTACTACAGGATGAAAGACAACAATAATAAAATGAAATACAACCTGTAGTAGATGAAAGAAAACCAATTGAACATAAATGACAACTATGAGAACATCAAAGACAACCAGTACAAGATGAAAGACAACTAATAGAAGATGAAAGACAATAAGAAGAAGATGAAAAAGTCGAACCTGTAAGACAACCAGTACAAGATGAAAGACAACTAGAAGAAAATGAAAAACAACTATAAAAAGTTGAAATACAACTAGTAGTAAATGAAAGACAAAAAGTAGAAAATGAAAAAGAACAACAAGAAAATAAAAGACAAACCAGTAGAACATGTAAGACAACCAGTACCAGATGACAGATAACTATAAGAAAATGAAATACAATTAGAAGATGATGAAATACAACTGAAAGAAGATGAAATACAACTAGTAGTAAATGGAAGATAACAAGTAGAACATGAAAGAGAACAACAAGAAAATGAAAGCCAAAATAGTATAACATGTTAGACAACCAGTACAAGATATAAGATAACTTGGAGAAGATGAAATACAATTAGAAGAGGATGAAAAACAACTAGTAGTAGATGAAAAACAACTAGTAGAACCATTAAGATAACCAGTACAAGATGCAAGACAATTAGAAGAATATGAAATACAACTAGTAGAATATGGAAGCCCACCTTCAGTAGTAGATGAAATACAACTACTAGAACTTGAAAGACAACCAATACATGATGAAAGACAATTAGAAGAAAATGAAATACAATCAGTAGTAGATGAAAGACAATAAGTAGAACATCAAACACAATCAGTAAAACATGAATGACAATCAATTCAAGATGAAAAACAACTATAAGAAGATGAAATAAAACCAATAATATATGAAAAACAACAAGTAGAAAATGAAAGACAACAAGTAGAACATGACAGACAACCAACACAAAATGAAATACAAATAGCAGAAGATGAAAAATAACAAAAAGAATGTGAAAGACAATTAGAAGAAGATGAAAGACAAGAAGAAGAAAATGAAATACAATATGTAGTACATGAAAGAAAACCAGTAGAACATGAATGACCACTAGCTGAACATGAAAGACAACTAGTACAAGATAGTTGACAACTAGTAGAAGACGAAAGACAACCAGTAAAACATGAAACACAATAAGTAGAACTTGAAAGACAACCCGTAGTAGATGAAAGAAAACCAATAGAACATGAATGACAACTAGGAGAACATCGTAGACAACCAGTACAAGGTGAAAGATGACTAGTCGAATATGAAAGACAACTAGAAGAAAATGAAAAAGTATAACATGTAAGACAACCAGTACAAGATGAAAGACCACTAGTAAAAGATGAAAAACAACTACAAGAAGATCAAATAGTAAATGAAAGATAACATGTAGAACATGAAAGAGAACAACAAGAAAATGAAAGACAAACTAGTAGAACATGTAAGACAACCTGTACAAGATGAAAGATAACTAGTAGATGATGAAATACAATTAGAAGATGATGAAATGCAATTGAAAGAAGATGAAATACAATTAGTATTAAATGAAAGACAACAACTAGAACATGTAAGACAACCTGTACAATGAAAGATAACTAAAAGAAGATGAAAAACAATTAGAAGAGAATGAAATACAACTGAAAAAATATGAAATACAACTAGTAGTAGATGAAAGACAACTAGTAGAACATGTAAGATAACCAGTATAAGATGCTAAATAACTAGAAGAATAAGAAATACAACTAATAGAATATGAAAGCCCACCTTCAGTAGTAGATGAAATACAACCACTAGAACATGAAAGACAACCAGTACATGATAAAAGAGAATTAGATGAAAATGAAATACAATCAGTAGTAGATGAAAGACAACCAGTACAAGAAAGAAAACCAGTAGAACTTGAAAGATAACCAGTAGAACAAGAAAGACAACAAGTAGAAGATGAAAGTCAACCAGTAGAAGTTGAAATACATCCAATATTAGATGAAAGAAAACTAGTACAAAATGAATGACAACTAGAAAAATCTGAAGGACTATCAGTAGAACATGAAAAACAACTATTAGAAGATGAATGACGACCAGAAGAAGATGAAAAAGTAGAACTTGTAGGACACCCAGTACAAGATAAAATATTACTAGAAAAAGATGAAAAACAATTAGAAGAAGATGAAATACAACTTTTAGTAAATGAAAGACAACCAGTGGAACATGAAAGACAAATACAAGAAGATGAAAAAGTAGATAATGAAATACAACCAACACAAGATGAAAAATAACTACTAGAACATGAAAAACAGCTAGTAGAGGTTGAAAAACAACAAGTAGAATAAGAAATATAGCAAGTCGAAGATGAAAGACAACCTGAATAAGATGAAAAAGTAGAACATGTAGGACAACAAGTACAAGAAGAATGACAATTAGAAGAAAGATGAAAAACAACTACAAGAAGAAGAAATACAACTAGTGGTAAATGAAAGACAACTACAAGAAGATGAAAGACAACTAGTAGAACATGAAAGACAACCAATACATGATGAAAGGTATTTACAAGAAGATGAAATACAACTAGAGGAAGATGAATACAATTGAAAGAAGATGAAATAAACCAAGATTAAAGACAACAAGTAGAACATGTAGGAAAACGAGGACAAGATGCAAAACAACTAGTACAAGGTGAAAGACAACCAGTAGTAGATGAAATACAACCAATAGAACCTGAAAGACAATCCGTAGAACATGCAAGACAACATGTACAAGATGAAAGACAACTTGAAGAAGATGAAATTCAACAAGTAGTAGATGAAAGACAACTAGTAAAACATGAAAGACAGCCAGTAGAACATGAAAGACAACCAGCACAGAATGATAGACAACTAGGAGAAGATGAAAAACAACTAGTAGAAGATTGAAAAAAACAAGAAGAAAAGATGAAATAACTAGTAGTACATGAACTACAACCAATTGAACACAAATGACAACTAGTATAACATCAATGATAACCAGTACAGGATGAAAGACAACTAGTAGGTGATGAAAGACAACTAGTAGGTGATGAAAGACAACCAGAAGAAGATGATACAGTAGAACTTGTAACACAACTACAAGAAGATAAATAACAACTAGAAGATGCAATACAACTAGTAGTAAATGAAAGACAACTAGTTAAACAGGAAAGTCAACTAAAGGAAGATGAAAGACAACTAGTAGAACACGAAAAACAACCTGCACAAGATGAAAAACTAGTAGAAAATGAATGACAACTAGTAAAACATGAAAGACAACAAGTAGAATATGAATGACAGCTAGTAGAAGATGAAAGACAACCCGTAGAACATGAAAGACATTCAATAGAACATCAAAGATAACCAGTCGAAGGTGAAAGACAACCAATAGAAGATGAAAGACAACTACAAGAAAATGAAATACAACTAGAAAAAAAGATGAAGACAACTAGAAGAAGATGAAACACAACTAGAAGAAGATGAAATATAACCAATAGGACAAGAATGACAATTTGTAGAACAAGATGAAAGACAACCAGAAGAAAATGAAAAAGTAGAACATGTAAGACAACCCGTACAAGATGATAGATTACTAGAAGAAAATGAAAACAACTAGTAAAAGATGAAATACAACTATTAGAACATGAAAGACAACCAGTTTAATATTAAAGATAACTAGAAGAACATGAAATACAACTAGAATATGATGAAATACAACTAATAAAAGATGAAATACAACTACTAGTAGATGAAAGACAAACAATAACATGTAAGACAACTATTACAAGATGCAAGATCACTAGAAAAATATGAAATACAACTAATAGAAGTTGAAAGACAGACCAGAAGTAGATGAAATACAACTAGTACAACATGAAAGGCAAACAATAGAACATGAAAGACAACCACTTCATGATGAAAGACACACAGAAGAAAATGAAATACAACCAGTAGTGATGAAAAACAACCATTAGAACATGAAAGGCACTCAGTAGAACATGAAAGACAACCAGTAGAATATGAACGACAATCAGTACAACATGAATGACAACTAGAAGAAGATGAAATACAACTAATAGTAGATGAAAGAGAACTATAAAAAAGATGAAATACAACTAGAAGAAGATGAAATACAACCAGTAGTAGAGGAAAGACAACCAATATAACATAGAAGACAACTAGTAGAAGATGAAAGACAACCAAAAGAAAATGAAAAAGTATAACATGAAAGATAACCAGTATAAGATCAAAAGACAACTAGAAGAAGATGCAATACAACCAGTATTAGATGAAGGACAACTAGCAAAACACGAAATACTAGTAGAACAGGAAAGACAACCAGTATAAGATGAAAGACAACTAGAAGAATATGAAAAACAACAAGTAGAAGATGAAAGACAACTATCAACCAATAGAATGTTAATGACAAATAGTAAAACATGAAAAACAACTAGTACACGAGTAGAAGATGAAAAACTACCAGAAAAAGAATAATAAGTAGAACTTGTAAGACAATCTGTAGAAGATGAAAGTCAACTTGAAGAAGATGAAAAACAACTAAAAGAAGATGAAATACAACTATAAGTAAATGAAAGACAACCAATAAAACATGAATGACAACAGAAGAAGGTGATAGACAACCAATAGAACATGAAAGACAATCAGTTGAACATGAAAGACACAAGTAGAACAAGAAAGACAACCAGTACATGATGAAAAACATCTAGTAGAAGATGAAAGACAACCAGAAGAAGATGAAAAAGTAGAACTTGTAGGACAACCAGTACAAGATAAAAGACTACTAGAAGAAGATGAAAAAAATTAAAAGAAGATGAAATACAACTTGTAGTAAATGAAAGACAACCAGTAGAACATGAAAGACAACTACAAGAAGTTGAAAAAGTAGAATATGTAAGACAACAAACACAAGATGAAAAATAACAAGTAGAACATGAAAAACAAAGAGTAGAGGATGAAAGACAACAAGTAGAACATGAAAGATAGAAAGTGGAAGATGAAAGACAACCAAAATAAGATGAAAAAGTAGAACATGTAGGACAACAAGTACAAGATGAATGACAACTAGAAGAAGATGAAAAACAACTAGAAGAAGAGAAATACAACTAGTAGTAAATGAAAGACAACTAATAGAACATGTAAGACAACTACAAGAAGATGAAAGACAACTAGTAGAATGTTAAATACAGCCAGTAGTTGATGGAATACAACCAGTAGAACCTGAAAGACAACCAGTACAAGATGAAAGACAAATAAAAGAAGATAAAATTCAACAAGTAGTAGATGAAAGACAACCAATATAACATGAAAGACAACCAGTAGAACATGAAAGACAACTAGGAGAAGATGAAAAACAACTAGTAGAATATGAAATACAAGTAGTAGATGAAAGACAATAAGAAGAAGATGAAGACAACTAGGAGAATATGAAATACAACAAGTAGTACATGAACGACAACCAATAGAACATGAATGACAACTAGTAGAACTTCAAAGAAACCTGTACAAGATGAAAGACAACTAGTAGGTGACGAAAGACAATCAGAAGAAGATGATAAAGTAGAACTTGGAACACAACTACAAGAAGATGAAAAACAACTAGAAGATGCAATAGAACTAGTAGTAAATGAAAGACAACTAGTAGAACAGGAAAGTCAACTAGTAGAACACGAAAGACAACCAACACAAGATGAAAACAACTAGTCGAAAATGAATGACAACCAGTAGAACATGAAATACAACAAGTAGAAGATGAGAGACAACCAGTAGAAGATGAAAGACAACTTGTAGAACATCAAAGATAACGAGTCGAATGTGAAAGACAACTACAAGAAGATGAAAGACAACTAGAAAAAGATGAAAGACAACTAGTAGTTAATGAAAGACAACCAATAGAACAAGAATGACAACTAACAGAAGGTGAAAAAATAGAACAAGATGATAGACAACCAGAAGAAGATGAAAAAGTAGAACATGTAAAACAACGAGTACAAGATGATAGATTACTAGAAGAAAATGAAAACAACTAGAAAAAGATGAAATACAACTATTTGTAATTTAAAGACAACTAGTAGAACATGAAAAACAACCAGTTTAATATTAAAGATAACTAGAAGAACATTAACTACAACTAGAAGACGATGAAATACAACTAATAGAAGATGAAATACAACTAGTAGTTGATGAAAGACAAATAGTAACATGTAAAACAACCATTACAAGATGCAAGATAACTAGAAAAATATGAAATACCACTAATAGAAGTTGAAAGACAACCCAGAAGTAGATGAAATACAACCAGTAGAGAATGGAAGGCAAACAAAAGAACGTAAAAGACAACCAGTGCATGATGAAAGACACCTAGAAGAAAATAAAATACAACCAATAGTAGATGAAAGACAACTAGAAGAAGATGAAATACAAACAGTGGTAGATGAAGACAACCATTAGAACATGACGACAACTAGTAGAAAATGAAAGACAACCAGTAGAACAAGGAAAACAACTAACACAAGAAGAAGATGTAAAACAACCAGTCGAAGATGAAAGACAACCAGTGGAGTATGAAAAACAACCAGTAGGACATGAGAAAAAAATAGTACAAGATGAAAGACAACTAGTAGAATATGAAATACAACCAGTAGTAGATGAAATACAACCAGTGGAACATGAAATACAAATAGTAGAAAATGGAAGACAACCAGTAAAACTTGAAAGACAACTAGAAGAACATTAAATACAACCAGTTGTACATGAAAGACAACCAGTACAAGATGAAAGACAACCACTAGAACATAAGGACAACCAAGACAAGATACAAGACAACTAGAAAATATGAAATACAACAAGTAGAAGATTAAAGACAACCAATAGTAGATGAAATACAACCAGTTCAACATGAAAGACAAACAGTAGAAAATAAAAGTCAACCAGTATAAGATGAAGGACAACTTGAAGAAAGTGAAATACAACTAGTAGTAGACGAATGACAACAAGTAGGACAAGAAAGACAACCAATACAAAATAAAAGAAAACCAGTAGGATGAAATACAACTGAAAGAAGATGAAATACAATCAGTAGTAGATTAAAGACAACCAGTAGAACATGTAGGACAATGAGGACAAGATGCAAGACAACTAGTACAAGGTGAAAGACAACCAACAGTAGATGAAATACAACCAGAAGAACCTGGAAGATAAACCGTAGAACATGAAAAACAACCAATACATGATGAATGACAACCAGTAGAGCATGAAAGACAAAAAGTAGAACATGAAAGACAACCAGTACTAGATGAAAGACAATTAGAAGAAAATGAAAAACAACAAGTAGTAGACGAAAGGCCACAAGTAGAACACGAAACACAATCAGTAAAACATGAATGACAACCAACACAAGATGAAAAACAACTAGAAGAAGATGAAATACAACCAATAGTAGATGAAAAACAACGAGTAGAACATGAAAGACAACAAGTACAAGATGCAATGCAACTAGAAGAACATGAAATACCGCCAGTAGTTGATGAAAACAACAAGCAAACAAGAAACACAATCAGTAGAGCATGAAAGACAACCAACACAAGGTAAAAAAACAACTAGAAGAAGATAAAAACAACAAGTAAACAAGAAACACAATCAGTAGAACATGAAAGACAACTAGCACAAGATGAGAAACAACAACAAGAAGATGGTAAACAACCAGGAGAACATGAAAGACAACCAGTACAAGAGGAAAGACAACTATATGAAGATGAAATCCAACCTGTAGAAGATGAAAAACAACCAGTAGAACATGAAAGACAACAAGTAGAACATGACAGACAACCAACACAAGATGAAATACAAATAGAAGAAGATGAAAGACAACAAGAAGAATATTATAGACACCAGCAGTAGATGAAAGAAAACCAATAGAACATGAATGACAACTAGGAGAAGATGAAAGACAACAAGAAGAAGATTATAGACACCAGTAGTAGATGAAAGAAAACCAATATAACATGAATGACAACTAGGAGAACATCAAAGACAACAAGTACAAGGTGAAAGACAACTTGTAGAAGATGAAAGACAACTAGAAGAAGATGAAAAAGTAGAACATGTTAGACAACTTGGTTGTCTTTCATCTTCTTATAGTTGTCTTTCGTGTTCTATTGGTTGTCTTTCATATATTACTAGGTATATTTCATCTTCTTCAAGTTGTATTTTATCTTCTTTTAATTATGTTTCATCTTGTACTGATTGTCTTTCTTGTTCTATTGGTCATCTTCATCATTTTTAGTTGTCTTTAATGTTAATATTGTCCTTCATTTACTACTACTTTTATTTCATCTTCTTATAGTTGTCTTTCGTGTTCTATTGGTTGTCTTTCATATATTACTAGTTATATTTCATCTTCTTCAAGTTGTATTTTATCTTCTTTTAATTATGTTTCATCTTGTACCGATTGTCTTTCTTGTTCTATTGGTTGTCTTTATCTTTTTTTAGTTGTTTTTAATGTTCTAATGGTTGTCTTTCTTGTTCTATTAGTTGTCTTCATCATTTTTTAGTTGTCTTTAATGTTCTAATGATTGTCCTTCATTTACTACTACTATTATTTCATCTTCTCATAGTTGTCTTTCATTTTCTTCTAGTTGACTTTCATCATGTACTGGTTATCTTTCATGTTCTACTAGTTGTCATTCATGTTTTATTGGTTGTCTTTCATCAATTATTGGTTGTATTTTATCTTCTCTTAGTTGTCTTTAATCTTGTACTGGTTGCCTTTCATTTTCTACTTGTTGCCTTCATGTTCTAATGGTTGTCTTTCATCTACAACTGGTTATATTTATTCTTCTTCTAGTTGTCTTTCATCTTGTACTGGTTAACCTACATGTTCTACCGGTTGGTTTTCATCTACTACTAGTTGTCTTTCATCTTTTACTAGTTGCTTTTTATCTTATATTGGTTGTCTTGATGTTCTACTAGTTGTCTTTCATGTTATACTGGTTGTCTTTCATCTACTACTGGTTGTATTTAATGTTCTTCTAGTTGTCTTTCAAATTGTACTGGTTGTCTTTCATTTTCTTCTAGTTGTCTTGCATCTTGTACTGGTAGTCTCTTATGTTCCACTGGTTGTCTTTCATTTACTACAAGTAGTATTTCATCTTCTTCTAGTAGTCTTCTAGTTGGTTTTTATCTTGTGCTAGTTGGCTTTCATGTTCTACTGGCTGTATTTCATCTACTTCTAGTTTGTGTTTCATCTTGTACTGGTTGTCTCACATGTTCTACTTTTTCATCTTCTTGTAGTTGTCTTTCATCTTCAACTTGCTTTTAATCTTCCACTTGTTCTCTTTCATGTTCTACTAGTTGTCTTTCTGGTTCTACTAGTTGTTTTTCATGTTCTACGAGTTGTTTTTCATTTTCTTCTTGTTGTTATTCATCTTGTGTTGGTTTTATTACATGTTCTACTTGTTGTATTTCATATTCTTCTAGTTTTCTTACATATTTTCTAGGTTTTCCTTCATGCTCTACTGGTTGTCTTTCATCTACTACTGGTTGTATTTCACCTTCTTTCAGTTGTATTTCATCCCCTTCTAGTTGTATTTCATCTTCTTGTAGTTATCTTTCATCTTGTACTGGTTGTCTTTCATGTTCTATTGGTTGTCTTTCATCTTCTTGTAGTTGTCTTACATGTTCTACTGGTTGTCTTTCATTTACTACTAGTTGTTTTCATCTTCTTCTAAATGTCTTACATCTTGTACTAGTTGTCTTACATTTTCCACACTTTCATCTTTTTCTAGTTATCTTTCATCTTCTAGTTTTCTCACTCAAGTTCTACCAGTTGTCATTCATGTTCTATTGGTTGTCTTTCATCAACTAGTATTTCATCTTCTTCTTGTTGTCTTTCATCTTCTTCTAGTTGTATTGCATTTTCTACAAGTTGTTTTTCATCTTCTCCTAGTTGTCTTTCATCTTTTATTGGTCGGCTTGATGTTCTACTGGTTGTCTTTCTTCTACTATTGGTTGTATTTTTATCTTCTTTTAGCTGTCCTTCGTGTTCAATTAGTTGTCATTCACATACTACTAGATGTTTTTCCTATTCTACTGGTTGTTTTTCATCTTCTTCTAGTTATTTTTCATCTTGTGTTGATTGTCTTTCATGTTCTACTGCAAGATATATTTCATATTTTTCTTGCTATCTTTCATCTTCTTCTAGTTGTCTTTCATCTACTACTAGTTGTTTTTCATCTTCTTCTAATTGTATTTCATCTTGTGTTGGTTGTATGTCATGTTCTACTTGTTGTCTTTCATGTTCTACTCGTTGTTTTTCATCTACTATTAGTTGTATTTCATCTTCTTCTAGTTGTTTTTCATCTTGTGTTGGTTGTCATTCATGTTTTACTGATTGTGTTTCATGTTCTACTTGTTGTCTTTCATCTAGTACTGGTAGTCTTTCATGTTCTACAGGTTGTCTTTCGTGTCCTACTTTTTGTCTTTCATGTTCTACTAGTTGTCTTTCATCTACTATTGGTTGTATTTCATCTTCTTCTAGTTGTTTTCATCTTGTGTTGGTTGTTATTCATGTTTTACTGATTGTGCTTCATGTTCTACTTGTTGTCTTTCATCTACTACTCGTTGTTTTCATTTTCTTCTAATTACATTTCGTGTCCTACTTTTTGTCTTTCATGTTCTATTGGTTGTCTTTCATCTTGTCCTCGTTGTTCTACATGTCATGTTTGCCTTTCATGTTCTACTGGTTGTATTTCATCTACTTATGGTTTGTCTTTCGTCTTGTACTGGTGGTCTTACGTGTAATACTATTTCATCTTCTTCTGGTTGTCTTTCATCTTCTACATGTTGTTTTTAATCTTCCACTTGTTGTCTTTCATGTTCTACTGGTTATCTTTCAGGTTCTATTAGTTGTTCTTCATGTTCAACAAGTTGTTTATCTTTTTCTAGTTGTTATTCATCTTGTGTTGGTTTTGTTACATGTTCTACTTGTTGTATTTCATATTCTTCTAGTTTTCTGACATGTTTTCTTAGTTGTTCTTCATGCTCTATTGGTTGTCTTTCATCTACTACTGGTTGTATTTCATCTTCTTTCAGTTGTATTTCATCCTCTTCTAGTTGTTTTCATCTTTTTGTAGTTATCTTTCCTCTTGTACTGGTTGTCTTTAATGTTCTACGGGTTGTCTTTTATCTTCTTCTAGTTGTCTTACATGTTCTACTAGTTGTCTTTCATTTACTACTAGTTGTTTTTCATCTTCTTCTAGTTTTCTTTCATCTTGTACTGGTTGTCTTACATGCTCCTCATTTTCATTTTTTCTAGTTGTCATTCATGTTCAACTGGTTGTTTTTTATCTTCTTCTAGTTGTTTTTCATCTTGTGTTGGTTGTCTTTCATGTTCTACTGATTGTGTTTCTTGCTTACTAGTAGATTTTCATCTTCTTCTAGTTATTTTTTCATCTTGTGTTGGTTGTCTTTCATGCTATACTGTTTGTCTTTCATGTTCTACTGGTTGTATTTCATCTACTACTTGTTATCTTTCATCTTACACTATTTATATTTAATATTCTTCATGTTCTACTGGTTGTCTTTCATCCTCTACTAGTTGTTTTTCATCTTCTCGTAGTTGTCATTCATCTTATACTGGTTGTCTTTCATGATCTAGTGGTTGTCTTTCATCTGCTACTAGTTGTATTTAATCTTTTTCTAGTTGGTTTTTTTCTTGTGTTGGTTGTCTTTCATGTCTACTGATTGTCTTTGATGTTCTACTAGTTGTCTTTCATCTACTACTGGTTATATTTCATTTGCATCTAGTTGTCTTTCATCTTGTACTGGTTGTTTTTCATGTTCTATTGTATGTTTGTCATGCTCTACTGGTTGTCATTCATGTTTTACTAGTTGTATTTAATCTTCTTCTGGTTGTCATTCATCTTGTACTAGTTGTGTTATATATTCTACTTTTTCATCATCTTCTTGTTGTCTTTCGTCTTCTACTGGTTGTTTTTCATGTTCTACTAGTTGTTTTTTATCTTCTTGTAGTTGTTTTTCATCTTGTCTTGTTGTATTTCATCTTCTACTTGTTGTATTACATGTTCTACAAGTTGTCTTTCATATTCCACTAGTTGTCTTTTATTTACTACTGGTTGTATTATATCTTATTCTAGTTGTTTTTCATGTTCTACTGGTTGTCTTCCATCTATTACTGGTTGTCTTTTATTTTCTACTAGTTGTCTTTCATCATGTACTGGTTGTCTTTCATATTCTACGGTTTGTCTTCCAGGTTCTTCTGGTTGTATTTCATCTACTGCTGGTTGTCTTGCATCTTGTCCTCGTTGTCCTACATGCTCTACTAGTTGTCTTTAATCTACTACTGATTGTATTTCATCTTCTTTCAATTGTATTTCATCCTACTGGTTTTCTTTCATTTTAAACTGGTTGTCTTTCTTGTTCTACTTGTTGTCATTCGTCTACTACTAGTTGTATTTCACTTTCTTCAAGTTGTCCTTCATCTTATACTGGTTGACTTATAGGTTCTACTGTTTGTTTTTCATGTTGTACTGGTTATATTTCATCTACTACTGGTTGTCTTTAATCTTCTACTTGCTGTATTTCATATTTTCTAGTTGTCTTGCATCTTGTCCTGGTTGTCCTAATAATCTACTGGTATATTTCATCTACTACTAGTGGTCTTTCATCTTCTACTAGTTGTTTTTCATCTTCTCCTAGTTGTCTTTCATCTTGTACTGGTTGTCTTGAATCTTGATGTTCTACTGGTTTCTCTTTCATGTTTTACTAGTTATCTTTCATCTAGAACTAGTTGTATTTAATGTTCTTCTAGTTGTCTTTCAGGCTGTATTGTTTGTCTTTCATTTTCTACTATTTGCATTCATGTTTTACTGGTTGTATTTCATCTACTATTGGTCGGTTTTCATGTTCTACTATTTGTTTTCCATGCTCTACTCGTTGTCTTTCATATTTCACTAGTTGATTTTCATCCTCTTCTTGTGTTAGTTGTCTTCCTTGTTTAACTGATTGTCTTTCATTTTCTACTAGTTCTCGTCATGTTCTAATGGTTGTCTTTCATCTACTACTGGTTGTATTTCATCTTCTTCTAGTTGTCTTTCATCTTGTACTGGTTGTTTTTTGTGTTCTACTTGTGTCTTTCATGTTCAACTGATTGTGTTTCACGTTATTTTGGTTGTCTATCGCCTTCTTGTAGTTGTCATTCATGCTCTATTGGTTGTCTTTTATTTACTAATAGTTGTATTTCATCTTTTTCTAGCAGTTTTTCATCTTCTTCAAGTTGACTTTCATCTTGTACTTATTGTCTTACAAGTTCTACTTATTCATCTTTTTTTGGTAGTTTTTCATCTTCTACTAGTTGTATTTCATCGTGTACTGGTTGTTTTTCATGTTTTACAAGTTGTCATTAACATTCTATTGGTTGTCTTTAATCTACGGATAGTTGTGTTTCACTGTGTACTGGTTGTTTTTCATGTTTTACTAGTTGTCATTAACATTCTATTGGTTGTCTTTAATCTACTGATAGTTGTGTTTCATCTTCTTCTAATTGTCTTTCATTTTCTACTAGTTGTTTTTCATCTTCTTCTAGTTGTCTTTCATCTTATACTGGTTATCTTTCATGTTCTACTAGTATTTCGTGTTCTGCGAATTGTCTTTCATCTAATACTGGTTATATTTCATCTTCTTCTAGTTGTCTTTCATCTTATACTGGTTGTCTTTCATGTTCTACTTTCATCTTCTTTTGGTTGTCTTGCATCTTCTACTGGTTGTCTTTCATCCTCTACTGATTGTCTATCATGTTCTACTAATTGTCTTTCGTCAACTACTTGTTGTATTAACACTCTTATAGTTGTCATTCATCTACAATTGGTTGTCTTTCATGTTCTACTGGATGTCTTTCATGTTCTAATAGTTGTCTTTCCTTTTCTACTAGTTGTCATTCATGTTCTACTTGTTGTATTATATACTACTGGTTGTCTTTCATCTTCTACTAGTTGGTTTACGTCTTCTTCTATTTGTTTTGCATCTTGTTCGGGTTTGTCTTACATGTTCTACTGGTTGTCTTTTATGTTCTACTAATCGTCTTCATGTTCTATTGGTTGTCTTGCATCTACTAATGGTTGTATTTCATCTTCTTCTAGTTGTCTTTCATCTTCTTCTAGTTGTCTTTCATCTTCTTCTAGTTGTCTTTCATTTTCTACTAGTTGTTTTTCATCTTCTTCTAGTTGTCTTTCATGTTCAACTTATTGTCATTCATGTTCTACTGGTTGTCTTTTATCCTCAACTAGTTGTCTTTCATATTGTACTGGCTGTCTTTCATTTTCTACTGATTATCTTTTAATGTTCTACTGGTTGTCTTTAACGTTCTACTAGTTCTTTTTCATCTTGTGTTAGATATCTTTCTGGTTCTATTCATTGTCTTATATGTTCTACGGGTTGTATTTTATCTACCACTGATTGTATTTCATCTTCTTTCAGTTGAATTTCATCATCTTCTATTTGTTTTTCATCTTCTTGTAGTTATCTTTCATCTTGTATTGGTTGTCTTTCATATACTACTAGTTATATTTCATTTTTTGCAAGTTGTATTTTATCTCCTTCTAATTATGTTTCATCTTGTACCGATTGTCTTTCTTGTTCTACTGGTTGTCTTCATCTTTTTTTAGTATTCTTTAATGTTCTAATGGTTGTCTTTCATTTACTACTACTTTTATTTCATCTTCTTCTAGTTGGCTTTCATCTTGTACTAGTTGTCTTTCATTTTCTATTTTTTCATATATTCTTCTAGTTGCCTTTCATCTTGTAATGATTATCTTTCATGTTCTACTAGTTGTCATTCATGTTATATTGCTTGTCTTTAATCAACTGTTGGTTGTATCTTATCTTCTCCAAGTTGTCTTTAATCATCCACTAGTTGCCGTTCATTTTCTACTTGTTGTCGTCATGTTCTAATGGTTGTCTTTCATCTACTATTGGTTTTATTTCATCTTCTGCTAGTTGTCTTTCATCTTGTACTAGTTAACCTACATGTTCTACTGGTTGTTTTTCATCTTTTACTAGTTGTCTTTCATCTTTTACTAGTTGTCTTTCATCTTGTATTGGTTGTCTTGATATTCTACTAGTTGTCTTTCATCTACTACTGGTTGTTTTAATGTTCTTGTAGTAGTCTTTCTAATTGTAGTGGTTGTTTTTCATGTTCCACTGGTTGTATTTCATTTACTACAAGTAGTATTTCATTTTCTTCTAATTGTTTTTCATCTTCTTCTAGTAGTATTTTATCTTGTACTAGTTGTCCTTCAAATTCTACTAGTTGTCATTCATTTTGTACTAGTTGTCTTACATCTAATACTGGATGTCTTTCAACTTCTACTGGTTGTCTTTCATCTTCTACTGGGTTGTCTTTCTTGTTCTACTAGTTGTTTTTCATTTTTTTCTAGTTGTTTTTCATCTTGTGCTAGTTGTCTTTCATGTTCTAATGGTCCTCTATCATCTAATACTAGTTGTATTTCATATTCTTCTAGTTGTCTTGCATCTTGTACTGGTGGTATTACATGTTATACTAGTTGTATTTCATCTTTCTTCAGTTGTATTCCATCCTCTTCTAATTGTATTTCATTTTCTTCTAGTTATCTTTCATCATGTACTGGTTGTCTTACATGTTATACTGTTTTGTCTTTTATTTTCTTGTTGTTCTCTTTCAAGTTCTAATTATTGTCTTTCATTTACTACTAGTTGTATTTAATCTTCTTAAAGTTGTTTTTCTTCTTCTTCTAGTTGTCTTTCATCTTATACTGGTTGTTTTTCATCTCGTACTCATTGTCTTTCGTGTTCTACTGGTTATCTTTCATTTTCTTGTTGTTATCTTTCATGTTCTACTTGTTGTCTTTCATTTACTTCTAGTTGTCTTTCATCTTCTTATAGTTGTTTTTCATTTTTTTTCTAGTTGTCTTTCATCTTATACTGGTTGTTTTTCATCTTATTCTAGTTGTTTTTAATCTTGTGTTGGTTGTCATCCATGTTTTACTAATTGTGTTTCATGTTCTACTTGTTGCATTTCATCCACTACAGATTGTATTTCATTTTCTTCTAGTTGTCATTCTTCTAGTAGTGGTTGTCTTTCATGTTCTACAAGTTGTCTTTCATGTTATACGTTTGTCTTTAATGTTCTAATGGTTGTCTTTCATCTACTACTTGTTGTATTTCATTTTTTTCTAGTTGTCTTTCATCTTTTACATGTTATCTTTCATCAACGGTTTGTCTGTCAGGTTCTACAGGTTTCATTTGATCTACTACTGGTTGTCTTTCACATTCTACTAGTTGTCTTGCATCTTGTCCTTGTTGTCCTACATGTTGTACTGTTTGCCTTTCATGTTCTACTGGTTGTATTTCATTCATTTCTGGTTTGTCTTTCATCTTGTACTGTCTTACGTTTTGTACTTTTTCATCTTCTTCTGGTTGTCTTTCATATTCTACTTGTTTTTCATCTTCCGCTTGTTGTCTTTAATGTTCTATTGGTTGTTTTCAGGTTCTACTAGTTGTTTTTCATGTTCTACATGTTGTTTTTCATCTTCTTCTAGTTGTTATTCATCTTGTGTTGGTGTTCTTACATGTTCTATTGATTGTCTTTCATCTACTAGTTATATTTCATCTTCTTTCAGTTGTATTTTATCATATTCTAGTTGTATTTCATCTTCTTGTAATTATCTATCATTTTGTACTAGTTGTCTTTCATGTTCTACTGGTTGTCTTTCATCTTCTTGTAGTTGTCTTACATGTTCTACTGGTTGTCTTTCATTTACTACTAGTTGTTTTTCATTTTTTTCTAGTTATTTTTCATCTTGTACTGATTGTCTTACATGCTCCACATTTTCATCTTCTTATAGTTGTCTTTCATCTCCTAATTGCCTTTCATCTTCTAGTTGTCATTCATGTTCTATTAGATGTATTTCATCTACTACTGGTTGTATTTCATCTTCTTCTTCTTGTTTTTCATCTTCTCCAAGTTGTCTTTCATCTTTTGTTGGTCGTCTTGATGTTCTACTTGTTGTATTTAATGTTCTACTGGTTGTCTTTTATCTACTATTGGTTGTATTACATCTTCTTCTAGTTGTTTTTCATGTTCTATTAGTTGTCATTCATGTTCTACTGGTTGTTTTTCATCTACTACAGGTTGAATTTCATCTTCTTATATTTGTCTTTTCTCTTGTACTGGTTGTCTTTCATGTTCTCCGGGTTGTTTATCATCTTCTTGTTGTTGTTTCTCATCTTGTGCTGGTTGTCTTTCATGTTCTACTGATTGTGTTTCTTGTTTAGTTGTTGTTTTTTATCTTCTTCTAGTTGTTTTTTTTATCTTGTGTTGGTTGTCTTTCATGCTCTACTAATTGTGTTTCTTGTTTACTTGTTGTTTTCATCTACTACTAGCGGTATTTCATTTTCTTCTAGTTGCCTTGCATCTTCTACTTGTTGTCTTACATGTTGTACTAGTTGTCTTTCATCTACAGTAGTTGTATTTCATCCTCTTCTGTATATCATCTTCTTATAGTTATATTTCATCTTGAACTGGTTGTCTTACATGTTCTACTAGTTTGTCTTTCATTTTCTTGTTGTTCTCTTTCATGTTCTGCTTATTGTCTTTTATTTACTACCAGAGTTGTATTTCATCTTCTTTTAGTTGTATTTCATCATCTTCTAATCTTTCATCTTCTTCTAGTTATCTTTTATCTTGTACTGGTTGTCTTACATGTTCTACTGGTTATCTTTCATTTTTTGTTGTTCTATTTCATGTTCTATTTGTAGTCTTTCATTTACTACCAGTTGTATTTCATCTTCTTATAGTTATTTTTCATTTTCTTGTAGTTGTCTTTCATCTTGTACTGGTTGTCTAACATGTTCTACTTTTTCATCTTCTTCTAGTTGTCTTTCATCTTCTACAAGTTGTCTTTCACCTTGTACTTGTTGTCTTTGAAACATAATTAAAAAAAGATAAAATACAACTGGAAGAAGATGAAATATAACTAGTAATATATGAAAGACAACCAATAGAACATGAAAGACAATTATAAGAAAATGAAAGACAACTAATACAGTATGAAAGATAACTAGAAGAACATGAAATACAACTGAAAAAATGAAATACAACTAGTTGTAGATGAAAGACAACCCATAGAACATATAAGACAACGAGCACAAGATCAAAGACAACTAGAAGAAAACAAAATATAACTAGTAGTAGATGAAAGACAACCAGTTGATACTGAAAGACAATCAATAGAACCAGAAAGATATCTAACATAAGATGAAAAATAACTAGTAGAACGTTAAAGACAACCAGTAGAAATGAAAAACAACTAGTAGAAAATGAAAGAGAACCAGTACAACCAGAAAGACAACTAATAGAAGATGAAGACAACAGTAGAACATGAATGACAATAAGTTGAACATGACAGACAACTAGAAGAAGATGGAAAACAACTAATAGAAAATGAAAGACAACTAGAAGAAGATGAAAGACAATTAGAAGAAGATGAAATACTAGTAGAACATGAAAGACAACCCGAATAAGATGCAAAACAAATAGAAGAAGACGTAAAACAACTAGTATAAGATGAAAGACAACCAGTAGTATATGATATACAACAAGTAGAACATAAATGATAACTAGTAGAACATGAAAGACAACCAGTACAAGATGGAAGACAACTAGTAGATGATGAAAAACAACCATAGGAAGATGAAAAAGAACTAGAAGAATATAAAATACAACTAGTAGTAAATATAAGACAACCAATAGAACATGAAAACAACTACAAGAAGATAAAATACAACCAGTAGTTTATGAAAGACAACCAATAGAACATGAATGACAACTAGTAGAACATGAAAAACAACCAGTACAAGATGAAACACAACTAGTAGAAAATGAAAAACAACCATAAGAGGATGAAAAAGTAGAACTTGTAAGACAATCAGTACAAGATGACTAGTAGAAAATGAAAGACAACAAGAAAAAGATGAAAATGTTGAACTTGTATAACAACTAGTTTAAGATGAAAAACAAATAAAATAAGATGAAAAACAACTATAAGAATATGAAATACAACTGGTAGAAAATGTATGACAACTACAAGAAAATGAAAGACAACTACAAAAAGATGAAATACAACAAGTAGTAGATGAAAAACAACCAATAGAACATGACTGGCAACTAGTAGAACATAAAAGACAACTAGTAGAAGGTGAAAAATAACTAGTAGAAGATGAAAAATAACTAAAAGAAGATGAAAAACAAGTACAACATGAACAGATAACCAATAGAACATGAAAAACAACTAGAAAAAAATGAAGTACAATCTGTAGTAGATGAAAGACAAACAGGAGAACATGAAATACAACCAGTAGAAAATGAAAGACATCTAGTACAATATGAAAGACAATTAAGAGAGATGAAATATAACCTTCAGTAGATAAAAGATAACTAATAGAACATGAAAGACGATCAGTAGAACATGAAAGACAACCATTGCAAGATGAAAGGCAACTAGAAAATGATAAAAAAACTACCAATAGAAAATGAAAGAAAAATACAAGAAAGACAACTACAAGAAGATGAAATATAACTAGTAGTAGATGAAATACAACTAAAAGAGAAGGAAATACAACTGAAAGAAGATGAAATACTACTAGTAGTAGATGAAAGACCAGTACAACATGTAAGACAACCAGGACAAGATGCAAGACAAATAGAAGAAGATAAAAAACTAGTAGATGATGAAAGACAACTAGTAGTAGATTAAATACAATTAATAGAACATGAAAACCAAACATTATTACATGAAAGACAACCAGTACAAGTGAAAGACAACTAGAAGAAGATTAAAAACAATAAGTAGAACATGAAAGACAACCAACAAAACAAGAAAGACAACTAGTACAAGATTAAAGACAATTAGAAAAAGATGAAATACAACCGATAGTTGATGAAAGACAAACAGTAGAATGTGAAAGATGACTAGTAGAACATGAAAGACAACTAGTACAAGATGAAATACTACTAGTATAAGATGAAATACAAATAGTAGAAGATGAAAGACAACTAGAAGAAAATGAAAGACAACTAGAAGAAAATAAAATACAAATAGTAGTAGATGAAAGACAACTATAACATGAAACACAACTAGTAGAAGATGAAAGACAATCAATAGATAATGAAAGACAACTAGTATAACATGAAACACAACTAGTAGAAGATGAAAGACAATCAGTAGATAATGAAAGACACCCAGAAGAAGATGAAAACGTATAACATATAAGACAACTAGTACAAGATGAAAGACAACTCGAAGAAGATGAAAAACAACTAGACGAAGATGAAAGACAATAAGTAGAGCATGATAGACAACTACAAGAAGATGAAAGACAACTGTAGAACATGAAACACAACCAACACAAGACGAAAAACAACTAAAAGAAAATGAAAAAAAAACTAGTAGAATATGAAAGACAACCAGTAGAAAATGAAAGACAAATAGTAGAATATGAATGACAACCAGTACAAGATAAAATACAATTGGAAGAAGATGAAATACAACTAGTAGTAAATTAAAGACAACCAGTAGAACATGAAAGATAACTACAAGAACATGAAAGACAACTAGTAGAACATGAAAGACAACTAGTATAACATGAGAGACATCCAGTATAAGATTAAATACAACTAGAATAAGATGAAAAACAACTAGAAGAAGATGAAATACAACTAATAGTAAATGAGATAACTAGTAGAACATGAAAAACAAATAAAGAAGACGAAAGACAACCAACACAAGATGTAAAACATCTAGAAGAAGATGAAAAACAACTAGTATAACATGAAAGACAACCAGTAGAACATGAAAGACAACTAGAAGATGATGAAATACAACTAGTAGTAGATGAAAGACAACCCAGAGAAAATGAAAGACAACCCAGTAGAATATGAAAGACAATACTGTCACAACCCGGGACAACCCTCCACGTATTTCTACGTAAGGCATATTCACAGCGCATACAATATCAATAATTATATAACTGAAGTCACATTTATTTCAAAATCAAAAGAGTTTAACAAACAAGCACGACGGACATGGCTAGTAACACAAGCACTACCATGCCTGCTCAATGTATAAATTATTGAATCATGAAAACAAAAACTAAACAATATGTGGCAATTTATCAATCATAAGTCTTCCCGCTTAGTCTCACTCTTGTTCTTGCTCGAATCCTTCCTCCTCGTTACCTGGAACCAACGTAAAAGTGTAACGGATGAGAGATCAAACTGATCACTCAAAAGAGAGCGATGTTATATTTTAAAATTTATAAACTCAGAAATGCTATCGGTTCGGATCGCAAGCGCACAATCCTTATCGAGTAGTATAATCGAGGTTAATCCACGGGAAATATTGGTCTACAGTCTTAAGCGATCAAATCACAATCTTTCGAAAGGCTAGACAAAATCTGAAAATGGAGAGTTGGAATTGTGATCAATGTAAATTTGGCAACAATTAAAAGTAATTAAAATAAAGATAGAGATGAGAATTCCTAGGGTTTCGGCACACCATTGCTACTCGGTACACTTTGATATTCTACTTCTGTCGGGTCTAATTTTATGTTGTTGTTTATGGAAGACACTACATAGGACACTGTGATTCACTTACGCAAATGACGGGACTTCCATCGAGATACTACATAGGAACACTGCGAGTTATCTTACGCAAATGACAGAACTTGGTTTGCGTTTTGTGGTTTTGATTTATGATTTCCCCGCGAAGGTTTTCTTCACATAAATCTAATGGCTCCCAACGAGGCTAACTCGTTCATCATAGTTTTTTTACCATTAAAGTATTGTTACTACCCTAGGATTAAACTAGATCATCGAAATTAGGTGAAGGGAGAATAAATTGCAAAAGCATTTCAATCAACAAAAGAAATCATATCAACAGAAAATATATGTATCAAAGCATCATGAGTAACAAGATTGCCTAGCCCCTAAGAAAAGAATTTAGCCGCAAAACGACATCATTACAACACTCTCTTTCTCACTTCAATCAAATCTAACCCTAATTACCAAAATTACAAAGATAACTTCTTCTTCTGTCCAGGGGGATTTATATATGAGTGACGGGACGTCTGGAGATGAGTGGAGGCCAAGAAACATGGTCTGGACACGTTTGTAGCGGTTATTTCCCAAAGGGCGCCTCTGGTTACGGACTGTATTGGCTGATACGATACGTATTCACACCTTGTCGCTGAGGGGTTTAATGCGCATCACGCTATCTCCTGGTCCGTATCTGGCTAGGTCCGTATCAACTAATACGGGCCGTAACAGAGCCTTAGTCAATGAGCGTTGCTTATCCGATTGACCTGATTCTTGCTCCATTTGATGTGAATTAGTCCCAAAATCTGTTTTCTGCAATAAAACATAAAGAAGGGTGACAGTAGCCTTTTTCTCTAATTAAATAAACATAAGTGTGAGATAGTATGCAAAATCTAAGCCAAAACCCTACGTAATTCATCATCATTTTGACTCTGATCACAAACCTTCTCTCAGTACGAGATTTAGTTCCAACCCAGAGTTTGTAAAACATTTACCTTATTCTCACAAATATGAACATAATTAAAATGTGTATGATTCTCCTAATGCAATGCATATCCTATCATTACTTACTACTTTCATTTACTTTCAAAATTCCATTAATCCATTTCATTTGCCTCACTAGATGGTGAATTCATATGCCGCTAAGTCTTGGCGGTGATATGACCGCTTGCGCCTGCAATCACGTCCGTGACAGGACCGCTTGCACCTGGAATCACGTCCGTGATAGGATCGCGTCAACCTACAATCACATCTGTGACATGACCGTTTTCGCTTACAGTTACAGTTACGCCAGCCTACAATTACATCTGTCTCTCTCTATACAATATAAGATCTCTTCCTATCAACAATCTTCAAACTTATATCTAGTCAACATAAATTCATCAGTAACAATATGCTGCTGATCTCGCATAATAATTTTCTATAGCAGCGTATTTCTAATATATATAGAATTATAAATTAATATATAAAGAAAGAGTAGAACTAGGGTGTGATGTGCTCACCAAATTCTTTGGTGAGCACAACTCTACATAAACTATCGGATTCATTTCAAACGAGATTAATCTAACCGTTGAAACCGATGTACTTTTCGAGTGATGGGCGTACATGCAAAATTTTGAATTTTTTGAATTCATTTAGTCTCAAGTCAAGTGGTCAAAATTGAGAATTTTTTGAATGCATTAAAACAACTTCATTTTGGATCATTCATTTTTCATCAATTTTGATCACTTGACTTGAGACTAAATGAATTCAAAAAATTAAAAATTTTGCATGTACATGCATCACTCGTAAAGTACATCGGTTTCAACGGTTGGATTAATCTCGTTTGAAGTGAATCTGATAGTTTATGTAGAGTTGTGCTCACCAAAGAGTTTGGTGAGCACATCACACCCTAGTTCTACTCTATAAAGAAATGTCATACCAAAAATTGCTCCTTGATTTCTATTAACTTCCGTAATAGCTTCAATTCATGAACTTGGCCACTAACACAGCTAAATGCACTAATTAATAAAATTATCTATAAATTACCGTATACCTGCATGTTACTCATTCTATCTCCTTCAATAAAATATGCGGCAGTCAATCCAAACAAGGGCAGCAGCCCACCGCAGCGCCGGCAGCCATCACAACCCTGTGAGAGCATCCCAGCCGTGTGCTGCCCAAATAACACTGAGGATAATTCAAATATATATATAAAAAGAGGAGGGATCCAATTACACTTTTTTTGGTGACACATCATGACACCGTTTTTTATATATGTCAATTTTGCAATTTCAAAATCCAAACAGCCGATCCGAACCGTTCAACATGATCACCATATTAAAATGTGCTTGGAGATCAAATTTTACATTTTTTTGAATTTTTTTACTATTTATTAAGATGGTTACAAAATCGCTGTTTTTCAATGGTCTGAAAACAACGATTTTTGTAACCACCTTAATAAATAGCAAAAAAATTCAAAAACATGTAAAATTTGATCTCCAAGCACATTTTAATATATCCATCATGTTGAACGGTTTAAATCGACTATTTGGACTTTAAAAATGGTAGGTGTCAAAGTGTGTCACCAAAAAAGGTGTAATTCGATCCCTCCTCATATAAAAATAGGTTAGCAGAAGTATTTCTATATATTAACACTACTTTTTTTCCATATCATAATATGATCTGATAATAAGAGTCCGACTTAGCTAGGCCATGTAGTAAAACGGTTTGTACTCGCTATATTTTCAATTTGAAAATCCGAACTACCGATCCGAACCGGTCAAGTTGTTCTCCATATTGAAATGTGCTTGGATACCAAACTTTACATTTTTTGGAATTTTTTTACTATTTATTAAGCCACTTTGAAAATTGCTGATCCGGATGAACAGTAGCAAAACAGTAAAAAATTCTGGACCAATGAATCAGCGAATTTCAAAGTGGCTTAATAAATAGTAAAAAAATTCCAAAAAATGTAAAATTTGGTCTCCAAGCACATTTCAATATGGAGAACAACTTGAGCGGTTCGGATCGATAGTTTGGGTGTGTGTGTGTATAAAAGGTTTTACGTTATATATATATTTGATGACTTGTTTCTTGTGATGCCTACTTCCATTACACGGTGGTGTGGGTCACCATATATCATACCCAAAATTCATGACTCTAGTACATTTTCTATTCTTATAAAAAAAAAGTAAAAGGATTTTTCTAATATAGTAATATTAATATCCGAAGACCATACGCCGCTCCGGCCAAATGAGGGGATGATTTCGGCATTGGGAAGGGGAAGTTGAGCAATTCGATTAGTGGCTCTCACGGTATCGCACTTTGTCTCTGATATGAAAGCAAGTTGAGACCTTGTAGCATGGAGGTAACGGTGGAGTGTCGGTATTGTTGCGCCTCCACTAGGGCTGGGCAAAATTGCTCGAACTCGTAACTCGCTCGTAACTCGCTCATTTACAGCTCGCTTTAACTCGCTCATTTACAACTCGAGTCGGCTCCAACTCGAGTTGGCTGACTCGTTTAATAAATGAGCTGAGTTGGCTAACTCGTTTAATAAATCAGCACCTGTTAAACTGGTTAAATGAGTTATAAACGAGTTGTGAGCCAACTCGAGTTGATAATGAGCTGAGTTCAAGTTGGCTTTACAGCTCGTTTAACCATCCCAACTCGAGTTGACTCGCTCGTTTATTTAATGAGCTGCGCTCAAACTCGGCTCATTTACAGCCCTAGCCTCCACTGCCGTGACAATTCCAACTCAAAATATTTATTGATGATGTGGCGACGATTGAGGGCTCGCCGCCCGAAGTCGCTTGTGATATCCGGAGGTGGAGAAAGGCTGTGCTCCCTTGAGGTATGTGCACACGCCTTAAATAATCTGCTTTAAAAAAAATATAAATCACATATTGAGAACCGGACGCACGTCCTTTGATCTTCTCATATATATTTTCAATTCCATATATATATGTAGTCATATGTAGAAAATTCCACTGAACTCCATGTGTCCCCACTCCCCAGAGGCACAACAGAGTGCCAAAGTTTTGTTTTATGAAATCGTTGGATATTTACACAAGAAATCATTCCAAAACAAACAAAAATATTTGAAACGCCGCAATTTTCATGATTTTATTTTATTTTTTTCATTTTTTTTTTCTAAAACATGATAACATGTACCAACTTATTATGATAACAACATTATGTCATCTCATGGCAAGAAACTAATTTTTTTTTGCTGCATTATCTTAAAAACTCAAATAAATTTATTTTTCTACATGGAGGATATCTATTTAATTAAATTATAATATTTCACCAATAAATGTTATGATTCCAATAGCAAATCATGGACCTCGATTTCACAAATCCGACTCTAGTACCATTAATTTTCATTCAGTTACCTCGAGTCTTTTTTCATCTATAAATACCAACCAAATATTGTGTTTTGCGGATTGAATTTACCAAACAGGAAATAGAAAAGTAATATGTTGAATTTTCATAAAATTATTGCAAAAGCATACAATTTAGGGAGCAATTTGGGTGCATACAATGGAACTCAAATTTTGAGACCGATGGAGTTTTAAGATCAATGTGCATCCGTTTTAATATTCGTATAGATTTAGCGAACGCAAATTTTAAAACAGATCGGACGGACTGAGAATTCATCGGACTCAAATTTGAATCCGATTAACGTCAGACCCAAATTTCATTTTTTTTAGAGTTAGCAGCAAAAGACCGACTAACAATTGTATTAAATAAGAAAAAGATATTTACAGTGATCTAGGGGCACCTGATATAACCTCAGTTAGTGTCTATTCTAGATACAAAAATGTATACTAATTAAGCTACAAAAACAGCTCGCGCAGTCCCTGAATTGGACCCAAATTTCTCCCGACAATTAGTTGTAGTGTTTTGGACCAGTATCGGACCCAAATTTCTCCCAACAATTTATTCTCAGTTTCTTTCAGCTATGATTGTAATTACAGTAAAAAAGAGGCACGGACACAAGTCCACTCCACCATGTGAGAACAAATGTAGTACTCGCGATCTCATGATTATGCTTCTATTTTTCATAATTTACGATTTTCAATAACAAGTCGGACTGTCGGGGTGTTAGCTCCAGGAATATACGTGTCGACAGATTGCCTATTTAAAAATTAAATTAATAATATTTTTTTTTGTTTAGTGTTTTTATAGGCTTAATTTGTTAACTATTCCAACAATTATTACATATATATAATGACAAAGTCTATAGAAAAACTTGGTCGCACTAATGACTTCATGTTTTTTCAATAACAAGTGAAGCATTTAATCAAGGTCTGACATAAATTTTTTATGAGAAATTTTCTTTTCTAAATTTTATGTTTCTTATGAGGAAAAAAATGCCAAGTTTAGACAATTAACACCATGGTGATGAATTACTAAACCTTTTAAGATTTACAATTCGAGTGGAGGCTGTAGAGAACAACCAAACTCCATGAAGCAACTACTTCCTAGCATATGTTTATATTAATTGTGTGAATACATTTTTTCATATAAAATAACACAAATTTTTCGTGAGTAAACCAATGTGAATGACCATCAAATAAGTATGATGTTTTTATTGTTATTATAAGCCATCAACTACCCTTTCAAAATATACTAGCTGTGAAGTATGCACAAAAAAAAATACATTTTGAAATATATATTAACATGTTTATATCAAAAGTAAATATTATTTCCTACAATTTAGCAAAACAAATTTACCAATAAAATATTGGAGGATATCAATGTTAACCATTTACACATTTTGGGTTTGAAGATGATCACGCAATCATTGTTGTTCGTTGGGTGGATATGTCGATAAACTGCCTCCATTCGAATTGTTGGGACGAATTCCTTCTAACTGGTGTTGCAATGCTGAATATTTCCACCATGAGCCACTTAATAGAAAAATTATCTCCGATACATGAGAGGATAGAATGATAGGCTAAGAGGACGACAAAATATCAAGTGTTATAAGGAAACAACAGTGTGAATGATGAGATATATATATCTGAGAAAGAAATGAGATTGATCAAAAGGTTAAATAAATGGAGGTGTAAATAGGGAATAAGCTTTTTGTACAAATGTTGCGAAATTTCATGTGTCATAAGAAAACGCCAGTAGATGTAAAGCTCAATTAGGGACTGTTCGTTTGTCACGGGATTGCACGGAATGAGATTTGACGAAGATGGGAACTCACTTTTGAAAAAGTGGGAACCCATGGATGCGGATACGCACAGAATAAATTATGGAAATATGTTGAAATGAGTGTTCGGTTGTACCATGAGATTAGTTGTGAAATTTTTTGATATATTTTAAAAACATGTATTTTTATTTAAATTTCTAACCTATTTAAAATAAGAAAAATTATGTAAATAATTAAATAAATAATCTATTGTAAATTTTATCATATATATTTAAACTTAAATAATTTATAAAAAAAATGAGATGTAAAAAAAATTATACTGCAGAGTAAAGAAAAAGAATTAGCAAGCACGTAATTAGTACAAAAAGTTTCCCGCAATTTTTATATATAAGAAAATAAATAAATAAATATTAAAAATAAGAAATGTATCGGGCTAATTTGAAAAATGAGAAGGCAGGCGGGCGCCATGGCATACTCAAACCCATCAGAAAAAAAGGGACGCCATGGCTCAGGCCGACCCGGAAAAAAGAAAAAAAAATTAAACGGGCCGCCATGGCCCAGGCCAGCCCAAAACGAAATTCAATTTTTTTTTATGCTATGTTCAATGAGCAGTCCAATAATTTTTACCATATTCAAAATTCAATTTAGAGAAAATGACTACATGGATTTTTTTGTTCTTTATATCAAAATAAATGTATGAAAGTCTAGTTTCCAGATAATATAATTTCTCTATACAAAAATATTACATATTGGTACAGTTTTAGCGATTAATTGACAGAGGTCAGAAATCAGAAAAGCTGAAATTCCAGTGAGTAGTCCATCGAAACCAACTCCTCTAATTTAGCCCTAAATTCATCACCATTGAGATATAAATATCAACAAAAAATTCATACTAATTAATCAACAAAAGATTCGGCCAATTTTGCAATCCATGTGTATAACTCATATGTTCCTTCTATGAAATCGAAAAAATTTATATCTTTCTAGTTCCTTAAAAATATCTATTACTTTCCAAAAAGTAAAATTAATACCTTTCCAACCCGGGGAGACCACTGCGGTATGCATTGACCAATCAATATCAATCTACTGTCTAACTATCCATACTTTTTTTGACCCATCTTGTCTCCACTTTTTTATCTGCTCTATTCGATTTGCATGATCAAATAAAGACATGGGTTCTGGAATTCACATCACGGAGGGGCAATGCACATTGGTTACTTTTTCATTAATTTTTCTGTTGAAGTAAAAAAAAGAAAAGATTTTTTCTCATCTCATTTTCTACTTCTCCATCAATCATTCTCATGTCAAAAAAAGAAAGATTTTAATATTTTTTAATCATAAAATTATCTATTGAGTGCATTTAATTCATCTTACTTTTACACAGAATTCTATTGTTGGTTTGATCCGACATTTCTAGCAATATCCAAAATTAATTACAAATTAATAAATATACCCAGATAGGTATATAAAGTCATTCTACTTGTTAATTTAGCCATAAATTCATCACCATTGAGATATAAATATCAACAAAAGATTAATACAAATTAATCAACAAAAGATTCGGCCAATTTTGCAATCCATATGTATAACTCATATGTTCCTTCTATGGAATCGAAAAAAAGTATATCTTTCTAGTTCCTTAAAAAATATCTCTTACTTTCCAAAACATGAAGTCATTAGTGCGACCAAGTTTTTCTATGGACTTTGTCATTATATATATGTAATAATTGTTGGAATAGTTAACAAATTAAGCCTATAAAAACACTAAACAAACAAAAATAATATTTATTTTATTTTTAAATTGGCAATCTGTCGACACGTATATTCCTGGAGCTAACACCCCGACAGTCCGACTTGTTATTCGAAAATCGTCAATTATGAAAAATAGAAGCATAATCATGAGATCGCGAGTACTACATTTGTTCTCACATGGTGGAGTGGACTTGTGTCCGTGCCTCTTTTTTACTGTAATTACAATCATAGCTCAAAGAAATTGAGAATAAATTGTCGGGAGAAATTTGGGTCCGATACTGGTCCAAAACACTACAACTAATGTCTGGAACTACCGACTCGGAACTGCTAGGAAGCGCTATGAAAGCCATTCATTCTTTCTGAAGTCTCTGCTAGGACTCAGCCTAATTGACACAATCTCAATCCTGAATCTCGACTCCACTAGTGACGGGTCTTGAAAACAGTTTAGTGAAATTAGAAACAAAGAGTGCTAAGTAGCAAAAGCGAGAATAAATCTCTCTCAGAGAATATATTGATATCCAAAAGTTGTTCTTCTCTAACAAAAGTTTATAGGTCATACGGAGTAATTAATTTGCAACATAGAAATAGACAAACATAAATGACTACTTAGGAAATGTAAATATAGAAAGAAGTAAACATAAATAACTATCTAGGAAATGTAAATAACTATTAATATTTTCTAGAAAATGTAAATGATCAATCTTGAAAGTAGTTCATTTTTTAATATTGTCTAGAAAATGTAAATGGTCAATTTTGAAAGTAGGTTTTTTAATAGCAGCTGCACGCTTCTTAAAACGAGTCTGAACCCGAATCTGAGTCTGACTCGGGATGATTTAGGTCACTGATGGACATGGTCGACTATGGGTCTGTTTACAACATCTTCGGCGTACAAAATGATGCGCAACACTATGGAAAGTTCGAGCCTCCGCGAAGGTAAAATTTTTTCGATGGCTGCTAATCCAGAACAGGATTTGACACAGGAAGTACTTGTAAAAAGAGGTTGCAGCACACTATGCAATAACTCCAACCTGGAGGAGGCACAACATGCACTTGCTTTGGACTTTGTCCCTACGCAAAACTTTTCTAGGGAGGTCTACTAGCGCATTTTCACATAACCGTGCCTGTCAATGGTTTGGACCAACTTCAGGACGAATTCGTATCCTCTGCATTAACTCAAAAGGGAATCTTTTGAGTTAATAAATCTCGACCGTCCGATCTGTTTTAAGATTCGTGCAAATTAGATCTGCACTAATATTAAAGGGCCCCTATGTTATAGGCACGAGCTGAATTGACTCCGTTTCAAATCAAACAGTTGAAATTCATTAACTCAAAAGATTCCCTTTTGAGTTAATGCAGAGGATACGGATCCCTTCAGGACATATGGTTGGAGGGACGCAAGCAATTGTTGCCGACCCAGAGAAGATTACGGGACATTATCCGTGCTGCGGGCTTCTGGACGCTGTGACTTGAGAGGAATAAGAAACATTTTTCAAGAAAGACGAAGGTGTTGCACATTTTAATACATGACATGATACAGGAAATACAATTCAGGGAGTGCTTGGATTCTATTGGTGGAATCCAATTCAGGGACTGCGCGAGCTGTTACTGTAGCTTAATTAGTATACTTTTTTGTATCTGGAAGAGACACTAACTGAGGTTAAATCAGGTGCCCCTAGATCACTGTAAATATCTTTTTCTTATTTAATACAATTGTTAGTCGGTCTTTTGCCGCTAACTCTAAAAAAATGAAATTTGGGTCTGACGTTAATCGGATTCAAATTTGAGTCCGATGGATTCTCAGTCTGTCCAATTTGTTTTAAAATTTGTGTTCGCTAAATCTATATGAATATTAAAGCGGATGCACATTGATCTTTAAATTCCATCGGTCTGAAAATTTGAGTTCCATTGTATGCACCCAAATTGCTCCCTAAATTGTATGCTTTTGCAATAATTTTATGAAAATTCAACATATTACTTTTCTATTTCCTGTTTGGTAAATTCAATCCGCAAAACACAATATTTGGTTGGTATTTATAGATGAAAACAGACTCGAGGTAACTGAATGAAAATTAATGGTACTAGAGTCGGATTTGTGAAATCGAGGTCCGTGATTTGCTATTGGAATCATAACATTTATTGGTGAAATATTATAATTTAATTAAATAGATATCCTCCATGTAGAAAAATAAATTTATTTGAGATTTTAAGATAATGTAGCAAAAAAAATTAGTTTCTTGCCATGAGATGACATAATTTTGTTATCATAAGTTGGTACATGTTATCATGTTTTAGAAAAAAAAAATGAAAAAAATAAAATAAAATCATGAAAATTGCGGCGTTTCAAATATTTTTGTTTGTTTTGGAATGATTTCTTGTGTAAATATCCAACGATTTCATAAAACAAAACTTTGGCACTCTGTTGTGCTTCTGGGGAGTGGGGACACATCGAGTTCAGTGGAATTTTCTACATATGACTACATATGGAATTGAAACTATATATGAGAAGATCAAAGGACATGCGTCCGGTTCTCAATATGTGATTTATTTGTTTTCTAAAGCAGATTATTTAAGGCGTGTGCACATACCTCAAGGGAGCACAGCCTTTCTCCACCTCCGGAGCGGCTTCGGGCGGCGAGCCCTCAATCGTCGCCACATCATCAATGAATATTTTGAGTTGGAATTGTCGCGGCAGTAGAGGCGCGACAATACCGACACTCAACCGTTACCTCCATGCTACAAGGTCTCAACTTGCTTTCATATCAGAGACAAAGTGCGATACCGTGAGAGCCACTAATCGAATTGCTCAACTTCCCCTTCCCAATGCCAAAATCATCCCCTCATCTGGCCGGAGCGGCGGTTTATCTGTCCAAGCAGAAACCGTCGAATTATTCAGCGGTGATGCATTTTTTTTTCCAAACAATAGTTATTATTCAGTGACGTTTTTAGACTTAGGTATATTCATTATTTCTTCGGTCATATTTGTTGATTGTATTCGATTATGCTTGAATAGTATCACCCTAAAAGAAAATAAAGATGCAATAATACAAAATGATAAAAGATATATATAAACCAAGATAATATCAAAGTACACAATATCAAATATACCCTTCAAAATCTCAAAATTACGCATTTGTCCTTTCAAAATTCTTAATATCATATTTAATCTTTTAGATTTAAAAATTTCACAAATTTATTGAATTTAATGCCTTTTCATTTAAAACTCATTTTAAATTTATAAAGTATCCATTCTACCATTTTATTAGAAAAAAATTATAGTCTATATAAGAGAAATGTTAACTCTTCTATAATTTGCCAGTTTGTGAGAAGAAATTGTTCATTTTTCTTCTTGTGATGTTCACACTGACTACATAAGAATTGGACATTTTCATTTAATGAAATAGCTGATTCTTGATATCACTTTTTTTTTACTTAAAAAAATATATGTGCACTTTATTTACACTGACTACATAAGAATATTAAATATTTCTCTTACACCGTATTATTTTACATTTTTAATTGCAAGAATTTATTGTCAAAAGATGACTTTGTAAATGATTCAATCCTAGTCATACTAATAATATTCATAAAAAATGTAAATGATTTAATCTAGTTCAATTCTCTTGCGGTACTTCCAGCGTGATCTAAATTGAGCAAATTGTGAAAACAAAATCGACACTTGACTACTGCTAATTAATAAAAAAAAAAAGGAACTTTATAATATTTTTCTTTTGTATGAGAAAAACATGCCACTCTTATGACAATCTGATAACTTAGTGATGTACTAGTAGATTTTTTTTAATATTAATGACAAGGGAACATCAAAACTACATGAAGCAACTATCATTTGTCATAAATTTATTGTGAATTCATTATATATATTATCTGAGCAGGTAATGATTTTTTTATGAGTAACAACTATCAAATTTGTATGATCTTTTCATCTTTGATATAAGACATCAACTATCACTACCAGAATTTTCACTTGTTGCAAGGGTAATAATCGTAGTAGCATGGGGAGGAAGGGTCCATGCAAAAGAATTTGGATTTCTAGTTTCGTTTACCTTTTTGCATGCGCTGTCCCATGCAAAACACAACCCATGCAACTGCTGGCTGCTTATCCATGCAATTGTCTTCTATCTGCCCATGCAACTAATATTGGGTGAGCCAGGCCCCGCTAAAATGACTCAAATAGTATATTTTATTAAAGGTACATGCAAATACTTGATCCTATGCCCATGCAAATAGTTTTGAAGTTGTGAGACATATTATTAGCATGGGTTGTCGCATGCAATTGTTTTGTTGATCATTTTTATATTATTTCAAGGTAGAGGCCCATGCTAAAACTCGGCCACCATGCCCATGCAAATAATCTGGAGAGTCGAAACCAACTTTTTGCATGGGCTGTCGCATGCAATTGTTTTGTTGATCTTTTTTATATTATTTTAAGGTAGAGGCCCATGCTAAAACTCAGCCACCATGCCCATGCTAATAATCTGGAGGGTTGGAATTGACTTTTTGCATGGGTTGCGCATGCAATTGTTTTGTTGACCATTTTTATATTATTTTATGCTAGAGATCCATGTTAAAACTCGACCACCATGCCCATGCTAATAATGTGAAGAGTCGAAACCGACTTTTTGCCCATAAAATTACAATTAAGTCATATTTAACTATACCATTAAGAATAAACTGTCAAGAAAAAATTAAGAGAAAACTGCACATGCTATGAAAATTAAAAAAAAGTTTAGTTATATGCCATTAAAGAACTAATGTGAAAAAATGACACTTTTATCTTTATCTTGTCTGTATTAAAGTTTAAGTATATTCTTTGCCTTTCTATCATTGACATTGGTGGAATTTCTATTTTTCAAGCTTTTGTGTTTAAGAAACGACCACCACTTCCCCTGACACTCTCATTGCATGGTGATAGCGTGTTTCATGCAGGTAAGGCTGTGAAAGAACACAATAGGTGATGAAAACAATATACATAAAATTTTTATTTATTAACACAATAATGGTAAAAGTGTATGTGTTGTATATGTTTGTATATATATTATTGTTGCTTGAAAAAGGGCCTAAAGACTGACATTTGTTATGAATAAATTTTTTTATCAAAAATCACAATTTGATGATTGAGTTACACAAAAATATGAGTTTGGAGACTTTTAAATTGACTCTCGTCGATGACAAGAGAGTTTGTTATGAGTCCAACAGTATGAGAAATACAAGCCAACTATTACCTATCTTTTCTACACATACCTCGGACTAACCTAACAGATAGGAAAGGGAAAACAATGCCCTAGATAATTGGTGTAGAACCCTTGAATTCAAGATGGTTGATACCAGCTTCTTACCGATATGTTAGCAAAAACTGCTAAAGATTGTTCTTAAGGCATTGGTTGCATTTTTTACAATAGTTATTCATGTATGAAAGTGTATTAGGTAGTTTGATTTCGTGCTGCTGACTGAATACAAATTGCAGTGCTGATCATAATACAAATAATTGGAGTACACCTTTCATTTTTCCTTCACATATACCAAAATCTGCAATGAGAAAAACCCTTAGAAAATTTCGGATAAAACAATGCTTCATTTGCAATAATTAAGATGCATACTAGCTGAACAAAGCAAATCATATCTTAACATACCCTTAGAAAAAATTTCCTGCTTTCTTGCAACTATCGGCCATAATTGAAAAAAATCCAGCATTGGTTGTTAATTTTTCAGATTACACAAAAGGTCACTTTTAATTAGACTAATCAGACCTTGCTATCAATATACAAATCAAGCCAATCCTTCACTTAACAGGAGATGCAAAGAAGACAGCACAATTTCAAGTTATATATTGGACCATATCACAGGACAAGAATAGAACATCTAATTCACCTTCAGAAATAACATTTACTAACTTCAGAAATAACATTTACCAAAAGCTCTTGAAAATAATATGTACCTCTTGAGACATCTGGTCAAGAGTTCTCACTAATGAAACAAGGGTAGTGACCATCTTGAAGTTAGCTGCACTTTTTTTGTTTCCATTGCAAGTCATGTTCATGTGGACCTCTTCTTCACTGGTATTAGGATAGCTGAATGAAATTGTGCAAAATGTTAAACAAAATATAATTAAAATAAAATTCCTATCTGTTCGACAGACTTTATTGAGCAACACATCTGATCTTTTGGGCATCTCACCTAGCATATAGTTAAAACAAAGAATTAGGATACTTGTACCTTCCATTTGTTTTATCCTTTTTTCGGCATGTTTAGTTTTCATTTGCAAAGCTGATTATGTTTAAGGACAGTGGAAGATGAGTTAGGATAATCATATTGGGGCTAGTTGACTAGTAACTACACAAATCTAAATAAAAAGAAACCAGGGACTAAAGTGAATATTTTTATGCATAGGCACTGACAGGGAACTGAACTTGCATGCCTCTATGATATTGTTTTTATTTCTATTTACATATTTTTATAATAAATCAATACTTTAATGCTTTAACAATATGTTGAACT
Source organism: Carex kokanica (assembly GCA_025461125.1). NCBI lineage: Eukaryota > Viridiplantae > Streptophyta > Magnoliopsida > Poales > Cyperaceae > Carex > Carex kokanica. The sequence goes on along the minus strand of JAJGRX010001042.1, from coordinate 386,075 downwards.
AGTGAAAATCATAGGGCATCCTTATGAGCTTATATGATGATTTCTTCCATATTAAGACAAAATGATATTGATTTAATACCGAGTCATCGATCGTACCAGTAAATACTATGATACTACATGTTTCCTTTCATTAATTGAAAGCCTCAGATATCAATACAACAATGCATCAGAAGTAACAGTATAACATTACTATACTTATTCTAACAATGTTCAGTTTTAAAAAAATAAATGAAGATGGAAAGTAACTTAAAGAAAATAATAACCTTAACCTTCATCTTAACACTGGTAAAAAGGAGGGGCTCCGGATGCTCCAGCGCACCTGGTGCCATTAAATTTGATTCTTCTTGTAACCTCAATTCTTCTACAGTATGCAGTGAAAAGGAGCTGTCCCTTTGTCCTGTAATACATATCTATACATCAGTCCAACCCAATTTGATTCTTCTTGTGAAAAGGAGTTGTCCCTTCGATTCTTCTTGTTACCTCAATTCTCCAACCCAAATTTTTTTAAAAGTTAATTATTTGTTTAAAAAGTAAGAAGTTGTTGACACTTTGACTCCATATTTACAGCTGCATAGAAAAAGTAGGAAAAAACACAACTTTTATTGGTTAAAATTTACTGAATTGCAAACAAAATCATGTAAACTTATAATTGAAGAACAAAATTTGGAAACATCAAGAGAGGAGACAAGATTTGAATTTCAATCCTGACTTACAATCCTCTTGCCGAACTCAATTCCTGCCACCGCAAATGGAATAACCCCTGCTGCAATTGCACAAAGATGGAGGAGTCCAAGACAAAAGCTAATTAGTAATCTGAAATCGAAGGTATTTTTATGGACCAAAATGCAAAAATACATATGAAATGGAAGAACCTAGTGCGCCGACGATGATTTGCCACGTTATAGGCACGGGCGCGAGGTCGATTGCTGCTCCTTCAATTGCCTGAGTTCTCGTCCGAGCTCTGACAGACCTAGCCCCACCGGTCAGAGGGAGTCTCTGGGTCGCACGTCTAAGGAGATAGGATTTCTGGAGAAGGGGAACAGATAGCGCCAGCGAGGCGCTCTCCATCTCTCTTGATCTCTTCTACCTGCCCATCGATCGGCATGAAATTTCTGCTTCCATTCAAAGTCGCATAAAAAGGGAAAGAAAAATAAAAAAAAGTTAATCAATAAGAGGTGAAATTGGGAGGGAAAATTACAGAAATTGAAGAAATCCAGTTACCTGAACTGAGTCGCACTTTGCTGCTGCTGCAGGTTGTGTTGCTGGAAGAACGCCATTGTTGGGCGGAGAGAGAAGGGGAGAGAAAAATTCGTGTCCAGACAACGCCGAATGATTTGAGGAGAGCGGGAGAGGAATATTAGTGAAATTTCGGGAGGGAAACTAAGGAGGGAAACAAAAATTTAGGGGTTTTGGCACGATCCAAAGAAGAAAGATACAAGGGTTTTGGATCATACATCTCTGATTTGGTTTTAGTAAAAAAAACACCAAGTCCCAGCGAGCATTTATGATGGATACACATGCCCCCGATTTTATATCACCTGAAGTAACATAATATTTATGTTTAGATCAGGGCCATATGATCAGAATTACCACGAATATTAAAGAATCAAGATGATTTCATCTAAGACGTATCTAAACAGAAATATTATGTCACCTCAGTGAAATAGACCTCATGCCCACAGCCTTTGTAATGGAGACATCCACTGGTAATCATGACCCTTCATCACCCATCAAACGGCTCATATCAACAGATAATAAATTAGTGATTTTTGTACAGCAAATAATATGAATAAATTCCTAAATTTTTTTTTTCTACATTTATACATGCCCTATGACCAAATAATGCTTATAGTTGTTAATTTCATATAATTTCATCAATATTTGCCCCTTAAAATTGAGCCAATAATTACGGACCGTTCATTTTTGAATGAGTAATCAACGGTTGATCTGCGATGAAATAATTTCAAATTAGTTTTTAAATGATCAGGGGAAAACATTGAACGCAACCAACAAAAAAAAATGAAGTTTTGATATGTTGAAGCTTCAATCCGACGTGAAGTGTCTGTGGCCCTACGATGTTTATATATTCCGTTGGCTTGATGGATAGGTAGATGAACATAAATTTTTATCAAACTTCACTATAATGAAATGAATGTGATATTATTCAATTTGAACGGTTCCGATCGACCATCAGACAATGTATACACGGGAATCTTCATTAACTCACACTACAAGAGTTCGTGTTCTATGTTGATACTTGAAGGATGTGAGTCATTTATGCAACAAGCATGTTATGCTATACAATTTTTTTTTACAAATCTTTTAGTAATTCATAAACATGTTCTTCTATTCATTATCGTGTTAATTTCATTAATTTCGTCTGCAATTCAAAATTTTTGCTAAATTTAACGTCACAAGTGTTCATATTATCTGTGATAACATATATAATTTCAATCCCATTCAGATTACCAAAATGATAAAATAATGTTATATAAATTCAATTTAAATAAATAAACATAATTATTAAAGATATTATAAAATTTACATAAAGCATAAATTTCTATTCTTAAATAAATAGGATCCTAATAAATCATCTTTAAATGAACAATTACAATTAATTTCACTTCCTTATCAACTTTTCCTCACAGTTGTTTGGAATTTGGGACGATTTTGTTGGCAGAGCATTTTTAATTTCATACAGCGCACGGTCTATATAATTTAAAGAGCGTCTAATATTTTAACTCACTACATAAAGCTAAAACTGTTGTGTTAAAAGCTATACTTGAGAAACTTTTTTGTTTCCCCATCGCACCCAGGGAGGGGAGGTTTAGGTGCCATCTTTCTTGTACTAACTTTTGCCCTCTCTTTCTTTTAGGTCACAATTTCGCTTCCCCCCCTAATTTTTCATTTCCCTCCTATTTTGTCCACTATTTCCCTCTTCTCTTCCAAAAATTCCAAATGGCGTCGTCACTCTCTTCAGCGCCCATCTCTCTCTAAAAAAAATAAAAGAACCCTAGATCTACAATGGACGGAAGAGGAAAGACGATCGCCGCGAACAAGGTCACAACGGCCACCTCCAGGAGCAACTAGGCGGGGCCACAACTGCCCGTAGGTCGGATTACTCGATTTATGAAGACCGAGAAGTACGCTAAGCTCGTCGGTGTTGGTGCGCCTGTCTATCTCGCCACTGTTGTTGAGTATCTTACTGCTGAGGTACTCCTATTAACTCTACACTTGGACCGATTGCTGGTAAAATCCACTTAGATTTGCTGTTTTTGATAAAATATTGCTGGGAATTTGAGAGCAAAATCTTCCCCTTTTCTGTACTGGTAAAATTATTGAACCATTTGTTGCAATATAGACTGATTTCTGGTAAAATGCGCTTAGATTTGCTGTTTCTAGTCATGAAGGTGTTGAGAAAGAGAAAGTATCACAAAAACGAGCACACATGGTACTTGTTCATCTTGATACTGTTTTCTCTTCATTATTGTCACTTGATACTATATTGGATCAATAAAGCAGACTGTTGATACTGTTTTCTCTGTGCTGCATTATTAATTTACTAATTTCCTAGTCATTTTGATTAGCACATGCATGCAATGTGATAAAACCAAAGTTGGGTATTCATAGTCACAAGTTCGAACTAACAAAACAAAAAGATTGTAAATGTTCAATATATAAGCATGACTTTCAATTAACACCCAACATTTCACATATTTGCTCTGACTTTCAATTAACACCCAACATTTCACATATTTGCAATTAACACTATAGTTACTGGGTTATTTGCTAATAGGCTTAACCATGATAACACATGTCACCCTATTAAATTGATAATAAGTTACGTCAACCAAATCAATTTTGGTTGTTTAGAGACAGTTGTTTGTATGCCATGTTAATTATGTATAGTCTCATCATGCGGACACATAAAGAGGTGCCATTTTTAGTTGGTTTAATGTGTTCTTCTATATTTGCTCCTATTTTTTTTGTAAAGGATGTCAATTTTTATTTGATAGATAGATTAATATTTAGGTTAGAAAGTTGCTAAAGCTATGTACCCAAATAGCATCCTACAAAGGAATTTATTATTGAAGCAGACTCTTCTTTTGAGGATGCAAGTGTTGATAGCATATTTTGTTGCATCCTTAGTACAGTGAGCTCTATACTAACCAGAACCAAGTGTATTTTGGATTTTTATAATGATTGTGCACTGCGTTGCTTTGATAAAAAAAGGGTTGCTTAATAATAATTATAATAAAATGGTATACTATTGAATTACACTAAAACTAATGTTGAGCCTTTCTTACAAGAGCAGAACTTATTAGGGAGCATGTTAGTTGGGATGAAAGGATTTGTTATCATTATGGTTAATTAGGTCTTTCAGAAAACTTTATGTCAAACCTTACAACTAATTGCTTAGTTATATATTGTTCAGTAAACCTTTTTCTAACCTTCTAATTATTACATGCTTAGTTTGAATTGTAGGCTAAAATGATGAGGCTTCAAAAACAAAAATGACATACAAAGTCAAGCTGAGAGTGAGAGGATACTTTCAAGTCCTATAGTTCTCAAGGTGAGAAAGGATCAGGATTCTATGGTTTTAGGTTGTACAAGTAGCTTATGGTCATGTTAAATCAGGCTTCTACAATTTTAAGTTCTATTTTTTTTAAACTAAGAAGCCAGCACTAAATATTAAAAGAGTCAATCTAAAACTGATTAAAACCGAAGTGATTAAATTTAATGTTACTTGAAACTTGAAAGCCTCCATGGAATCAAATAGAAATTCCAACTGTAGCCATGGGAACTCAGTCAAAAGGAAGCATTTAGCTTTCTGCTTTTGTTTTAGTCACTATCTTTCATGCTTATTTAGAGGTGAACCAGTGCAATAGCAAGAAATGCTGGTATGGTGCAAAATGGTGTTAAATCCATTATTTTGAGTGATTGCAATGGGTATGGTGCAAAACCCATTATCTTGATCTGCGGGACACTAGTACCAGTGGTACCAGTACTGTTTACAAAAGACAACATTAACTATACCTATATATGTTAAATCCAAATTTATGTTATTGTTTCTAAAAATAGTGGGGGATGGGCGATAAGTGGGAGCCAGCTGGATGTGCGGGACCCACGAGTTCTTGCAATAGCAGAGGCACAACGACACTTTCTAGAAGAGTACAATGACTATGCTGCTGCCAGTACCAGTTCCGCAGCCTTTTGCCGTTCTATTATTCTCATCGTAAGTTACTTGTATTTGGTTTTTCAAATCTTTGTTTTGTTATGATTTCTATGTATACCCCTCAAAAACTTCAAAAGTACATATATTCCCCTAGAAAATTTGTAATATCATAATTTACCATTCTAAATTTTCAAAACTCACAAATTTACCCATCTTATTCGCTTTTGCTATTGAGGCACACATTATCACTTGACAGTGGCACAAATTAATGTCACTTGGTCATCTTTTATCTTAACACCTTCTCTGAATGGCTAGGTACTGCAAATAATACAAAGAGATCATTAAATATGGAACTGTGAGTGTTACAAATAGATCATTAAATCTGCAAACAATTGTGTTTCATTTGACCATATCCAATAGATGGGCTGCCTGAGTACTAGTGAATAGTGACGAGGCTTGCTGTCACGGACGAAAGGTATAAAATAGAACCTTCAAAGTGCGTTTGTTTTCAATTTTTATTATAATTATATGTCTGATGTAAACACTACTGTTTCTTGTAGGAAATAGGGCTTCCGAGCCATATTGCCACATTTTCGAAGGTACATATAACCTTGATTTATCATTATTTTTTAAAAGATAATCTTTTACAATTTAAAACCCTTCAATCTCTCTAATTTATTTTTGGAATATCATTATTTTTGTTGTCATCTTAATAAGTGATTCTTAATACTAAGAGATGTAATATCTGCAGGCATTACCTGATTATCACTGTCTTCCTACATGTTCTTGCTGATTCAATAAGGAGGTAGCTGTTTTTGATAATGAAATCTTTATTTTCTGCTTACTTTTGAGGTTATATTTTTTTTAATCTGTAACAAGGTTCCAAAATCTAGGTTTTCCAAAATCAAACAGATGGTACATTCCCACTTTTGCAAAGGTTAATTAGGAATTTGCATAATACTTTGGTTATGCTTTAGAAATTTTCAATAAGTCTGAATATCTAGTAAATTGAAGCAAAACATCTTGTATGCAAATTTAACAATTTCTCTCTAAACAGATGCATGCACAGAACTTGCAAAAAAAGATGATCCTTTTATTACATACTAAAGCCCACACTGCCATGCACTAAATGAGGCTTCTACAATCTACAACTATTCTTTTGGGTCCAGGCAATAAGTTTATTGCATTAATGTGGTTGTTATGCTTTTTTATTTTTGGTACAATGCATGTTTGATAACAATATATTGATTAATGCTTATTACAATGTTTCTCTTTCAATTGTAATGTATTGTTATTTATGCTTATTTAATTTTAAATGTAAATAATTTAATGGGTGGGAATTGTCTTCGTACCGAGGTGGTACAATATTGGTACTGGATTGTAGAATTATAAAATGGTGATTTTATTTTCAATTTCTAATCAATTATTTCCATCGCAACTTCGAAGCAAATTAGTACCTAAAATATCCTTGCAATTAACCAGGTGGGACCCACATTCATACCCATGCAATTAATCATGTGGGGCCCACGCTCGCTGCCCATGCAAAAAAATAGATGGGGCCCACGGTCTCTAGCCATGCAATTAATATTGTGGGACCCACATGATTTACCCTTGCAAATACTCACATGGGGCCCACGCTTCTATCCTTGCAAATACTCATAGGTTAGCCTTGCAAATACCAAGATGGGACCCACGCTTCTATCCTTGCAAATACCCACAGGCTAGCCTTGCAAATACATAGATGGGACCCACGCTTCTATCCTTGCAAATAATTAGATGGGTCCCACGATTCTTTCCTTGCAAATACCTACATGGGTCCCACACCTCTATCCTTGCAAATACTCCAGCCAGGCACCAACTCTGAAAGTTTTTGCATGCGTGGTTGTTGCATGGGGAAGCGCATGCAACAACCCAGGATAAGGTAGTTGCATGGGGGAACAAGTAGTTGCATGGGTGACCAAGCAGTTGCAACGGGGCTTTACGCATGGGGAGTTGTTGCATGCGGAAGCCCATGCTAATGACGTTTTTGGGGCTTGTTGCATGGGGCCGCCCATGCAACAAGCCATTTTACTCCCCATACAACAAGTGAAAATTCTGGTAGTGTATATCGCATATACATTACTATATTAAAAACGAAATTGTTCTTCAACAATAAAACTAAATAAATTTGTAGTATAAAATATTGGAGAAAACCAACAGTAGTCAGGACAAGCTATAAAAATTTCATATAATATTGCAGGGTATGACATGTCTGCAAATCGAATCATAAAAAGTAGGTTTATTTCTATTTCTATTTAAAATTAGTAATATATTATGTCACTAAGGATTTGCTAAATAAACTTTTTTTATGCATTTAATTGAATTTTTCAATTTTCTTTTTTATCATACTTATTTTTACTTTGAAAACATATATTATATTCCTAACTATATACAAAGTAATGACATAAAAGATTTCACTTGTGTTGTTTCCCCACATGAACATTATTATTTGTAAAATAAAGTATAAATTGTTTTAAATTTATCATTTATGTGCTATTAACCAAATAGTAGGAAGTTATTAGTTACTTTCGGAAAAAAAATATATAACTTAAATGAAGGGGATACAACATAGGGACATATGACGGTATATAGAATAAAAAGAGATAAAAATAAAGGGACCGACTAACAATACCCGGGTTCCTATCCTCCATTCATCCCCCAGATAAGGTTGTTAATTATTGTTTACCGGTAATTAAGAGGAGACCACGATTTCCGCACTAAAAGACAACCAAAAACGCGTGATTAACGGGGGACCACTAATTAAAAACGCGTTTTCCCAAAAAAAAACGCGTTTTCAACTAGGGGGACCGCTAATTATCTGTTATTTAGCATTTAACTGCCAGTGGGGACCGATAACCAACTTGGAATGTTCGGCAACAGAAAAGGAAAAGAAAAACATACTACTTTTTCATATTCATTACTATGAAAAGAAGTATTCATAGTTGCATTCTAAAGTATTTCAATGCAATTAAATTATAAAGTATTTCAACGCAATGCAAATTACAAAGTATTTCAATGCAATGCAAGTTTATTGTGCAATAACTTCCCTGCGGGAACACAACTTACCCGGGGGAAAAGTACCTAGGAGTTCACTACTATGAAATAAAGTATTCATTTCTCTGAAAGAAAGTATTCATTTCTATGAAATATATATTCAACTTCAAAAGATCGATAAAGTATTTCAATGCAATGCAAATTATAAAGTATTTTAGGGTAAACACACACAAGTTTATTGTGCAATAACTTCCTTGCTATAAAATAAAGTATTCCTTACTATTAAATAAAGTATATTCATAGCTATGAAATAATATGCTGACCATTACAACACAAGTATAGATTCCTCTGAAAGAAAGTTTTCATTTCAACGATAAACGTATTCATTTCTATTAAAGAAAGTATTCATAGCTATAAAATAATATGCTGACGATTACAACAGAAGTATAGATTCCTCTGAAAGAAAGTATAGATTCCTATGAAACAAAGAATTCATTGCTATGAAATAAAGTATTCATTGCTAACACAAATAGTATTCATTTCTCAGTTACCTATGATAAATTTCTATAATTCATGTCATAAAAACTACCTAAGTTTTAGTACCTCAAATCATATAACAGTTAACCAATTTCTATAATTCACTTTCACCGATTGGTCATTCAACTGCAGGCGGTGGTGCTTCGGCTTCAGTTTCAGCCGGTGGAGTTTCAGTTTCTATATCACTTGAATGCAAACTGGAAATCAAAACCATCTCAAAATGTCAGGGAATTTCCAAAATGGCGGAGAATTGACGAAAGGGTGCGAGCTGTTAATGGCGGAAAACTTCGAAAGAACACTAGGTATGCTGAAATGGAATTTCAGTGTGGCGGAGAACTTCGAAATGAGATTTTGAAAATGGCGGAGTCGGAAAACCCTAGGATATCGAAGAATGACGAAAGGGTTCGAGTGAAGGTGTAAGTGTGGCACTAGAATGTATTCACATTCAGGGGTGATAAAGTACGAACTCTGACTTGGTTTAAGTGATCGGATGCAACGTTTCGAAATGGCGCAACAAAATAAATGGAAAAGGTGCAATAGATATATATATATATATTTGAAATACGGTAGGGACCATTTAATTTGAAGACCTTCTCCATTTCACTTGAGAAATAAAGTTTAATTTTAAGAACGTCTCCATTTAATTTTGTAAAACAGTCTCCATTTCTTTTCTTCTTTTTTTTCCTAAATTTTCTTCTTTAATTATTCAAAAACAAAATATATTGATATATAACAAAACAAATGTAATAAACAAAATGTTAACCAAAAATGAAACATAACGCAAAGTATTCATATTTGTTAGTCGACATATTCATTTGTAGCATGTTAGTCGCCATATTCAATTGTATGAAATTGTTATTTAACTGTTTATTCGTATAATTTTGAGTATTCATATTTATGAATGAGAGTATTCATCTTTGTACACAACAGTATTAAACCAATACATTAGATAAGAAATTTGTTAATACATAAACAAATGTCCCATTTGATAATACATAGGCATGCATAATAAGACACTAAATTAACTATAAATTAACTAAAAATTACTAAAAAGTTTCTGTCTTTAATAATTTGGCTCTTCTTTAACATTAACCCTGCATGGTGGATGGCCCCTTCGGATCTTACGGATGTACGGCTTGGGTGGTGGATGGCCCCTTGGGCTGCGACGTGGCACTCTCTGTGGTGGCCATGGCCAGTTCCTCCTATAATTTGGAGGTGGTCCCTCGTACCCTGGTGGGATTGCTGGCGGAGGGTCATCATAAGGTTCAACGTGTTCTTCTTTTATGTTAGCCATTAGAAAGAAAGAAAGGTAGGTTATACTGAAGACACTCTGTAACGAGGAGAAAACATCTGCTTTTATAATGTTTGAGGCAACCTTTCACATTACCCAAGGAAACCTTTCATATAATGTTTCAGGCGCCCTTTCATATATTAATATGTCGCATCTAAATTATTCATATATGTTATATAAAGTATTCATATCTGTTGTATGAATTGTTCATATGTATTCAAATCTGAACTGAACAGCCACAAATCAAAAATAGGTTCCTTTATAGTAGAAAAGTAAAACAAACACAAATCTATAAAAAATGTAAAAAAAGGCAATAGTCAATTATTAATTACAACTCCAAGTAATCATATAAATGTGTATAAAAAAATGAATTAGCCATATAATAGTTTCTATTTATATCTTTGCTAAAACTATTGTAATAACTATTCTATTATTCTTTCGGTTCGTTCTCTTGTTTTCCTTTTTATTGTCCTTTTCCTTTCTATTTAGGCAATCCACTTTCTTCTCCTTCAACAACTTTTCTTTTCCTTCTCTTTTTATTTTCTTTTGGAACACTTTCTTCCTCCTTCTTCTTCTTATCCTTATCTATCATGGCCTTCACAGCAATGTTCAGTTTGTTCTTAATAGTACTATTTCGAGGCTGTCCCCTTCTTTTTGACTTAGCAGGTGGTACCAAAGGAAAAGATGGTGGACAATTTACTAATGAATTGGCAGCAACAGTAGGTTCTTGTTCGACAGATGTAGAAGATTGAATTCCATGAACCAATGCGTCACTGTTTTCTTCAGGATGCACTTCCTCAGCTGGAATAAAGATAGTTTTCATCCACATCAGAAAAAAAATATTAATCAGTTATGTTGGCAATTACTTGTAGTGCATATTTTATACGGTAAAAAAGAAGAATTTATACCTGTTATTGTACTTGTGCCTGAAGTTGCATTAACAACTGGCTCACTACCAATTTCACAAGGAATTACTTCACCTGTAATGAAATTTCTCTTGAATTGTACTTTTCATGTCAGAAACAAGTATTATTCATTTGTTCATAAACAAGTATTCATACTTGCACTACCAGGTAGTCTTCTTGCTGTTGTAACATCTTGTGTAGTTCCTTCGCCTGTTGAAGGTCTCCTTTTCTTTCCCTTTTTAGAAGAACTTTCATCAACTCTAGAATTGAGATTTTTATTATTCTGTTCACCACCTATATTTGTTAATTTCATACAAAATATACATTACAATACAACTGCAAAAATAGTTAATGACCAAAATATTATTAAAAAAAACTGCAAACCTGCTATTTTACATCTCAATTCCTTCAAACCATTAACAACAGCAGTATACAAATGCTCATCACGACTTCCAATGTTAAGCAAATCTTGGATTATTGCATTTGTTGAGATGGTCAACTGATACAACCTAAAAAAAGGAAAAAAAAAAAAGGAAAGACAAAATTATTATGATAAGTATTCATCTTTGTAACTACAAATGTTAAAAATTATAATGTGAATTATTCATACCTGTTATGTTCAGGTAAAGTAGAATGTGAGGGGTAACATATTATCAAATTTTCACGATGGAAGTCCTTCCTCCAACAATCGACAAAGTATTTCTCATCAATAAAAAATACCTTTTTCATCTTTAGGACCTCAATCGAGTGTGAACACACAATTCCCATTACTTCAAACATTCCACAGACACAAAAAATTTCTTTTAAAGACCTCTTATATACAACATGGAATGTGTTGTCAGAACAATCACTGACAATGTAAAGGGCTTCTCCTTACTGTTCCTCAATTAATTTGCATGACAAATTGATACACAATTTAAACTGCTGTTGACATTTGAGGAAAATGTCATTCGTATACCTCTCCTGAAATTGATACTCCATAGGTAAATCAGAATGCAATTTAGGAGCTTTATACTTGGACTCATGATCAGCTTTGTGCTCTCTCTCCCAAATATTTATTAGAGCTTCTTCAAAACTGTTAACAAAATCTTTAAGGCTTTCTCTCCTTGTCAGATACGTTTTCAGCAGTGCATTCATGCTTTCTACACGTTGTGTAGTAGTCATACCAGCCCAGAATTGTGTATTCAAAAATGCTGGAACCCACTTGTCTCGTATTTCATATATACCCTTAAACCAGGGATCATTCTGCTTCCCGTATTCATCCATTAACTTCAGCCAATTTTGCTCAAATTGCTGTCTGGTCTGAGACTGATACACAACTTTCTTAACCTGTTTACTTTTCCAACCTTTATTATCAACTCGTCCCCATTTAGTGGTAAGCTTATGTAAAATATGCCATGAGCAGTATCTATGAACTGTGTCAGGACCAAAAATATGTTTGACACCTAGTTCAATGCTTCCACACTGATCCGTCAATATACAACCTAGTCTAACACCACCCATACATTCCAAAAACCTAAAAATATAAACAATTTTGCTATCAGAAAACAGTTATCATACCTAATCATGAAAGTATTCATACCTATTCAATAAAGTATTCACAAGTAATCACGAAAGGTTTCATTACTAACAATTTTGTGAGTATATTCACTCCTGACAAAATAATTATAACGACACAATATGTATTCATAGCTACACATGAAAGTAAATGTAAATTAATTCTGGTTTGTACCTGGCAATGCACCATTTGTAATCTTTTTCACTCTCCCTTCCAAGTAAAGCACAAGCAAATATGATAGACTGACCATGATGATTTACACCAACAAATAATACGAGTGGCATATCGTACCTGACAAATATTGATAATGATTTAAAAAACAAATACAGAACAAAGTAATTCTACAGAAGACATATATGCAGTACTAATAACAGGTATTGCAAGTGTGCATAACAGAATTATGAAGTATTCATTGTAAGACAAGCAACTATAAAAATCTAACAAACAATATTTGTTCTTAAATAAAACAACAACATCATGGAAATACTTATACGCTGCACGACTTCGCCCATCAGACCAAAAAATGGTCCACAAACGACCTTCTTTTGAATAATCGTAAGCATAGAAGAAGTTACGATCAATAATCTGTTTGTTTTGAAAATACTCAAAAATCAGAATAGCATCGTCTCCCCCAAGAACCTCTAATTTATTCCTCTTGTATTTGTCTACATGATTTCGGGCATCTTTACGAGTAAAAGGGCACTTCATATAACCTCCAGCACTTCTGATTACTAAATTAATATTAACTGACACCGCCAAACCTTGATCTTCATTAAATTCCAAAAGATCCTGGTATCTCTTTGGGATATATCTAAAACCAGATATGAGAAATGCTGATTCAGGTTGTAAAACATGGTTGTGCTCCAGAATTACTTCTATTACAACCCATCTTCCGGACAAATCGGGATCTTTCAATTTTACACATGCCCTACAACCTGTACCTACAACAGCCCTATTCTCTCCGGGAACGGACCATCGGTACATACTTCTACCATTTTATGTTTAGCACATGTAAAACAGTAATGGTTGACTTGGTTATCCCTCTTGTGGTTTGATCTTTTAATTACTGAAAAACCAACTTGCTTTGAAAAAAGCTGATAATATTTATATGCTTCCTCAATCGAGTCAAACCGATCACCAACTGCCGGTGCACTTATTTCATGATCTTCCTCATCCAAAACACCTACTTCACCAACTGCTTCTTTAACTTCACAATCCTCTGGTTGCCCTTCCACCATTGGTTCCATGTTCAAATCCCACTCAAAGATATTCTCTCTCATACCAACCTCATCATTAATTGCTTCATTTGCACGATGCACCTCTTCGAAATATTGATACAGATACACCTCATCAACTTCTCCATTACTATTCTGCATCAGCAAATCATCTCCAAATTTTTCATTGAGGTCAAAATCCATCCTGAAAATTAACAAAAAAATAAAAACAAATCAATCAACATTTAAAATATAATAATTTATTCAAATTGGCACTGATTTGAATTTTCATGTTCACTGCTTAGTAAACAAAATATTCATCGGTATGAAAGAAAGTATTCACTACTATGAAACAAATTATTTCTACCTAAGAGTTCACTGCTAACAAAAAAGTAATCATTGTTATCTACATAAGAGTATTAACTTCTGTAAAATAAAGTATTCATTGCTATTGACTGAGAGTATTCATTGATATGAAAGAAAGAAAGACTACATAAGAGTTCACTATTATGAAGGTATTTATTGTTATAAACTAAAGTACTTTTAAGAGTATTTCTACATAAGAGTATTTACTGATATCAAAGAAAGTATTCATTGCTATGGAAATAAAGTATTTTACTGATATGAAAGAAAGTATTTCTACCTAAGAGTTCACTGTTATAACAGAAAGTATTCATTTCAATGAAATAAAGTAATCATTGATATGACATAATATATTCACCCTTACAACATATATTTCTTGAAAATAGAGTATTCAATTGATGATGAAAATAAATATAAGAATGAAAGAACTACATATAACATTCAGTTCCAGTATTTATCACAAATATATAAAGTAGAAAATGATCGCATGAGTATAGTGAACTATAGTGAAGAATCTGACAGATCTATAAAGTAGAAAATTGTATATAAAGTAGAAAATTGTATATAAATTAGAAAATTGTATATAAAGTAGAAATCGCAATTGTATATATAGTGAAGAATCTCACAGTTCAGAAAAGAAATCGCAGTTGATCAGAAAAGAAATCACAGTCCCATTCAGTAAAGTAGTTCTCGCATGAGTTTGTACAGTTCACACTGACAACAAAAGTATAGCTTTCTCTGAAAAAAAGTATTCATTGCTATGAAATAATATATTCACCTTCCAATGAGCGAGAACACGTGAAAAACATCGCCAGAGCGTGATTGAAGATCGCCGGAGAGTGATGCAAGATCGACTGAGAGAAACTGTCGGAGCGAGAAAAGCAACACCAAAGGGTGCTGGACAAGCGAGATCGGTTGAGAATCCTAATTCAAAAGCTCCGCTGTCTTCTAAAAGGCGTGATGCAAGATCGCCGGAGCACCCTGCAACATCGACTGGAACAAACCGACGGAGAGAGAGCTCCGACTCCGACGGGTGCTGGAGAAGCTCAATCGCGTGAGAATCGCCTTTTAGAAGAGAGCGATGCCTCTGAATTTTGAAATTCAAAATATGGCAACGAACACCGGCGGTTAAGGCAGTTAATCTTTGGAAATTACGGCGCTAAACCTTATTTTGGAATAAGGCGGTTGATCTTTGGAAATTACGGCGGATAAGGCAGTTATTCGAGCGGATAAGGCAATTAACCGCGCGGGGGATGAGATCGGAAAAAAAAATCTTTTCCCAAAAATAAATTGGAGTCTACTACTTACGTACTGACTTCACTACAAATATATTTGTCTACAATTTAATAAAATAATGTCTAACATTTTTTTTGGTGCAAATAAGTTTGGTTGGTATGTAATTCCATTTTCATTTTTTTTTATTAATTGCTAAAATTTGTTTTATTTTTTTTTTTCAGGTTCTATATGTATGCAAGGTCTATGGTAATAGGTAGCTGCTCCAAAAAGATGTGATGCTATTCCTTATGACAAGTTTCGTGAGAATATTTGGATTTGATAAAGCCTTGTCTGGTACACATACACAAAATATCAGTACCGGGTAAAAATAGAATTGTGTAATTTCATTTTTCCAACTAGGACATTAGTGTTGGGCTTTTAGATTTTTTTTTTGTAATATTTGGTTTATTGAGTATGTAATGTCTTTTTCTGTAGTTTTTAGAGTGGTTTTTGCATTTTTTTTCTTCTAAATTTGGGATTAAATAATCATTAGTATGTCTTTTCTTGTGTTTGATGTTGAAATAAAAGTTGCATGTGTTTTATTTGTAATTGGTAATGATATCTCGCTATTTTGTCTATATTCCGACCGAACCTTGCATTAAAACTTGTGCCTAAAACTCTAAAATCGTGTTTATTTCATTGAATATCTATAGAATGTGGTACTGCTGCGCATTTGTTCTTATCTTGCAGGAAACGGACGAAACCGAAGAAGAATATGGAGTCTGAAGACTTATACACGAACCGTGCACCATCTGCATGCGGACCGTACACCCTCTACCCGACCACAGACTGAAGACACATGACCGTGCACAGTCCACCACACCAGGACACAGGCACACGGTCCGTGCACCCATTCATACGGACCATGCATGGCATTTCCGGAAACATAACTCAAAGAAGGAAATAGCTGCCAGCTGGGGAAGGTCGTGAAAGGAAGGCATATAAGTGGGATTATTGACAACAGAGGGACCATTCGGTAGTTGAGAACAAGATCTAGGGTTTGGAAGAGACGGCTAAGCTTGGAGAGGAAGAAGAGAGGAGGAAAATGCGAGTTTTGCGACGAATCTTCTTATTTCTTCGAGTTTTGTCATGAACTTCTTGATTACTATTTGTTTTATTTGTTTTTTTGACTATGTTAGGCTAAATATTATGTTTCTAGGGTTATGATGTAGTCGAATGCTTAGTTTTATTTGCTAGTTATTTGGAATTTGTGTTGAATCTTGTGCTTGCTTGATCGTGTAGTATTTTATTGCTTAGTTGAATTTGTTTGAATTAAATTGTTAATCCGTTAGATGAAAGGCCTTATCTAGATGGTAATTGTATAACTCCGATATTCACTCGACCAAACTAGTACTTGAGATAGGTTTGTGAACCGAGAGGTGAAACCAAGTAGTAGCCGAGAGGTGAACTTTTCCTCGTGTCAAGAGATCGAGGATATCTTTAGTAAACCAACAAGTAACTTAGTTTAAGTAAGCCAATAAACGAAAGTTGAGGTTTAAGAACCCTAAGGGGGAAGAAATTGAGTTTTGTACCAAGTGATTAAGCCAACAAGCGAGTTGAGGTTTAGGTACGTACTCTGGTTCGGCTAATGGAACCCTGCATAGGAAACAACACAGAAACCAGTAGCTGTTGTATCAACTCGAGGGCCACACGGACCGTGTATGAGAGTACACGGCCCGTGTACATTACATACGGTCCGTGCATGAAAGTGCACAGATCGGGCACCCTTGAGGCTAAGCTGAGATGAAATTGAAAACCCTAGGAACCCCTTTTTATTATATTAAAACCAAACCAAAAATTACTTTACTGTTTTTAATATTGTCATTAATCTGTTAGGACACATATTACCTCAAAACAACCTTTGCAGACTTATAGAATTCTCGTAGATTAAGTAGAGTCCCGTAATTATCAAACCGTCCCTGTGGATTCGACACCCAACTATATCCAACTTCTGTTGTATGCTTGCAACTGAACTGAGTAGAACTAGGTATTTAAAGCCTATTCGTTTCATAGCGAACAGGTAACTCTCTAATTGCAAAAAGATAACCATGTTAATAGTATGTGAAAGTTGTAATCCTAGTTGAGAAATAAATTGGATATTTTCTATTTTTTTTGGTTGAGATCATATTGGTTGTTAAAACTGTTCTTATCATATATATGTTTATCATGTTAAAACACAAAAATTGCATTAACTTGTACAATAAGAATTCAGATAATTTGTAATATGAAGTCACAATTGTCATGATACCTTTACTTGGAATAAATTGTTGTGTAATTATATTGGATTCTCTTTTGTGTAAATGCTATATTTGGCATTGAGATCTCCAATATATTGCCAAACAAAACAAGAGTGTGAACGAGAGTTCCACTGAGTTTATTTATTTTTGAAAAGAAAAAAATGTTATAAAGACTAATATTAAAAAAATGATCTATCCTTGTTTTTACTTAAAAAAGATAGTATAGGTAATTTGCTTAAAAAGAGTTTGGTATGTAATTTGTTTTTCATCTTCTCTTTTTATTAATTGCAAACTCTGAGAAAAAATACATTGTATTATTTTTAATTTTTAATTTTTTTTTTAGGTTCTCTTTTGCAAAATTTGGGGTAATAAAGGGGTAATGCAAAGAAGATGTGGTTTTTTGTTTGATCAATATCCTTGAAAGGAATAGGTGACATTCATAAAAATAACTACCTGGTACAGATTCACAAGCATTTTCTATCTAGTTTAAAGAGGATTGTCAGTTTTAAAACAAAAAATTATAAATGTATCTATTACCAACTAAAATAATTTTCTGTATATTTTATTCTAAAAGGTTGTTCTGACTGTTTACAATTTTGTTTCAAAAACTGTTTTAAGAATCTTATTTTAGTTAGAAATAAATTATGTATTTAATTTGGGAACGTACTTGGTACAGGCTAGCAGCTACTATTGCAATTTGTTCCAACTCATAATTTGTAGAGCAGGGCTCAAATGTCCCATTGCTTCGTGTCCCAATCGTATCCCAACATCTTTATCTTCAATTTCAAATTTCAAACAAAAGATCTGAACCGCTCAACATGATATCCATGTTAAAAATATGCTTAGAGATCAAATTTTATATTTTTTGAAATTTTTTACTATTTTTTTAGATAGGTACAAAATCACTGTTTTTTAGAAAATTGTGGACCATCTAAAAACAATGATTGTGTACCTATCTTATAAAATAGTAAAAAAAATTCAAAAAATATAAAATATTTTAGCGTGGATATCATAATTGAAGATAAAGATGTTGGAATAAGATTGGAGCATAAAGTAATGGGGCATTTGAGTCCTCTAATTTGTAATGGTTTACCATGTAATCTTGAATTATTTGCAATGATTTCTTATATAATTCTTGTTTGTTGTTTCTCTTGTCTAGATTCTTGCATCAACAAGAATAAGCTTACTAGCTTTGAGCAAAATGAGAAACTTTATATTTCGTTCCATACTCAATATGCTCTATTACATTAAAAAAACTTTATATTTCGTTCGTTATAATTTAATTATCTCAACAATTTACTTACAATTTCGTAAAAATTTATTATTTTGGAAATACTGACCTGATAATAGTCTATGCTCAAGAGAGCGAATTTTTTAGCCAACACCTTCAATTTTAACAAACAATCTTAACTTTAGTTCCAACAAAACGCACGTGGTTGATTTAATAATCAATTGCTTAATTGGGCTTAAAGCACCAAAACCACAAATGACCAAAAATATATAATTACCTTGGTTAAATAAGTAGATAATTAAAACATTTATCTTCGAAAACCAACTATTTAGAAAGCTGACATTTTTCTTAAAAAGTCTACATAGTTTGTTTTTTATTTGTTAATAAGGATAAAATGAATATTTTATAAATTTAAAATGAATAAATTTGATAGTTTTTTATAATTAGAAGAATAAATATGATATTATTAACTATAGAGGGGGAAATAAAATGTTGAAAAATAATTTGTAATAACAAATCGATCAATTATGTAAAACAAAATATCGTCACAATCTATAACCTCCATATCTATACACAAATTTTTTTTATCTACTAATTAAGTAAACTTGCGAAATACTATTTTATTTTAATAAGCAAAAAAAAAAGTTATTGCATCTCTCATTCTCTCATATATATATTTTTTAATTAAAGCCAGTAGGCATAGATATAAAAGCTATTACATTTCTTCTTTCTTATTATGCAACTTGCAATGTCTTCCTCTAAACCGAATTTTCTTTTTCTTAACATCAATGAAAATAATTGTAAACCCAAAACGGATGCACTTGTGGACCCCTTTTGCCAGCGACCCATATCTATTCTGCTTAACTCTGCCAATGTGTGGCCCACAGGCCAGAGGTTTAGTGTTGGTTAAATTTTGAATTGCACAAGGCCCAACAGGTCCATCTGACGGCCCACTTCCTTCTTTCTCATAATTCTTAGTGCCTTTGACCGCTGATATGGATAACATGAACGTTAAATTTTCTATATGTAAATTATTTCTTTAGTTATGATTATATGTAATTCCATAGCTGCTATGCTTTCATGTTTAAATTCACATATAAATGTTTCCGACTTTTGCATTTATCAACACTTCAGTATTTTTGCAATGAATAACTACAAAAAAGATTGATAAAAAGAACATACATAAACAAGTTAGAATAAAGGGAGGGCCTAACCTTCCCCCGCCATCCATCCCCCACTTTTTTCCCAACTGAAAATAAGTAGGGGACCACAGTAAACCGTTAATAACCGTTGAAATAAGTAGGAGACCACAGTAAACCGTTAATGCCTCCACAGCATTACAGGCGGATAGATTGCGCACAAGTATTCACCCTTGTAAACTCAAGTATTCATCATGTAAAGAAAAGTACTCATCTTTGAGAAAAAGGAAGCATTACCACCCATCTTTGACACGTTTTTAGAGGTGGTTTTTTTTTTTACGTTCACTCTAACTAATTTTTCCGACGATCTATGAGGAATTTTTCAAATCTAAAACCACGAAAGTCTTCTACGCAATTTTCTCTTTCAAATGAGATCCATGATGACATACTTTCGAGTTGTCCGTTACGCAAGTATTCACACATCGTACGCAAGTATTCATCTCTCATTTAACAAGTATTCATTCTAGTCACCTAAGTGTAAAGAGTACACGAGGTACGGCGGCACCGCACAACCGCCATCACTAGGTAGAGGGGGAAACGCATAACCGTCACCGCATAACTACCGACGGACTATTTGCCGAAAGGTATTCACACTTAACAAGAGTTGTATTCACCAATGTAAATGAAGGTACTCATTTTTGAGGTACAATTATATATCGAAACATTACGACACTATTTAACCTCAAATGATACAAATGGATGAATACTTATGCATAAATGGATGAATACTTATGAAGAAACATTTATTCATCCAATTATGGTGCAAATGATGAATATTTATTAAGAGAATGATGAATACAACATATCAACCTATTTACATGTAATACATCAAGTATTCACATCAAGTATTCACATGAAGTATCAATCTATAATACATGAAGTATTCACATGTAATACATCAAGTATTCACCCTGATATATCAAGTATTTGAAAAAAAAACTGAACATATCACACCCATCTTTTACACGTTTTTAGTGGTGGTTTTTTTTCTCCGTTCAATCTAACTAATATTTCTGACGATCTGTGAGGAATTTTGCAAATCTAAAACCATGAACGTCTTCTACATAATTTTCTCTTTAAAATGAGATCCATGATGACATACTTTCGAGTTATCCGTTGCACAAGTATTCACCCTCGCCATGCAAGTATTCATCCTCGTCGTGTGAGGCGGAGGTGGAGGCAGAGGCGGAGAAGGAGAGGCGGAGGTGGGAGGCGGAGGCGGAGGCAGAGAGGGAGAGGCGAAGGTGGGAGAGGTGGGCGGAGGCGGAGGTGGAAGAGAGAGGGAGGGAGAGAGGAAAGAAATAGAAGGAGAAAATCTACTAATTAATTTGTAATACTTCAAGTATTCATCTATAATATATGAAGTATTCACATGTAATACATCAAGTATTCACCCTGATATATCAAGTATTTTTAAAAAAAAAACTGGACACCCATCTTTTACACGTTTTTAGAGGTGGTTTTTTTTTCTCCGTTCAATCTAACTAATATTTCTGACGATCTGTGATGAATTTTGCAAATCTAAAACCACGAACGTCTTCTACATAATTTTCTCTTTAAAATGAGATCCATGATGACATACTTTCGAGTTATCCGTTGCACAAGTATTCACCCTCGTCATGCAACTATTCATCTATCATTGAACAAGTATTCATCCTCGTCGTGTGAGGCGAAGGCGGAGGCAGAGGCGGAGAAGGAGAGGCGGAGGTGGGAGGCGGAGGCGGAGAGGGAGAGGCGAAGGTGGGAGAGGCGGGCGGAGGCAGAGGTGGAAGGGGGAGGCGGAGGTGGAAGAGAAAGAGGGAGGGAGAGAGGAAAGAAATAGAAGGAGAAAATATACTAATTAATTTGTAGGGACCACTAGTTAGTTAGAATTGATTATTATAGTTAGAAAATGAAGTTAGTTAGTTGGGGGAAATATGGGGGAAGGAATCAAGGGGTAACATATAATTACCCTAGAATAAAATGGTCTATTTTTTCTGAATAATCACACTACAAAAAAGAGATAATTAGAAACAATTATAGCATGCCATAAAATATCAAAATTAGATAGGAAGTATACAGCACAATCTTTACATTCAAATCCGACTCAGATTATAACATATTATGGAGATGTATCTACTCCACGCAAGTCCGGCCGGAGATAATTGTGGCTCATAATGGGTTTTTTTTCAGCAATTAATGCAACACTAATTAGAATGAATAAGTCGCAACAATTCGAGTGTAGGCAATTTATCGCAATATCCGATCCTCACGAGCAACCGCAATGATTGCACAACCATCTTCAAACCCTTTATGTGTAAATGGTGAATATTGATTTCTTCTAATATTTTATTCTAGATTTTTTTTTTTGCTAAATTGTATGTAATAATATTTAGTTTTATATGAAAAAAAAATGTTAATATATATTTCATAACGTATTTTTTTTTTTAATACTTCACAGCTAGACTATTTTGGAGGGGGTAGCTGATGCTTATATTAAAGATGAAAACATCATACTTATGTTATGGTTCATTTACATTGGTGTGTATTTTATGGTTTACTCACAAAAAATTTGTGTGTGTTTTATATTAATAAATGCATTTACACAATTAATATAAACATATACGCTAGAAAGTAGTTGCTTCATAGAGTTTGCTTGCTTCATGTGTTTTAATTTATCACTATGACATCAATTGTCATAAACGTGGCAACCATTTGTAGATATTAAATATTTGAGTGGCTTGACTTCCAATTTTTACTCAAAAAAGAGAGTCTATACTCAAGAGAGACTAAAGCGGCTCCAATTTTTTTAGCAACACCTTCAATTTTAACAAACAATCTTAGTTTTAGTTCCAACAAAACACCGGAGGTTTAATTAATAATCAATTTGCTTAATTGGGCTTAAAGTACCTCAAATTATGGTGATTTTTAATGGAAGACATTGAAAATTTACTCGTCATAAACCTACAATTATTATTATTATTATTATTATTATTATTATTATAAAAATATCCAGTAACCACATATTCATCTATATTTAAAAGATTGACATATATTTATTTATAAAAATATATGGTGAAATTTCAAAAAATATGTTTACAATGTTGAACAATATATTTATGTCATGATGACGTAAAAAACATTGTCAAAAATACAGATAAATAATCAAACAATTTACCTAACCATATAAAAACATATCTATATTTTTTATGTAAATAGCCAGAGTAGAAACGATTGGCTATTTCTCTATTTTAAGGGGAAATTATTTAAAATGAAACAGGTCAATAAACTAAATCCAAATTTATCAGATGGTTACTTGATAGAGACGAGGTGGGACGTATATATTGAAGTGGATGGCTTGATCTTTCATGATTAGTAATAATTTATGGGAATTAATAAGTTGACTGGCAGACTATTTAACTTTATACATTAGTTGTTACTCGTTCCTGGCTGCTGAGCCATGGCGCGAACTGCGAAGTGATTTGGACGCGACTATTGAAGATAGGTTGAATCGTAGAATTTTAAGTTTTATAGCGGATTGTTGGAATGTATAGCAAGGTTGATTTAATTAGCTGGTTCCCAACTAAATTCTGTTATTGAATCAACTTGATAATATTTTTCTTGGTAGTGAGCAAATAATAATAATAATAATAATAATAATACTTTTCAATAGTGTTGCAAACAACTCCTTAAATTGTAGTTTGTAAAAATAATAATAATAATAATAATAAAAAAAAAAATAAGGCATTTGCTTCAGTGGACATAAGGACCTATTTGTAAAATGAAAATATGTTCATTTTACAAATAGGTCCTTATGTCCACCGAAGCATCCCTCTAAAAATAAACCAACCTTTCCCCTGACCCCAAATCCCAAAATCATTAAAAATAATATTACAAACAACTCCTTAAATTGTAGTTTGTAATATTTTTTATCACATTAGGCAGCAAATCATTTAGGTTGTTGGTGATATGTTTTATATTAATTATCACCAAGATAACTTGAATAAAAATTACTATGTTGGCCCTTTAACCTCTCAGGAGTTTATTCTAATAGCAGGTTGGCCGATCGGGGTCCGACTAATTGTACTCAAAGAGTTGTACCCAGTTTTTACCCAAAAAAACTGTCATTTGACTTGCGCGAATACTATAAAATACTATAATAAATACTGTAACTTCAACAACAAATCATACATAATACCTAGTTAAAAATTCTAACCACCCAGTTTTTATACAAGTTAGTTAAAAACTGTTAGGAACTAGAAAAGTAACTGTACTTCCAACTGTACTTTCAGCTTCTAGAAAACTTAACACAAGCTTTTAGAAGATTTGAAAAACACACTTCTAAAACTTGTTGTTATTTACAAATTACACTTAAAATTATGTAAAATGAATTTTTTTTTCGAAATTAAAATTAAAAATTTTTTTTGAAATTTTTTTTTGAAATTCATCATTTTTTCTTCAATTATTAATATTTATATATGGATATATATCATGTAAAATAATATTTCAATACTATAAAATTAGCAGATGCAAACTATAAATCTAACAGATGTTAACTACAAGATTTCAATACTGTAAATTTGACACATGAAACTATAAAATATCATATACAAACTATAAAATGACACCAGTCACAAAAAATTCATATACTGTACCATTTCACCACAACATAAACTGTACCATTTCAACACAAAAAGTTCATTAAAATCAACTGTACCATTTAACCATTTCATTTCACCATTTCACCATCAACTGTACCATTTACCATTTCACTATTCACAAATATTTTCAACTGTATCAAACATTAACTGTATCTAACATC
This sequence comes from Carex kokanica, assembly GCA_025461125.1. Taxonomy (NCBI): domain Eukaryota; kingdom Viridiplantae; phylum Streptophyta; class Magnoliopsida; order Poales; family Cyperaceae; genus Carex; species Carex kokanica. The sequence continues at coordinate 361,255 of JAJGRX010001042.1, read as the reverse complement.
AAACACAAACAAAAAGCTATTCAATCATTGCAATATTTAGATGGTTACTTCATACACCGTTGATGCAAACTATTTGGATGCGTGACGAGCTTCATTGCTAGAACGACACGTTCTTTAGAAATGTCAAACTACAAAAAAAAAGATTTGTAAGGGATTTAGATTTATGCACATTAGTAAAGAGAAAAATGATAGGGCGCATAAGTTAGCACAATTAGCCATAACTGTGAAATTACATATGATGTATGTAAAATACTGTGAAATTAATGATGAATGAAACAAATACTGTAAAACAACTTTGTGAATACTGTAAAATTATATGTCAATACTGTGAAATTACTTATGAAGTATGTAAAATACTGAAATTAATGATGAATGATGAATGAAACAAATACTGCAAAACAACACTGTGAATACTGTAAAATTGTATGTCAATACTGTGAAATTACTTATGAAGTATGTAAAATACTGAAATTAATGATGAATGATGAATGAAACAAATACTGCAAAACAACACTGTGAATACTGTAAAATTGTATGTCAATACTGTGAAATTACTTATGAAGTATGTAAAATACTGTGAAATTAATGATTAATGATGAATGAAACAATACTGTAAAAGAACTCTGTTAATACTGTAAAATTGTATGTCAATACTGTAAAATTACTTATGAAGTATGTAAAATATTATGAAATTAATGATGAATGATGAATATGTAATATAGTTATCAGGGGTATACACTACCCTCTTTATACAATATGTAATATCAGGAAATATGCAATGTTACTGTTGGTGAAATGGAAGCCTACGGGTATTTGAAATATATACATCATAAAATTACCTGTGTAAAGTTCATAGGCATCTCAGTGATCAGATTGTACACATAGCGCAGCAAAAAAATAGCACAGTCCATCGATTTTGGTGCCTGCTTTGGGCAGTTCTGATGAATAATGCCAAGATCTTTCCAAGAAGTGTTAGCTGAAAGAAAAAAAATGATATCAACATCTTTAATGTATAATAACTTCAAGTATGGCATGAATCCTGTAAAATAACTCATACATCTTATAAAACTATTGTATGAATCATGTAAAATAACTCATACATCTTATAAAATTATGGTATGAATCATGTAAACTAACTCATATATCCTACAAAACTATTAAGTATATTATGTAATAGTTTAATGCATTTCAACACCTAATCCTGTAAATCATTGGCAGAATAATGAAAAAATAGTTGAAGAATACTGTAAAAAGGTTGCATAGATAATTTTTAAAGAAAACACTCACAAGTTCTAATCCTGTAAAATAACTCGTACATCTTATAAAACTAAGGCATGAATCCTGTAAAATAACTCATACATCTTATAAAACTATTGTATGAATCATGTAAAATAACTCATACATCTTATAAAACTATTGTATGAATCATGTAAAATAACTCATACATCTTATAAAACTATTGTATGAATCCTGTAAAATAACTCATACATCTTATAAAACTATTGTATGAATCCTGTAAAATAACTCATACATCTTATAAAACTATGGTATGAATCATGTAAACTAACTCATATATCCTACAAAACTATTAAGTATATTATGTAATAGTTTAATCCATTTCAACACCTAATCATGTAAATCATTGGCAGAATAATGAAAAAATAGCTGAAGAATACTGTAAAAAAGTTGCATAGATAATTTTTAATGAAAACACTCACAAGTTCTAATCCTGTAAAATAACTCGTACATCTTATAAAACTAAGGCATGAATCCTGTAAAATAATTCATACATCTTATAAAACTATTGTATGAATCCTGTAAAATACCTCATATATCTTACAAAACTGTTAAGTATATTATGTAATAGTTTAATACATTTCAACACCTAATCCTGTAAATCATTAACAGAATCATGAAAAACTAGTTGAAGAATACTGTAAAAGGTTGCATAGATAATTTTTAAAGAAAACACTCACAAGTCCTAATCATGTAAAATAACTCATACATCTTATAAAACTAAGGCATGAATCATGTCAAATAACTGATATATCCTATAAAATTGTTAAGTATTTCATGTAAAATATTGTACATTTAAGAACATCTCAACAAGCTACAAATTCAATTCATGATATGTAAAATAACAAGTCATTTACTCTATCTTAATCGTTGGTCTTTCCAATGTATATGTACACTATTCCGCTTATGAGATGCAGTAATGAGTATCGGGTTTGAATAAGTACGTTCCCTCGTTATAACATCTTGCAGAAAATAAACAAGATTATGAATGATAAAGTAAATTAAGAATTCTATAAATCTAATGCATGAGTTTTATAAACCTTAGTTAAAAATTATGTAAATCTAATGTATAAATTTTGTAAACTCTAATGATCTCAAGTATTTAAAACCTAAAATAACAGGTCAAAAATTCTGTAAAATTAAGTTAAGAATTCTACAAACCTAATGCATGAATTCTATAATAGAACAATGCTCGGTCATGTACAATGAAATTGATGAAACTACAACTTTATAAATATTCAAAGCTCATGATAAAAATGATAAACATTAAACAATTGACACGACATATGACATTATTAGAGACAAAATGTCTAAATTTCATTCAATAGGCAGATGACATTAAACATTGATCTCTAACTTTCTTGGAAACAAAATGTTGCTCTTGATAGTACGCACTACATTTCAGTAGGAAGATAGTGTAACCAGCTTCATATCGCAGTAACCACTTACAAATAATCAGAACTATTACTATTACCTGCTTCTCTATTCTGACTCGTCGAGCTCCTCACTCTGTAATCTGCCCTCCAACAATTCGACCACATTATTTAGCGGGCACTTGTCTCTCTTATTCCTCGCATTCACTTGGTAAAAGCACTCCTGCAGATGTAACGAAACAATAAAAATTGGTAGGTAAAAGTAAAATAAAGAGAATTAAAGAAAGAGTGAATTGCAAAATCTTTATAGAAATGAAATAATAAGTTTCGCCTCTAAGCCATCTCCCAAAACTAAAAACATAATGCACTAAAAAGTAAATGTCTTAAAATCTTAGATCCAAAGTACAGATCAATCTCAATTCCTTAAAAATACTGACACCACTTAATGCAAGAGTAGAATTGGTAACTAATACAAGTAAACAAAAACAAATTGGAAGTGATTCTGTCATTTATGCAATCAACATAAATAGATAGTGTCAAAAGTTTAACAATACTTATCGACTTATCAGCAGGAATTGGAAGTTTAACAGATAGATAATGTCAAAAGTTTGAATCAAAATAATTGGAAGTTTAACACATAGATAAGTCAAAAGTTTGAATCAAAGGGAGCACAAAACAAATCCGATATGTATAAAGGAGCAATTAATCAAGCATGTTTCTACCAATTTCTACATTGCACAATGTACGGAGTGTGCTGGACTGCTATGGCACTCAATATTGCAATTATAGATGCATACAACTTTGCTTATTTTGGTGCCGTTGTATATTGTGCTTATAATTGCACTGAAATCATTAACCGAGCTTAACTAAATCCTTATTTACACTATGTAGTGAACAAATATGAAGAACTAAGATTATATGAATATTTAGCAAACTACTTTGGACATCCACAATTCCTTTTGCTCGCTAAATTAAAATTGATCCATAGAAATCCAGTCGAATCTGAACTATGTCATGCCAAATAAATAAAAGGAATAAATGAATTATCTGACTAAGAATAGATTTTAGGAATTCCAAGCATCAATCAGTTAATTTATACTAGCATCGCATACCAAAGGTTGTTCTCATACCACGAGACCATGTGATTTGATGATGACACGTTGCACTCATCTGACGGGATTAGGACCAAATCGGACTCCACACAAGCCAAATCAGTATCGACTGTGGAAATCTGCTCGGAGCAGGCTAGATTAGGCAAGTTCCTTCCTCATGATTTCCTCACGATTTTAGAAATATAATCGATTCAATTCAAGAGGGAGGATCGAGGCATCTCGCTGTGGAGATGATGGTGCGATCTGAAGCAGGGTGAGCGGATCGCGCAAGTTTGTCTGAGCAAAGGAGATGGCGGTGCGAGAATCTCACAATGGGAAGGTTGATCGGAGTCGGACAAGTAGCAGCCATTGGTTTTTTTTCTTCTCAAGTTCTTCTGATGAGTTTTTCTAATGGGTTTCAAAATAGAGAGATGAGACAGAAAATTTATAAAAGGACGTCGTACAGTACTGTTAAAGTTGTTAAAAGTGGATAAGACAAATTATGGGTAAAAAACGGGGACAAAAGTACAGGTAAGAAAACCTTTTCTCTAACTTTAAATCCTAAAAACATCAAATCATAAATAGGAAAAATGCGAACATAATGTAAAAGAATTGTTACAATCATCGGAGCAATAGTGTCGTAGCTTCCGAAACTTTTAGTGAAGTACATATTCACAACAAGATCATAGACTTTTCGCGAGAATAAAAAGTGACTTTTCACGACGGAGTACCGTCATAAACGTGTTTTTTCTATTTGCGACGTCGGTACTTTTCGTGAGGGAGTACCGTCATCATTGCGCTTTTTCTCTCGCGTAAAGTGTCTACTTTGTTGTTGTGATTCAACCGGATATTGTCTAGAAGCAATTGCAATGATATTCATTATTGGGGTTCATAATGTGCGAGTTCAAATAGTTAACATTGATTTCCTCTAATATTTTGTTTTATGAATCTTTTGAAATTAATTGTTTGAAAAACAATTTTCTAGTATGAGGAAAGAAAAAAGAGTTAAGCTATGTTTGATGACTTTTTCTTTTATGATTTTTTTATTTAGATCAATACCTAGCTAGTATATTTTGGAGGTGTAGCTCATGGTTTATAATAAAAATATATATAGAGATCATACAAATTTGATGGTCCATTCATATTAGTTTACTCACAAAAAATCAATGTGATTCAAGAGTAATAACTGTTTATATTCCCACTATCTTGTAACGTATATGTGAGATAGTTCAGTAAAATCATGGAGTTATGGTGTTGTGTAGTCATGCATGTTGAATCTTTGATTGATGCTAGAAGTTCTTTAATACGTGTGTATGTGAGTAAATTGTGCAATTATATACGAATTAAGCTCATGGAAACAAATGACATGAAAACTTGAAATGTGCAGATTTAATGTGCAGTAATCAATTAAGGCTTTCATCCATTTAATGTGCAGATTTCGATCTCCAGTTGGTCTCCAATGATTAGGATACATCGATATCACCTGTAATGATTGTGTAAGAATTGAAATGTTGGTTTAGGAATTACTATTTTTCTTAAGCTTGTGTCATTAGTAAGAACTACGTACTCACGTATAATTTTACTGGTAAATGAAATGTGCCATCATCCTTTTTATCCTGGTATATTATTGAACTTCTTAGATTTAAATAGACCATATATTGATATCGATAGTGCATCATATATCTGGATTCAACAACAACAACAAAAAATATAGAAGAAGAAGCAAGGTCGGATATTAATATAGTCAATCCTGATAACTGAGAATTAGGATCGGATATTAATAAAGTATGATACTGATAGATGAGAATCAGGATTGGTTGTTTGTCTGATCCTCATTGTTCTATACTTTCAGTGTCGCCCTCATCTCAATCGGCTGCAAATCCGATCATGATAGCTTTAATGTTTGATCCTGATTGCTATTTCTCTACTAGTGTTTGGTTATGTTAACAATTTTATTTGAAATATAAGTTTGTCAAAGGAACAAAAGAAAAAGAAAAAAAGAGTCAGAAATGTGGAAAAATAATAAAATATATTATATTAAACGTGATCACTTGATCACGTATCGTGCTGTCTCATGCCATTACATATCGTGACTAGGATAATTTGTATGTCATGTAATATCATGTTTTTTCTATCACGGTACTAGCATTACAAATTAAATATTCAGAGTTACACCTCTTAAGTATCATAACTAAGGTTGGGCGCTCATTCGACACCCACCCAGTATCTATATAAAACACTCTCCTCAGAAAACATGGTATATTGTACAATGCACCCGTCGGTTTACAAGTTTATAATTCAAATTTTAGAAATACTAATATCCATATTTTTTTCTTACAAAATAAAAAAAATTAATGTTATGCATAATTAATAAAATGCAATTACAAATTTAAAAATTGGTTTACAATTAAAAAAAATTGTGAACATTCTTTTCTTGTTCATTATCAAATTTGTTTTTTGTTCTTTATCTTTTTATTCTTCTTTTAAAAAAAATAATTTATCTACAAGAATATTTGTTTGGCATGTAAATTAATTTCTTTAATTAAATTATCTAGTTTTAATTGTAATTATTGATGTTTATATTGCTCTGATTACAAGGAATTGTATCGAGAAGGTTTGTATTGCTCGATTTTTAATTCTTTCTTTTTCTTTTATCTTTTTTTTTTCTACGGTGGAGTCAGAGAAGAAGGAGGAAGATAGAACTGACGGGCGGGCCCTCTTGTCTGTCTTCGCGTGGGGAAAATCATATGTTTGGCTTAGGTTATTATGATGAGTCTGTTTCTCGTGAACCAAAAAACCTTTTGAATTATGGTTTGTGTAAGCCGCATCTAGCTAGCGTGTGGGCATTGAGTGAAGTAGAATGAGGCACTGGTTTTGTAGGATCTGCTTGTCGGTGCTGAACTCAAACAGTCATCGCATCAATCTTGTATGGTCTAAGTTCACGTGGACGAGAGAGTTTGAATGTGGGTCCTCTTTGCCGAACTGACTTGTTACCATCCTGCATGAGTATTTTATTTGGTACGTAATTTGTTAGTTAAAATATATATTTTTAATTATAACTATTAATGTTTGTTTAATTTCGAGATTTCTCTTATTATATTGCTTTTTAATTTTTATTTATTTGATATCAGGTTCTAAATTTAATTAGGGCATTATTTGATGGACTAATTGAAAATGATGTGTAAATTTTAAAAGATTTAATACATACATATGCGGTATCGGTTGAAGGAGATAATGTGAAAATGATTAAAACTTATATGTTGGTTTCCTCCAATAATTTATTTTATAATTCAATTTAGTTAAATTGTCAGAAAACAATATTTACTTATAGTAAATAAAAGATAAAATAGGATGTATTTGATGACTTTTATTTTTGGGACGCACTTGATTACTAATATATTGCAGAGGGATAATTAATAACTTGTAGTGAAGGTCATATATATTTGATGGGTCATTCATAATTGGCTGTGGCTAATTTGCTGCCGGCAGCAGTTCGGCCGAGGTGCTGCCGGGGCTATATTTAGCCGTGTGATGTCCAAACAACAAATTCAAACCGTTAGATGTTTAATCTATACTATAATCTACTTGGAGACCAAATTTTACATTTTTTGGAATTTTTTTACTATATATTAAGATGGTTTGAAAACCGCTGTTTTTAATGTTGCAGAAATTTACTAAAAACAGCGGTTTTCAAACCAGCTTAATATATAGTAAAAAAATTCCAAAAAATGTAAAATTTGGTCTCCAAGTAGATTATAGTATAGATTAAACATCTAACGGTTTGAATTTGTTGTTTGGACATCACACGGCTAAATATAGCCCCGGCAGCACTTGGCCGAACTGCTGCCGGCAGCAAATTAGACAGACCCTTCATAATTTACTTGTGAAAATTTTGCGTGCCATGATATTATGGAATATATTCACAATAAACTTATGACATTTGGTAGTTGTTTCATGGATTTTTGATGTTCCCTTGTTATGAATATTTAAAAAAAAAATCTACTAGTCAATCACTATGTTTGTCAGATTGTCATAATTTTTTTTTTTAAAGTGAGTGGTTTTTAAGTATCAATTAACAATTTCATTGATAAAAAACGAACTTACAATACATCAAATGACTTTCTTTCCAAAGTAATATTCAATATTTAGTAGAGAATAACCAAACTCCCGAGATTTTTATTTTTACCCAAAAAAAAATATATTTTAATATAATTATCCAAGTTTTTGAAAAATTTAAATTTTTACCCAAACCGTAAGAATTTCTTACGGTTTGAATAAAGAATTCAAACCGTAAGAAATTCTTACGGTTTGAAATTTTTTTTTTTTTTTTTTTGAATTTTGTTTTTTTTTACGGCTCATCATGGGGTCGGAGTTACGGGTGGATTTTGTCTTTGTGTGACTCAGCTACTGTGTGTTACATTTGTCTATTTTGGTGCGTTGCTTCGCGATGCAATGGATATCCGACTACCAAAACAAAGCTCACTTTGATCTATTATAAACTAAACAGCGTAACTTCATGTGTAGCGGATTCCTTATATAAAATTTCTCACTAAAGAGATCAAATACAAATTTTTATACAATTATTATGGAAACAAGAGTTCCAGTTTTATATAAATCAGTCAACTCTGAAGAAAGTTGTAAATTGGACTGTGGAGTGCTTCGACTTGATTTATTTCATTATATTTTTAATTATATATTTTCATAAATTTTAAATTATATTTTTAATACTTTTTAGTAAGAACATAATTTTTAAATCCATTCTGCAGATCTTATTTTATTTTTCTAAAATGTTCTACTCAATTCAGATTGCCCAACAGAGTTGCACAAATTAATATGTTTGACATGTAAAATTAATATGTTTGACATGTAAAATTGATTGTTAATTGGTGAAATGAGCATTAATTATGTCTCCTTTTTCAACTCTGTTGGGCAATCTGAATTGAGTAGAACATTTTAGAAAAATAAAATAAGATCTGCAGAATGGATTTAAAAATTATGTTCTTACTAAAAAGTATTAAAAATATAATTTAAAATTTATGAAAATATATAATTAAAAATATAATGAAATAAATCAAGTCGAAGCACTCCACAGTCCAATTTACAACTTTCTTCAGAGTTGACTGATTTATATAAAACTGGAACTCTTGTTTCCATAATAATTGTATAAAAATTTGTATTTGATCTCTTTAGTGAGAAATTTTATATAAGGAATCCGCTACACATGAAGTTACGCTGTTTAGTTTATAATAGATCAAAGTGAGCTTTGCTTTGGTAGTCGGATATCCATTGCATCGCGAAGCAACGCACCAAAATAGACAAATGTAACACACAGTAGCTGAGTCACACAAAGACAAAATCCACCCGTAACTCCGACCACATGATGAGCCGTAAAAAAAAACAAAATTCAAAAAAAAAAAAAAAAAAATTTCAAACCGTAAGAATTTCTTACGGTTTGAATTCTTTATTCAAACCGTAAGAAATTCTTACGGTTTGGGTAAAAATTTAAATTTTTCAAAAACTTGGATAATTATATTAAAATATATTTTTTTTTGGGTAAAAATAAAAATCTCGGACCAAACTCTATGAAGCAACCACTATCTAACATATGATAATATTAAATGTGAATGCATTTATTAATATCTAAGCACACATTTTTCATGAGTAAACCAATGTGAATGGACCATCAAATAAGCATGATGTTTTCATCTTTAATATATATAAGCCATCAACTACCTCTCCAAAATATACTAGCTGTGAAGTATGCAAAAGTAAATAATATACGTTATCAAAATATATATTCACATTTTTTTCATATTAAAAATAAATGTTGGTTTCACAATTTAGCAAATTAGATTTATAGAATAAAATATTAGAGGAAATCAATGTTTATCATTTCCACATTTTATGGGGCAATCATTGCTGTTGGTATTAGAGGATCAGTTTGTTAGAGAATACGTACAATTATGTGATTAGTAGTTAGCTAGGTAAATAAGAATGAATAAATAAAAATAGATAATAGATAACTAGGTAGATGGAGATTTAAATGAATAATTAAATCTAGTTTGAAAACTATTTGGTGATTTTTTTTCTTCTAATGCCCGATGACGCTAACTAACAAACTAAAGTCGCATCGTAATTGTATCTGATCTGTTAAAAGCTAGGAGGAAGATTCAATATCTAGGTCAAGCAGAGTGGGAGAAAAAAAATTTGGAAATACTAAGGTTAACTGTAGAAGAACTCGGGCGCATTGGAGAAGAGGCTATTGAGGCTGCCCATTTTCTCACATGTGCCACAGATTTTCAACAGAAACAAGACATCATAGTCCAACATGGCAGGTTACATCTCTTTTGTTTTACTTAGTTTTTTTTTTTATAATTATTTTCATTTATTTGTTCGGAGGTGAGGGAGATTCATAGGACCATGTATAGACTTGAAAAACCTTAAAAATATATTCCATCTAGTAAATTGTGAAATGCCATACAATGTACAACGAGTGTAACACATAAAATGAATTTAGGTGGAATTCTTATCCTTTTTTCATCGTTATCCCCATAAATGAGCAAAAAAATAAGGGCTATTTTGGGTTGTATTTATCCTTTATTGTGTTATTACTTATAATGGATGGTATGAGTGCAGTTATTTTGCTCGGTTTGAGGGCCAGAAACAACAAGGAGACCCGTATTACCGGAGACAATGTGCAAAACAAGTTTCAAATTTTACGAGCTGATATTTTTAATTTCATTAGCTTCTTGTATTCTTACCATGAAGGTATAAGAGGGTTCTTGATTGTCTGTGGTTATATTTGAGTTTCTTTTGTTATTGTTTTATTTGTATAATTAAACAACTAATTAAGTTCTAATCTTTCTCGGATCAAACCAATGCTAAATGGCTCTCAGCCAACCCAAATTAAAGTGAATAAGGTATAATTTACCTTGAAATATACGGAACAGTAATATATATATAGACAAACAGAATCATATATACACCGATTTAATGTGATCCAGTATCAATGGACCAGTGCGTGGCAACCCAAGTGTGGCTCTGTGGATCATCAGATCTGTAGCGTTCGATCTCTCTTCACTTTCATCTTCTACATCACTGTCATTATAGAATTTCTTATTTTTATTTTGATGAAAGTTTGAGTTTCTTTCCATTCAAAACCACCTGGACCAGAATTTGGAAAGGTAAAGGTCAGCCCAAGTCCATGTGAAATTAGTCAAATTATATACCCTTGTATAGACAGGGGCGAAACTAGAAAATAGAGATTGGGGAGCTGAAGAATCAAATATAGTGTAATTTCATTTTATAGAAGGGGTTAAAAGATATTAATGCATATAAATATTACAAAATTTAATGGATCAAACTATAAATTTTCAAACTGTAAGGAGTGCTTAGCACCCTTTCCCCACCACTATATTCCGCCCCTGTGTATAGATCCCTCATCCATGCGTCCTCTCTTTTTCATACCTATCATTTTAGCAAATGTGTCATGTGCATGTTCTTTAGGGAGGTATTGTACAATTGATAGTGAAAAACAACCGCCCTGATGAAGGGTTACATAATGGATAACAATCTCATCTCGGTCGGCATATGTTTACATGTTTGGCAACACAAACACATAGGTAGACCTGACCTGACAGGTTTGTCAGCCAGCATGAAGCTCACTTTTGAACTCCTCCAAATCCATATTATAATAATGATGTGCAGTATAGTTAGAGAGAGAGAGAAAGAGAGAGCTCACGTTTTTCCTTGATATAATTCAAATTGCGAGTCTTCAATTTTCTCTTTCTTTGAGTCTGATCCTGTACAAGCGTAATATGAACACTATTTTTTTTTTCAAAATGAAAACCCAAGAAACGGAACTGTCTAATGGAAACGGAACTGTCTGATGCGTTTTGAAGTTCGTGCGTAAGAATATCAAAGCGAAGCACGTACAAATCTTAAAGTGTATCCAACGTCTTTTGTGTCCATTGAATTCAAAAGTAGATTCAAGACCCACCAAATTTACGTTTTTATGCAAAAAAAAAAAAGCTATATAAAGTCAGAGCATGTTGTCTTGTACACATTTGTGGGGCGTTATGCGTGCTGTTCAACTTCAGAACATAACACTCATACTTTGTACTTGATAATTTTCGATGAATTTTTGTTCTCCCAAGAATTTTATTTTAATTTTTGTAGTTGGTTGGCCAGAATATGTGCTGCATATTTGACTCCAATTTCGACACCACTCTAAATCCAACGGATATAGCACACACATAGGGCTGTAAACGAGCTGGCTCGGGCCGAGCTGGGCGTTGGCTCAACTCGTTAATTCTGGCCCGAGCCTGGACTGGACGAGCCGGACTTAGGGGTCCCGAGCCAAAAGTCTTGGCTCAGCTTGTGACAAGCCAGCCCGAGCTAGCTCGCGAGCTAACGAGCTGGCTCGCTAATGGGCTTTATTGGGTTGTTATTATACAAATTCAAAAATAAAAAAATAAAAGCCCATTCAAAAAATTTAAGAAATCGTCCAGCAGGCACGTCTTCAAGCAACTGAAGCCCATATTATTTCTTCCCAAACCGAAAATACATCAATTTTGCATAGTTGCGCCTTTGAAAATAAGACTGGACTTAAAATTATACGGGGCTAAACCCTAAATCCATTGTAGCTTAACGAGCCGAGCTGGCCCGGTCCGAGCTGACCCCTGGCTCAGCTCATTTATTTTGGCCCGAGCCTGAACCGAACTGGCTCATTAACAGCTCGGTCCACTATTGAGCGAACTGTTAGCGAGCGAGCTAGAGACAAGTCACGAGAGAGCCGCGAGCTTTTTTGACAGCCCTACACACACAAAAGAGTACAATATTATTGTCACAAGAATTCGAACTTAAAATGTCAAAGGAGAAGCGACAAGCATGCCAGATGTCGCACGCTCCAACAACGGAGACAAGTTCTCTCCTCTCCTCTTAACGAGTCAAGATCCAACTCATAAGTTTAGTTTAAATTCGGAACATCAAGTTAAAACCTGAGTCAATCAGACTCAAGGTGGAATGCAGTGGCAAAAATAATTTGACGGTCCTAATCTAAACTCAAAATGTGAGTTCTTCATGTGATATGAATTCCTCCTCTAACATCATACAATTTTTACAAGTTACTGTTGGTAAGCAGGTGTATAGTCATGAGAAATATGCGCATAAAACTGTGAAATACATTGATTAAGTATGAATATACATAAAAGTTTCGTGAGGGAAATACTATTAATGAACCATTATTCAACTAGTATTATATTCTCATCTTTGATGAAATTCATCAAATACACATAAAAATATTCCGATCATCAAGATTTCGAAAAAAATAATACTAAAGTGATGAAATGGATCATAAATTTTTTTTCGTATTAAAAATAAATATTATTATCCAATTATACGACTAACACATATTTAGATACTGGAGGAAATTAAAATTAACCATTTTAACTCTCATGACTAATTTTTTAAAAATTTAAAATTTGATATGTGAAAGGTTATAATTATGTTTTTTTAAAAGGTAGTTTCTTTTTTATTTGAGAAATCATGTCAGCAACTGTCATATGCCATATGGTTTTATTATACCGCAAATCATGATCAAAGCATATAATACATCTCTGATTTGAAACAATAATCGCCACCAGTTCGAAGAAAATAAACTACTGACTTAAGAAAAAAAAAACCCATATTACATACCTCTTTGTGCTTCCAGTTTCCTACACAATTAAAAATAAAACTACTGATATAAGAAACCAGTAGTACTATATACGCTTTGTGCTTCCAGTTAGTCACTCCTCTATGCTTCCTTTCTAACAACAGTTCAGTCACATTCTGCTTTTTTGTAGGATTTTCTCAGTCAAGATTCACGATTGTACTTTACATCCTCGGAAAATATTTTCGGTTTGATGTTTCCATAAAACCCATGTCATACACACAAATCATTTCATTTAAAAGTAATTTCAATTTTATGATTGAAGAGTTAAATGGTTTTGGGATTATTAATTTCAAATAAATAGAACAATATTTAAATTGCTTAGCTCAGATTTCATGTTTAATTAATGAAAATAAGAACAAATTAATTTTGTAAAAATAACATGACAATTACGGAAATTTTAAATATTTCAAGTTTTGATTCATTTTTTAATGTCATTTTCTTTTTTCACAAATTAATAATTGAAAACAATATTAAAATAATCTAAACGAACAAAGTCAGTCCAAACTCGAATCTAAGTTGCAAGAAAGAGACAAAAAATAAGCGCAATAGACAATTAATAGGTTCTCTTGTAATTATGATGTATATTAACTATTTTAATTATTTTATTTTTAAATTTATCTTTCATCAAATTTATATCGGAGGCAAAACTTATGTAAAATAATAACAGTAAAAACTATTAATTTAAAAAATAAGAGATTTTTTTTAAAAGCTTTGTAATGGCTTTTTAGTTTAAAGATAAGAGTTATTGGAAGAAAAATGTGATTGCAACTTGGGTGAACTATCAGATTGCAATCGTCGGCAGAGAGTATTTAATATCCTCAAAAGAATTAGAGGAGATTATAGGTACAAATTGCTAACTGAAAATTGTTGACGAATGAAGCCGAAAGAAAATGAATTGGGCTTCGGCCCATATTGCTATCATTGGAATTAATTCCGTATGGAATTAAAAGAGGAGAGAGAGAGAGAGAGCGGTAGAAAAAGAGACCAAGCCATAAGCCGTTCCTTTTGTTTTCTCTATGCTCATTCTAGAATTTTTGCTCTCTTGATTCAATCTTCTTATACACTTGGAAATCTCGTAGATTAGTGTATGAAATTGTAAGAGAGTGTTAGAGTGAGTGTTAATGGCTTGATTATCTTCTTGTATTGTAAAGACTTCATTGAATTAGTAAAGTTGCGCTGTGTGCTCCCGTGGTTTTTTCCCGAAAGAGTTTCCCCGTAAAATCTTGTCTCTTCTTTTATTTTCTGTGATTGATTGCTTGTTTGTATTGGCTTCTTGTTTGACTTGCATATTTCTCCATTTGATCGGATATTGGTGTATGCATGCAAGGTGTTCGATAAAATTACTCCTTGAGCGCTTCCGTGTACGTTCTCAATATTTGGTATCAGAGCACATTGGGCTTTGACATAGGAGTGATTGAAGCTTGAGTTGGTTTAATTTGAGTTTGTATTCGTGATTGCACGTATAGAATGGAGAAGACTATGAAATTTGAGAAGTTGAATGATAGCAATTGGGCTACTTGGTGTCGAGGGAGTTGGATTTACCATTGATTGGTGGTAGTGCGCAACCTATGAATATGAAGGATCATGAATGGGCGATGCTTGATCGGAAATGTTTGGCGGCTATAAGGCCGTGTATTTCACCATTGATCTTGTTTGATGTCTACCAATGTAAGACCGCTCATGAGCTTTGGACCACATTGGAGCAATCATATGAGCAGCCTTCAGGGGTAAACAAGATGCATGCTATGAAGAGGTTATTTCTCTTGAAAAATGAAGGATGACATATCAATGAGAACGTATGTGAGCGAGTTTAACTCGATTGCGGCTCAATTGAAGTCATTAAAGGTAAACCTTGATGAAGAGGTATAATGCTTATTACTTTTGAGTTCTTTTCCTACTAGTTGGGATACTCTTGTTACTACCATTGCGAACACAATGAGTGACAAATTCAAATTGAGTGATGTTGTTGCTTCATTGTTGAATGAAGAAACTAGGAAAACTACAACCCAATTGAAAACCGGGCCTAGTGAGACATTAACGGTTGGTGAAAGGAGGAGGACGGTTATTAGGGAAAATTTATCGGGTAAGAAAGGTGCATCTCAAAGTAAGGGAAGATCGAAATCTCGAGGTCAAAAATATTCTTGTTGGCATTGCAAGAAGGAAGGGCATATCAAAAGAGATTGTCCTCTCTTGAAAGGCAAGCAAAATGATAAGAAGCATGATGGTGAAGCGAGAATAGTTTCCGATGAAAAAGGAGATGCGGTGACACTAAGTGTTGATTGTACCCGAGTTCAAACATGGATGTTTGGGTGTTGGATTCGGGTACCTCATTCCATATATGCTCGGATCATTCTTTTTTTGTCAATTACAAAGAGATAGATGGTGGATATGTCTATCTTGGTGATGGCCGGCCATGTAAAATTGTCAAAATTGGCAATGTTGAGCTTAAGCAAACCGATGAAATGCGATATAAGTTAAGCAATGTGAGGCATATACCCGAAATTACCAAGAATTTAATCTCGGCGGGTCAACTTGATGACGGGGTTTTGTGTGACTTTTGGCAAGGAATCATGGAAGATATCAAAAGGTTGCATGACATTAATGAAAGAGAAAAAAGATGGGAGTTTGTACATTCTTCATGGAGCACCTCGAAGAAGTGTTGTGGCTACGGCAAGTGAGCATGCGGATATGCAAGCGTGGCACAACCGGCTTGGTCATCTAAGTGAAAGAGGTATGAAAGTGTTACAAAATGAAAATTTTATTCTTTCTTTTGATTGTTCATCTCTTGATTTTTGTGTTCATTGTATAATGGAAAAACAAAAGAGAGTGAATTTTAAGAGGAATGAATCCCATAGAAAATTAAAATCATTGGAATTGGTTTATTCCGATGTGTGTGGCCTATTTAATGTTAAATCTCTTGGTGGAACATCTTACTTTGTTACTTTTTTAAATGATTTTTCTAGAAAATGTTGGATTTATCCCTTGGCCTCAAAAGATCAAGTTTTTGAAACTTTTAAGAAGTTTAAAACCCGTGTTGAAAATGAGATTGAAAAGACCATCAAATTTTTACAAATGGATAATGGTGGTGAATTTTGCTCTAATGAATTTGAAAGTTTTTGTGCGAGAAATGGCATTCGAAGAGTGAAGACGGTTCCATATACACTGCAAGAAAATATGGTCATTGAAAGAATGAACCGAACCATTGTGGAGCGGATTAGAAGTATGTTGTCTCACTCGGGTCTTCCGAAGTCATTTTGGGCCGAGGCAGCCAACACCGTGGTTTATCTAATCAACCGATCACCAAGTGTGGCGTTAGACGGTGGCATACCGGAAATTTTGTGGAGTGGTAAGAAACTTTCTTATGAACATTTACGAATTTTTGGTTGTGAAGCTTATGCGAAAATTTCTAATGTGAAGAGGAATAAGCTTGATGTCAAGTCACGAAGGTGTGTATTTGTTGGTTATGGCGGTGATGATTAGGGTTATAGGGTTTGGGATCCTATTGAGAAGAAGACAATTAAAAGCCGAGATGTCATATTTCATGAAAATATGATGTTCATGGAAAATCATGAGAATGAGCAAAATAAAGATCGACATAAGGAGAAGCATGTTGATGCAAGTGTTGAACCTAGGATGGTGACGCGTCCTCAAGAAAATAGTGATGACCATGACGATGAGAGTGAGCCGGTGGAGGCGCATGAGGATGAAGGTGTAAGCAAAAATGAGCACACTAATACCCCGGGACAAAAGTTGAGAAGATCAAATTGAGTTTCTCGACCTACACAAAGGTATTCCCCTTCTCTATATTATGTTTTGTTTACGGATGCGGGTGAACCCGAGTCATTTCATGAGGCTATTGATTGCTCGGATAAGGCCGAGTGGCTAGGAGCAATGGAGGATGAAATGAAGTCGTTGCATCTAAATGAAACTTGGGAGTTGGTGGAACTTCCAAAGGAAAATAAAGCATTGAAAAATAGGTGGGTATTTGTGTTGAAAAATGAAGCCAATGGTTCAAAGCGGCATAAGGCTAGGTTGGTAGTGAAGGGCTATGCACAAAAACATGATATTGACTTTAATGAAATTTTTTCTCCCGTTGTGAAGCATAGTTCAATAAGAGTTGTTTTATCTTTGGTGGCTAATTTGAATTTGGAGCTTGTGCAACTTGATATTAAAACCGCTTTCTTGCATGGTGACTTGGATGAGGAGATCTACATGTCACAACCGGAGAGTTTTGTTGATAAATCAAATTCTAATCTTGTGTGTAGATTGAAAAAGGAATTGTATAGTTTGAAGCAAGCCTCTCGACAATGGTACAAGAAGTTTGATACCTTTATGCAATAAGAGGGTTATAAAAGAAGTGACTTTGATCATTGTGTTTACATGAAAGGTAAACCGAATGAAACTTTTACCTTGTTGTTGTTTTATGTTGATGACATGTTAATAGCAATCAATGATCATGATAAGATCAAATCTCTTAAGGTTGACATGTCCAAAAGATTTGCTACTAAAGATCTTGGCGAAGCAAGGAAAATATTAGGCATGCGGATTCAAAGGGATCAGGAGAAAGGAAAACTTTGGTTAAGTCAAATGGAATATGTTGATAAAGTCCTTGAAAGATTTGACATGACCGGATGCAAACCGGTGACTACACCTCTAGCCGGACATTTTAAATTGTCTAAAGAGAATTCTCCAAAGAATGAAGAAGAGAGGGCGAGAATGAAAAATGTCTCATATCTATCGGCTGTTGGTAGCTTGATGTATGCTATGGTGTGCACACGGCCCGACATTGCACAAGCAGTGGGAGTCCTCTCTCTGTATATGTCTAATTCGGGATGCGAACATTGGCAAGCGGTGAAGTGGATACTTCGATACTTGAAAGGCACTCGAAGCTTGCAACTTTGTTTTGGAGGATTTCGTTTAGCAATTGAAGGGTATGTTGACGCCGATCATGCGGGTTGTAAAGAGACAAGGAAATCTACAACGGGTTATGTTTTTACTATCGGTGGTGGAGCCGTTAGTTGGATGTCTCGTTTACAAGACATCGTTGCCTTGTCTTCCACTGAGGCGGAATACGTTGCATTGACCAAAACGGCCGAAGAGATGATTTGGTTGAAGGGTTTGCTTGGACAATTTGATTTGAAGCAAAAAATGAGTATGTGGTGCATTGTAATAATCAATGTGTCATACACCTTGCGAAGAATGCGGCGTATCACTCAAGAATGAAACACATAGATGTGTGATACCACTTTATTCGTGATGTACTTGATCGTTTGCAATTGATCGTGGAGAAGGTTCATGAAGGTGGTGCCTCCGGATAATGTAATGTTTTGCCGAAGGCGTTCCGGGTTGGTTGAGTAACTTACATGTTGGAGCGGTGCGGTGCTTGTGAGATCAAGTAGGAGCTTTGTCTTCAAGTAGGAGATTGTTGACGTATGAAGCCAAAAGAAAATGAATTATGGGCTTCGGCCCATATTGCTATCATTGGAATTAATTCCGTATGGAATTAAAAGAGGAGACAGAGAGAGATAGCGGTAGAAAAAAAAACCAAGCCATAAGCCATTCCTTTTGTTCTTCTCTATGCTCATTCTAGGGTTTTTGCTCTCTTGATTCAATCCACCTATATACTTGGAAATCTCATAGACTAGTGTATGAAATTGTAAGGGGTGTTAGAGTGAGTGTTAATGGCTTGATTATCTCCTTGTATTGTAAAGACTCCATTGAATTAGTGAAGTTGCGCCATGTGCTCCCGTGGTTTTTTCCCGAAAGAGTTTCCACGTAAAATCTTGTGTCTCTTCTTTTATTTTCTGTGATTGATTGCTTGTTTGTGTTGGCTTCTTGTTTGACTTGCATATTTCTCCATTTGATCGGGTATTGGTGTATGACCGCAAGGTGTTCGATAAAATTACTCCTTGAACGCTTCCGTGTACGTTCTCAACAAAATTTCCAAACTCATTTCTTAGTATCGATTGAGAGATGCAATTAACATATATAATTGAGAGAAACTAGATGGAGAGAGAAGGAATTTAGGTATATAGAATGAAGAGAATTGAGGAGAAAAGATAATTTTATTAATCACTTAATTACATAATATATTGGAGTAAGTCTAGCATTAGCGATGCTAGAGAATTAGCGATGAAACATCAAGCAAGGGTCCGACAGGTACTTCTATAGCGCACGCGCGATGAGAAGATGACAGTGAATTGGAGAGTGAAAATGACTATGTTTTGAAACTATGGCAGTTTTGTACCAGTATGCACTTAGCTTAGTTGAGTATGACTATTTAGACGGGATGTTTTACTGTATGAATTACTATGAATTAGGCAGGCTTTGATGCTAAGCAACATTTAAATCTGATATGAAATCAGTGAAGAAAAGGATCTTCATATTTTTTTTCTTCATTTCATCTTTTATGAGAATAAATATATATGTCTGAACCAATTAAGTTATAAGATTAAAGCAACCAGTAATTTTTGTATATATTAATCCATTTAAATAGTTTGACTCTCAACTTTATATAGAAAAAATATATCTGTGTCTGAAATAATTAAGTAAGATTAAAGCAAACAGCATCTTTTGAATGTTTCCTGATGTTGTTTCCAAGACCAACTAAAATAGGCCTGGTAATTAATTCATCTTTGTTCGGAAAAAACAATACTCTGCTATTTTAATATATTGGGCTCCAACATTTTTTTGTTTTATTATTATTATTTTTTGCATTGTGAAGATTTTAATTATTCGGTGGTTTATTAAATTTCTACGAAAAGAGCTGTTAGTTAATCAGATATTTACGACAGATGTCGCGCGCTCCAACATCATCATCATACAATTTTTATGAGTTACTGGGGAGTCTATTTTCATGAGAAATACACGCATAAAATCTGTGAAATGCATTAATTAATTAAGTAGTAACTCACATAAAAATTTCGTGAGCGAAATACTATCATGACAATTCAACTAGTATATATCTTTTCATTTTTGATAAACTATATATCAAAATATTTGGTCATGAAAATGTATCTTAACATTTTGCTTCCATATTAAAAATAAATATTATTTTCCAATTATACAACTAACATATATTTAGATATTGAAGGAAATTAAAATTAACCCTACATAAATTTGAGTTGAAATTTTTTATAAGGATTATATATGTTTTAAAAATTCTTGTTGATCTATCATTTAAATATATTTTTTTACAAGAATTATATTTGTTTTACACAATTCTAATTTCTTCATGTTTGCTCAATTTTTACTCTTTTTAAACTAAAATTTCAGTGTTTTGCATTGAAAATTGCTTACAATTAAGTGAAGAAAATGGTCTGCACAAATAATTAAGCATATATGTCAGTTGTTTCTATTATTTTTCTTTATATACTAGATAAATGCTAAAAAAGATAGTATGTATTATAATTAGTATTTATGTTCTGATGTAATCTAGAATAAAATGTATATATTTTTACAATTATCCAAATCATTATTAGTCTGTATTACATGAGAAAATTGTGGTGATTTTTTTTTTTCAAATAGAAGAATTTGGTTTATGCGCACGAGTTTACTGGGATATATATACCCTAAACTTGTATATCTTAACACATGGGTATTTATGTCTCTTCTATTTGTTTTGAAAAATGTTTAAGTATTGCATTTATAAATTATCTATATTATCAGAATTATTTGACAATAAGTATAGCTTAACTATATCTTGACAACCGCCAAAAAAAAAATCTGAATATAATATTTTTAAATAATATGATATGAAATCAGTTAATCAAAGGATCTTCTTTTTTCTTCTTTTCTCTTTGCTAAGAAAAAAAAATATATATATGTCTAAACCGATTAAGTAAGATTAAAGCAACCAGCATCTTTTGTATATATTAAACCATTTAAATGATTTGACTCCTAACTTTATTCAGAAAAAAATATATCTGTGTCTGAACTAATTGAGTAAGATTAAAGCAAACAACATCTTTTGATTGTTTCCTGAAGTTGTTTACAAGACAAACTAAAATAGGCCTGGTTAATTCATCTTTGTTCAGAAAAAAAAAAAAAAAAAATTTGTGGATTCACTCAGTATTCTCAGCCGACAACTATACTCTGCTATTTGAAACCAATTGTTCGACTGAGGTAAGCCCAATATTTTAATATATTGAGCTCCTCCAACATTGCTTCTTTTTTTTTTATGTGAAGATTTCTTATCCGGTGGTTTATCATAATAAAGTAGAGTTACTTTTAAGTGGGTTAATATCTATAAAATAATTCTCATTCAAATTTCAAATCTATAATTTTCTACACAAAGAACATTACTTTATAGATCAAATGCTTTTAAATCAATTATTGGATATTTGAAGGCCATCTTGACTCAAAAAAATAATATTTGTTGTTCAAAATAATAAACTTGTGACTAGGGCTGCAAACGAACCGAACCGAATCAAACTTACCTCCAGTTTGAGTTTGGTTTGAATTAATTTCGAACTAGGTTTGGTTTGAATTAATTTCGAACGAACTCAATTCGAACGAACCCAATTTCGAACCCAATTTTTTACGAACTCAATTTCGAACATTTACGAACTTTGTTACGACTTACGATTTATAACTTCTAACTGGGCCATAGTGCGAAATTACAATACTTCAATAAAAACTCAAGTATTCAAAGTACAATTTAAATAAAACTCAAATATCAATAGAAGTACAATTTAAATAAAAACTCAAGCACTCCAAAGTATTCAAAATACAATTTAAATAAAACTCAAATATCAATAGAGTACAATTTAAATAAAAACTCAAGCACTCCAAAATTAATTATAACCAAATACCACACTCAGTTTGAATGTACGCAATATGAGATTTGGGAGAGAGAGGAGTCTTTGTTGTGAGAGGCCACCAGAGAGAGAGAGAAGACGTGAGGGAGATTATTTTGATACTTAGCGGGAGAGGAATTTGGGCGAGCGGTTTTGGCGTAAATTAGCGGGAAGAGGGAAAAAAAATTGGAGGCAGTGGCGGAAAAAATAGCGGGTTAATTGGTTGAATGGAAAGGGAGCGGATTGATGACATGGAAGAGATCTAGACGTTGGTAAGAGGATAGATTTAAGGGTGTGAAATTATTGAGGTGATCGGATTGCAGGATTTGTGGGGTCACTCGCTTAGTTAATATTTTATTTAATATTTTATTGAGTGAGTCTAAAAGTGCATTGCAGTGATACAAAATAAAATTAGGCAACAAATAATTTGGAAAAAAATAAAAAAAAATATTTTCAAACTTTTTACATTTTTTTACTTTTTGCATGTTTATTTTTATTTTTTTATTTTTTTATCAAATAAATAAGTATTTTTTGCATTTTTTAAAAAAAAATTTACAGCAATACATATAACTTTTTTTCTAAATGAATAGCTGATCAATAACAACATTTTTTGCATTTTTTAGTTATATAAAAGAAATATTGTACCTTGATCATTTTTTTGACAGTATTTTTTTCATTTTTTTTTACAGCAATACATTTTTTTTGCATTTTTTTGGCATTTTTTTGGCATTTTTTGCATTTATTTTCGGACCGTTCGTTTTATTGCGGGAATTCAACGGTCGATCTGCAACAAAATCATTTCAAATCTGATCTAGAATGATCAAGGTGCAATATTGAACGTAACCAATATAAAAGTTCAGAAGTTTTATTATGTATGAGCTTTGTCCAACACGAAATGTTTATGGCCATACGATGCTTCAATTTTTTATCAACTAGATGGATGGGTAAATCAAAACAAAATTTTATCAAGCTTTCATGGAAGATGATAAATGCAGTGCTCTTTGATTTCAACGGTCCCGATCGAACCACAGACAATATATTTTCATTAACTCACAAGGCAAGAGTTTATGTCTCATTAAACATATACTCTTGCACGTAAACATGTCGTCCGTTGACCAATCGGGACCGTTGAAATCAAAGAGCATTGCATTTATCCATAAACATTCCATGAAAGTTTGATAAAATTTTGTTTTCATTTACCCATCCATCTAGTTGATCGAAAATTGAAGCATCGTATGGCCATAAACATTTCGTGTTGGATCAAAGTCATACATAATAAAACTTCCGAACTTTTATGTTGGTTACGTTCAATATTGTACCTTGATCATTCTAGATCAGACTTAGAATGATTTTGTTGTAGATCGACCGTTGAATTCCCGCGGTAAAACGAACGGTTCGAAAATAAATGCAAAAAATGCCAAAAAATGTATTGTTGTCAAAAAAATGATAAAGGTACAATATTTATTTTATTTATTTATTTTTTATTTTTTATTATTTAATAGTTTCTTAAAGCTGAAATTAATCGAACAAATTTATCAAATTAATAATAACTTTATCAAAACAAAGAAAAAAACGAGAGAGTTGAGACTGGATTATCCGAAAAACTCAGAATACTACCATAAAAAACAAAATTTCTGGTATAAACATGTGAATTTTTTTATTTGAACTTGTAGTTGGACCGGACTTTCTGTTTCAGAAGTCAGAATTCAAAGCAATTATGGACTAGACGGCTTATATTTTCATCAGTGAACATAAGTTATCAGCAGAAATTAACGGTTCACGTTTGAGTCAATTTCGAACTAAATTTGGTTTGCGAACCTATTTCGAACGAACTAGGTTCAATTTGAGTTTGATTTGAATTAATTTCGAACTAAGTTTGGTTTGAAATAATTTCGAACGAACTCAATTTCGAATCGAATTTTTTCCGAACTTTTTCGAATCAAACTCGAATCGAATTACGAACTACGAATTTTTTGTGCAGCCCTACTTGTGACCCATCTTGGATGGTCCACAGCTCTGGTCAATAAGTTTTTAGCAAAAAGTGAAAAAAATAAAATAAAAAATTAATTGACTTAGCAATGACCGTATAGATTCGTTCAGATTGGTTATTTAATAAAAAGCAGGTAGTAATACAATGAATGAGATGAACAATCTACACCGAAGTTTTTGCAACCACAGTGCATTAAATTATGACTTCTCTCTCAAGTCTCAACGCTAGTTTGGTGCACTAAATCTCAAATTATTTTTATTTTTAACACAGACACAGTGTGTAAATATATTTTGATCAAAATTAGATCAAAGTGCCATTGCCATCGTTAAACCTTATGTCATTGTTTGTGTGTGAGGTCACACGAATTCAAATCCAGTGAAGTAACTCAAAAATTGGGTTATGGATCGGGACCGTCTGATTTGAATCTGTGACCATCCAACTAAAGTGGAGCGTACGTATCCTGAGAGACAGGTTTGAATCCCGAGACGATCTTGAACGACGGATTATATGGTACTTTTTAAAATTATAACAGTCGATCCGAACCGTTCAATGTGATATTCATATGAATATGTACTTGCAAACTAAATTTTATATTTTTTCAATTTTTTTTACTATTTTTTTAGATAGGTAGAATTGTTTTATACAAATTCTGGACCATCAAAATTCTTCCTATCTAAAAAAATAGTAAAAAAATTCGAAAAAATATAAAATTTAGTTTGCAAGTACATATTCATATGGATATCACATTGAACGGTTCGGATTGACCATTAAAATTTTAAAAAGTATCATATTGAGCCGTAGTACACTAGCCATAGTACATTAGCCGAAGTACCATAGCCTCACTCATACATAAATATTTCTCAGCAAACCGGCACTGACATATGCATGTGGACTTAAATTAAAAACATAGGTGTGTTCATCATTTAAATTATATATATAGAAGTAAACAGAGAGTTTATGATAAGGTTTGTTGTCTTTTCTAGAAATTGGGTGTCACGCCATATAATTGTCAATAAAAAATACCACATTAAAAACACGCTAACAGCTCAACAACTTAATTATTATTAGTTGCATTTAAACTAATTTAATTAACAGCACAAAGTTGCCACCTTAACTCACAAGGAAGCACAAGCATATTTGAAATCTTATATGAGTAGAACTAGGGTGTTCCTAAGCTCACCAAGCCCTTCCGTGAGCTCGACTCTATAAAACCTATTGAATTGACTTCAAACGACATTTCCAAACAGTTAGATGTTTAATATATATTAAAATGTGCTTGGAGACCAAATTTTACATTTTTTGAAATTTTTTTACTATTTATTAAAATGGTTTGAAAATCGCTGTTTTCCAATGGTGTAGAATTTTAATAAAAACAACGATTTTCAAATCATCTTAATAAATAGTAAAAAAATTCCAAAAAATGTAAAATTTGGTCTCCAAGCACATTTTAATATAGATTGAACATCTAACGGTTTGAAAATATCGATTGAAGTCAATTCGATAGGTTTTAGAGTCGAGCTCACAGAGGACTTGGTGAGCTTAGGAACACCCTAGTTGTACTCATCTTATATACATATATATATAGTGCTGGGCTTAGCTACTTCATGGAGTAAAACGACTTGGTGCTCCACGTCTCATTATTTTCATTTTGAAAATCCAAACGACCGATCCGAACCGCTCAAGTTGTTCTCCATATTGATATGTGCTTGGAGACCAAATTTTACATTTTTTGGAATTTTTTTACTATTTATTAAGCCACTTTGAAAATCACTGATCCGGCGGTCCAGAAATTTTTACTGTTTTTTACTGTTCATAAGGATTTTCAGATTTTCAAAGTGGCTTAATAAAAGTAAAAAAATTCCAAAAAATGTAAAATTTGGTCTCCAAGTACATTTCAATATGAATAACATGTTGGAAGATTCGAATCGACTATTTGAACTTTGAAAATGAAGATATGGCGTGGAGTAGAAAGTCGTTTTACTCCATGAAGTAGCTAAGTCCATCTCTATATATATATATATATATATATATGAGATTGACTATGGTGAGTTGTGAAGTAAAACGTCGTTTTACTTCATGCTCATACTCCATTTTGAAAATCTAAACGCCCGATCCGAACCGCTCAACATGTTCTCTATATTGAAATGTGCTTGGAGACCAAATTTTATATTTTTTGGAATTTTTTTACTATTTATTAAGCCACTTTGAAAATCCCAGATTCGGGTGAACAGTAAAAAACAGTAAAAAATTCTGGGCCATTCGATCAGCGATTTTCAAAGTAGCTTAATAAATAGTAAAAAAATTCCAAAAAATATAAAATTTGGTCTCCAAGCACATTTCAATATGGAGAACATGTTGAGCGGTTCGGATCGGGCGTTTAGATTTTCAAAATAAAAATATGAGCATGAAGTAAAAATGACATCTTACTTTGCAACTCACCATAGCCCAGCTCTATATATATATAGAGGAGGGATCGGATTACACCTTTTTTGGTGACACATCATGACACCGTTTTTTATATAGGTCAATTTTGCGATTTCAAAATCCAAACAGTCGATCCGAACCGTTCAACATGATCACCATATTAAAATGTCCTTGGAGATCAAATTATACATTTTTTTGAATTTTTTTACTATTTATTAAGATGGTTACAAAATCGCTGTTTTTCAATGGTCTGAAAACAACGATTTTTGTAACCCTCTTAATAAATAGCAAAAAAATTCAAAAAAAATGTAAAATTTGATCTCCAAGCACATTTTAATATATCCATCATGTTGAACGGTTTCAATCGACTATTTGGACTTTGAAAATGGTAGGTGTCAAAGTGTGTCACCAAAAAAGATGTAATCGGATCCCTCCTCATATATATATATATATATATATAGGCTGTGGCTAATTTGCTGTCGGCAGCAGTTCGGCCGAGGTGCTGCCGGGGCTATATTTAGTCGTGTGATGTCCAAACAACAAATTCAAACCGTTAGATGTTTAATCTATACTATAATCTACTTGGAGACCAAATTTTACATTTTTTGGAATTTTTTTACTATATATTAAGATGGTTTGTAAACCGCTGTTTTTAACGTTGCAGAAATTTACTAAAAACAGCGGTTTTCAAACCAGCTTAATATATAGTAAAAAAATTCCAAAAAATGTAAAATTTGGTCTCCAAGTAGATTATAGTATAGATTAAACATCTAACGGTTTGAATTTGTTGTTTGGACATCACACGGCTAAATATAGCCCCGGCAGCACTTGGCCGAACTGCTGCCGGCAGTAAATTAGACAGACCCTATATATATATATATATATCTATGATAATATTTAATTTAATGCACGTATCACCGTTATAACGTGTTGCAAAAACGAATATATATCCCCTATCCCAAAATTTGCACCAAAACTAAACTGGTTACCCACCACCCATTGGCCATTGTACCTTTGCACAATTGCAAGTTTAATTTGAAACTATGAAGGCTCTTTTCCTTTTGTTTCTGTCTCTTCTGGCACTTGCTGCTTCTGCTAATAATTCTGATTTCTTCTACTTTGTTCAACAGGTTAGCAACAATATATAGTTGTCCTTCTTTTATTTGTTATTATTATTTCTTTGGCAAATGCAACAACAGGAACACACCATAAGGTCCATAACTCTATTTTTAATTTCTGACTTTTGTTTATGACAAAAAGAAATTAAATGAAAATGGGAAATTTATCATGATAATTAATTAAAGACTTAATTAATTACATGTATGCCTCAGCTTGCCAACTATACTTTTTGGTTTCATTCTTCCCTGTGCTGTCTCCAAGGAAATTTATGAAATGCATTTTTCTGTTAAAGAAAGATATTCTTATATATGCTATAAGAAAGAGCAAAATTAATTAGAAGCAAATTATGTTACAAATATATACTTATATACAAGCATACAATTTACACTAATATAAAATTTATTCTACTCTTTCATGTACTAATTTGCAAATAATCTCTAAATTAACTTAATTCTTGTTTCTTTGCTTTTCAAAATGTTTGATGTGCTTAATTAGTGGCCGGGATCATATTGCGATACGAAGAGACATTGCTGTTACCCGGTGACAGGAAAGCCGGATCCTATCTTCACCATTCATGGATTGTGGCCAAACTACAATGATGGTACCTACCCTTCAAACTGTGACCAGCAAAACTTATTTGATGCCAGAGAGGTATATATTTTCCTTTCTTATTTTTTCATTCGAATTTTGCTCATCTCGCAATCTCCTTCTCAACACTGAACTGGTAAAGAAGTTGCAGTGCACCTCTGAACTTATTTAAGTTGTAACCATGTAAAGGCCACTTGATATAATTATGATATAATTTGTGAAATTGACCAATGCTGTAAAATTCAGTACGAATGGCAACTTGTCGATGGATTCCTTCTTCACAATTAAAGCACGATTTTTGTAATCCTAGAGGGAATGCTTTTCTTATGTATAAATTGTGAATGAGAAATCTTATACAAACATGTATAAGATATTGTAAAATTTCTCTTACTCTTTACCTTAACTTATCAATTTCTATATTTTAAATATGCTCAACTAATATTTGCTGTAATAGACCAAGATTTTTATAACTGTTATTTTTGAGAGATGCAAATCTGAGGAGATTCTGAAAAAGCTTTTTTGTATTACTCTATCTTTTTTCCTTATTACACAGTGGCTATATATATATTACAAGGTCTAATATGACCGTTGGAGCCTTTTTCTACAGTGACCTGATTTGTACATTTTACATATATGCCCTTGATCTATGATGAATTATATTCTGAGATCATTATTCAACACCCCCCCTCAAGCTAGGATTGTAAATATCGAATAATCCTAGCTTGCTTGTGATTTCTTCAAACGGTTTGGGATCCAATCCTTTTGTAAACACATCCGCTAGTTGGTCCTCACTTCGAACAAACGGTGTTTCTATTTCCTTGGCTTGGACCTTCTCTCTAATAAAATGACAGTCGACTTCTATGTGTTTGGTCCGTTCGTGAAATACGGGATTTAGTGCAATGTGACGTGCGGAGTTGTTGTCGCAAAACATTTTCATGGGTTGATCAAAGTTGATTCCCATATCTTTGAGCAATTGTTTGAGCCATATCAATTCGCATGCGGTTGATGCCATGGCTCGATACTCCGCTTCCGCGCTTGATCGTGCCACAACATTTTGTTTCTTGCTTTTCCATGTGACTAGATTTCCGCCTACAAATGTGCAAAAACCGGTGGTGGATTTTCTATCAAAGCTACCGGCCCAATCTGCATCGGAATAGCCACATATTGCATTAGAATTATTATTTTTCATCCATATGCCCTTACCGGGATTTCCTTTTAAATATCTTACGTCACACCCCGGAACAGGGGGTCGCGCAGTTCTCGCCGTGAATATACAGTTGCCCGTATATTCACAAGGCATGTACGATATAATCTACTCAACCAAACACTTTACAATTTATACACATATCATATGATTTGATTTAAAACAAATTTGGTTCAAATCCGATTCAATTCGGCCCATTTATACTCAAAACAGTAAATTCAGAACACCCATTGCGGCCCGCAGTAGGGCCCATTGCGGCCCGCAACCTCTACTCGAATTTCTGACTCAAGCTGTTGCGGCCCGCAACCACCCCTCTTACGGCCCGCAATAATTCCTCTGACTCAAAACCCCACTGTCGTTGCGGCCCGCAATCCATATACGAATTTCTCAGCTGAGTTTTCCGGCTCTGTCTCCTTTATTGCGGCCCGCAATCAATTAATTGCGGCCCGTAATGATATACACAGATTCATCCAGAGCCATTTCCCGGCTCTGTCTCCTTTATTGCGGCCCGCAATAAGCCTACAGAATTCATACCTTTGCCCATTTCATGCCATTTCAACCCCGTTTTCAAACCCGATCAATCCCCTTATTATGTAAACAATCTAACCCTTTTTCACTAGCCATTTAAACACCACTTCACATATATTTAAGACATTTAAACCATGCAAATCTAAAATCGAAATAAACGGAAACAATCAAGCAACATATTCATAAATATTTCGCAAAAACAACATGTCTTATCAAATTTATAAATAACAAGGCATGTTTAATTTGGTTACACCACAAAATACCGGGATGGTTAAATCTACAGGGCATACCCTATCTATGCGGCTTAGGCCTCACTTGTCGCGCCCGAGTGCCCCTTTTCACTCGCGTTTACCTGCACACATTTATTTAAAAAGAAGAAAAATTCCCCGAGGGGATGGGGGTGAGAAAACTTGTCATCCGTTTTCTCAGTGCGGAATTTATAGGGCTACTGGATTTGTAAGAAACCCATTACTAGAACTAAACAATTACTGCATCTAATTATTCAGTTAATCAATCAGTCAAGATAACATGCATATGCTCACACACCGATTCAAACGAATTCCAACTATTATTTCATTCAAAAGTAATCAAAGGATTTCCAGAATTCTTGGGGCTTAACTAGTAACTTTGCACAGTCCGGTTAACAACGATAGATATCAACAATCTATCTTATCTGGCTTAACAATTCTCTTACCTGGTTTCAAGTTATACATCACAAAATCAATTCGAATAATCACTAGCATATCTCGCGACTATGCAACAGAATATCACTTTGTTAAACGAGAACAAATAAACTTTTCACTGAATCACTTAAACCACTGAACCACTAAACCACAGTTTCACTACCTGCAATCACAATACACTTATCCCTTACCCAACCAGTACTGGGTTCACTAGGGCCATTCACCAGATGCGCATAAGGGTCCTGGAGTAAAGTCTAGTAGCTAATTAGACTTTACAATTCACTGTTCACTTCAATCATTCAATTCAATTCAGTACTGTGGTTCCATTCACTTATCCAACACGATAGAACAGAAATCGATAAACCATACCAACATGAGAATCATCACAGATATAACAATTCAATTATATTAATATGCAATTCATGCAAATGCGACCACTAATGCTTTCAATCAGAGATTCAACATGATGATATGCGACGTATATTCAATCAAGCCATCAATATATATAAGTTATATGCACCGTTATTTAGTTCTACGAAATAAATCCCAAAACAGATCCCGTGAACCCCCGCACCTGGTTATGTAGGGCACTTAGAGGGTCAGCAATCTTGCGACTCAATAAGCTCGTCTATTCCACTACGCGTGCTCGTGCGGATCTATTCACAGGTCAATTCACTCAAATTCAGACACTTTTGCGGATTAAACCCTTAACTTTACGTATTCACTAATTCTAGGGTTTAAGGCATAATTAGTCACAATTCGGTTTGGTTATCGATTAACTTAGTCATTAGGGCACCGACTCACTCACAAACACGATTCGGGTCAGGTTTGATTCAATTCGAGAGGACGGTACCAAAACTCAAATCGATTTCGGGGAAGTCCATAAATCAGAAATTTGGTTACAAATTGGAACACGAAATTGACAAATAAACACTTTAGAAACAACAAAGACATAGTACAATCAATTTGGTGCAATTCTACGGGTTTTCACCGAAACCCTAGAAATACGAAAACTCGAAATGAGAGAGAAATAGAGAGGGGATTTACCAACCAATCGGGTGCGGGTGCGAGATTCAAGCTTCTCTCTCGGAATCTCGATTTTTGGGCAAAATGGTCACCGGGGTCTGTCTCTCACTCTCTCTCACTCTCTCGTTCTTTCTCTCGTTGGCGGAACCAGGAAAGAAAAGGAGAAGGCAGGAAAAGAAAGAAGAAAAGAGAAGAAGAAAGGAGGGAATGACAAAGGGCCCCACTTGTAAATTTAAAATTTTGCAAATAAAACCTCACACTTGTCCCATATTCGATATAATTAAATCCTTACACATTTTACTCTTCTCTCTTAACACAAATTATCGTATAATTATTGTTCCCCATCCACGTCACTAAATTCGTATATACGTATATATATATATTATTCGATTTACCACTTATCATTTTAATTAAATCTGAATTTTAAAAGTTCACGGTGTTACATCTTAAAATTCTATTTATGGCCTCTAAATGTGGTGTTCTTGGTGAATGCATAAATTTACTAATTTGGCTTACGGAAAAAGAGATATCCGGACGGGTAACCGTAAGATAAATTAATTTTCCTACAAGTCTTTGAAATTGATTTATGTTTTCTAAGGGTTCACCATCCTCGGTATTTAGTTTATATTTATTATCTATTGGTGTAGGGGCCGGTTTACAACCTAATTTACCGGTTTCTTTTAACAAATCCAATGTGTATTTTCTTTGTGATATTAATAGACCTTTGTTTGAGAATGCTACTTCTATTCCTAGAAAATATTTTAAATACCCTAAATCTTTAATGTCAAATTTTTCTTTTAATTGGGATTTGATTTTTCTAATTGCCTCTAAATTGTTTCCGGTAATTATTAAATCATCTACATATACTAACACAAGGGTTATATTTTTTCCTTCACTTTTAGTAAATAAAGAGTGATCGGCATCACTAATTTTAAAATTGCAAGAAATTAAGTATTGAGATAGCTTGCCATACCATGCCCTTGGAGATTGTTTAAGTCCATAAATTGATTTTTTTAACCTACAAACAAGGTTAGCAATTTTTTCTTTTACATGACCCGGTGGGAGGGTCATATAAACTTCTTCCTCAAGTGTTCCTTGAAGAAATGCATTTTTAACATCCATTTGATATAAATTCCAACCGTTATTTACGGCAATAGAGAATAAAACCCTAACCGTATTCATTTTTGCAACCGGTGCAAATGTTTCATTGTAATCTATACCATAGGTTTGTGTAAATCCTTTGGCTACCAATCTTGCTTTATACCGTTCTATGGTACCATCACAATTATATTTAATTTTGTAAACCCATTTGCATCCAATGGGTTTTTTATTTTTTGGTAATGGAACAATTACCCATGTTTCATTTTTTTCTAGAGCTTTAAGCTCTTCTTTCATGGCTTTATTCCAAGTTGGTTTTTGAATGGCCTCTTGGTAATTTCTTGGTTCTAATTCTTTTTCTATAGTAGCAAGAAAGGCTTGGTATGAAGGCAAAAATTTTTTATATGAAACAAAATTTTGTATAGGGTATTGTACGGTATAAGTTACATAATCTCTAAGTCTACTCGATGGTTGTGATATTCTAGACGTACGTCTAAGTCCCGAATTATTTCCTACTTCGGTCTCATTTATATCACTATTATTATCATTTATTTCTTCTTCGGCATCACTTGTATCACTTTCTTCTAAATTGTTTTGAACAATGTAAGGTGTTACGGAATTTATTGTTTCATTTCGAATTTGATTAGACTCTCGAACTTCTCCAATTTTTTTGAAATATGGCTCATTTTCAAAAAATATAACATTTCTAGAAATAAATATTTTTTTATTAATAGGGTCATAGCATTTGTATCCCTTTTTAAAGGATGAATACCCTAAAAAAATAGTTTTTGTTGATACAAAATCTAGCTTATCTTTTCTTTTAATATGTACAAAGCTTGTACATCCAAATATTTTTAAATGATCAAAGGTTATTTTTCGTTGATAGAGAATTTCTAGTGGGATTCTATTTTCTAATCTTGAACTTGGTAATCTATTAATCAAATGTGTAGCGCAAAGTATGGCATCCGACTAATATATTTTAGGAACATTATTTTGAAACATTAATGTTCTTGTCATTTCTAGCAAATGTCTATTTTTTCTTTCCGACACTCCATTTTGCTCGGGTATATTGATGCAAGTGGTTTGGTGTATGATTCCTTTTTCTTTAAAAAATGTGGCAAAATCTTTGTTTACAAATTCCGTTCCGTTATCCGACCTAAATATTTTTAATTTTGCATTAAATTGATTTTCAATGAGACAAGAAAATTCTTTGAAGCTACTAAAAACTTCACTTTTTGATTTTAGTAAGTATAACCAAGTGGTTCTTGAAAAATCATCGATAAAAATAACAAAATATTTAAATCCATTATATGAATCAATTGGTGCCGGTCCCCATACATCCGAATGAATTAAATCAAACATAGCTTCACTTTTGCTATTATAATGAGAAAAAGGAAGTTTTGTTTGTTTTGCCAATTTACAAATTTCACAATTAGCACAATTTAAATTCTTACAATCCAAAATAAAATTTAAAATCTTGTCGGAAGGATGCCCAAATCTTCTATGCCAAAGTCCGGTATCAATGGATTTAGCGGAAGCACAAAAATAATTTTTTGAGTTCAAAAGGTAGTGTTCATTTTCAAGAAATCCTTCACCAATCTTCGTCCCGGTTTCCCGGTCCTGAAATACAACATTTTTGCAAGAAAAAATTACATCGCAATCTAATTCTTGCGTTAATTTTTGAACCGAAAGTAAATTTATTGGAAACGTTTCTAAATATAGCACATTAAATATATTTTTATTACAGAATATAGTTTCACCTATACCGTTTATTTTAGCCTTCATACCGTTAGCTACAAAGACAAATTGGTCATTTTTGGTCATGTCTATATTTTTTAGAAGTGCTTGATTACCAAACATATGATCCGTAGCACCGCTATCAATAATTATTTTATCTAATAAATTTAAATTTTTTGAGTGTGAAGAAATACCAGAAAATTTAGACTGATTTTGTTGAGTCAGCAGCACAGACATCTGTTGAAATAGAGACTGCAATTGATCTGCTGAATCCCTTGACCCGTTTCGGCCTGAATCTGACCCGCCAGCGAAAAAATTAGACCCTTCATTTAGACCCGGTTCTGTTGGGCCCTTAGCTACATTTGGTTTTGGTTTTTTATTAAAATCGGCCTGTGTAGTGAATCCCCCACGAGACCCCAATATCTCTTTCTTTTTCTCCTCTGTCCGATCACCTCTTGCTCCTCCAGCGCCATTGCTGCCTTGATTCCTCCAATGTTTCGGTTTTAAGTGAGGGTGAAGGAACCAGCACTCTTCATGGGTATGGCCTTCCTTTTTACACCCCGTGCATCTCTTGATTTCACTGTGATTTGAGTGAATTTGGGATCTAGGGTTTTGGCTGAAATTGGGAAAATTGAATTTTTTGGCCACTGCAAAGCCGTGGGTCTCGTGTCCCTCTTCGGCTACGATTTGTGGACCACCCATTGCTTCCCTTCTGCTCTCTTCTTGTTGGATCATGTTCTTGATTTGAGAGTAAGAAGGAAGAGGAATGGTATTCATAATCTGTGCCCGCACGGCCTCATAGCTGGAGTTTAAACCGGCAAGGTACTCGAATATATCATCTTCTTCTTGCCTTTGTTTGATTACTGCCAAGTCAGTGGTTGGCGGCCGGTATGATCGGAGTTCATCCTTTTTCTTTTGAAGAGCACCAAGGTACTCTATGTGCTTTCTATTGCCTTGCTTTTCTTGTTGGATTTCTTGCTTGAGTTGATAGATACGGGAATAATTATTCTGTTGCCCGTACATGTCTTTCACGGCTTGCCATAACTCAAAAGCCGTGTCAGCAAGTAGAAAGAGTTCTGAAATTGATGGCTCCATGGAGTTTGTGAGCCATGTTATAATTTTGTCGTTATGGGTTCTCCATTTCTTTGCTGCCTTTTTGTCAGTTTCGGTCAGCAAATTTGGGTTTGCGGGTTTTGGCTCGGTATTTTCTCCTGTGATGTATTCTAGCATCTCTCGACCGCTGAGCGCTCTCGATGCAGCCTTTGCTCATGTAAGATAGTTCTTGCCATTGAGCAAAGTATTTGTGAGTTTGGAGGTGTTGGTAGCCTCGTGTTGCCCCTCTTGAGCCATTTACTTCTTTGCTGAATTTTCTGTTATCAGTTTTGTTGCTGATTTGTTGTGTACCAGTTCACTGGTAACGGATTTGGATTTTTTCCGGTCACAGAACTTAGCGCTCTGATACCATGTTATTTTTGAGAGATGCAAATCTGAGGAGATTCTGAAAAAGCTTTTTTGTATTACTCTATCTTTTTTCCTTATTACACAGTGGCTATATATATATTACAAGGTCTAATATGACCGTTGGAGCCTTTTTCTACAGTGACCTGATTTGTACATTTTACATATATGCCCTTGATCTATGATGAATTATATTCTGAGATCATTATTCAACAATAACATAATGGTAACAAGTAACTAGAATTAATTAATCGTTCTATATTCCATGAATGCAGATAGAGGATTTGCAGAGGACAATGGAGAAGTACTGGCCCACATTGGCGTGCCCGACCGACGATGGATTGAAGTTTTGGGGTCATGAGTGGGACAAGCACGGCACCTGCACCGAGTCGATACTCGATCAGCACTCCTTCCTTTCTACTCTCAATCTCTACAAGAAATCCAACATCCTTAAAGCCCTCCAAGACGCCGGTACATACAAATATTTGCATTTTATTTTCTATATCATATTGTTCTCGTTTATATATTTGGAAACCTAAACTATACATTGGTTGATCTACCAAGAGGAAGAGAAAAAACAAAAAGAGACACACATGTAATACGGAACTAACCTATTGAATTTTAAGAGAATGAAGAATAATTGTTTTATTGTTTTTTTGTTATGATCTCTGCTGAGACAATACATCAGTAATTTAGCCAAACATCTATTTTACCGTTTGACTGTTTCCAAAAATGCTGAATACAAAATCTGACTAATTATGAAATATTAATTAAGATTGGGTACAAATTTAGCCTATAACAGCTATTTCAGAATACTAATTAAATATCCTTCCTAACTTGTTTATGATAATATTAATTCTGCGAAGTGAGAACAATTGTATATTCTCAACACAACCTAACCTCTTTTAAAAAAAAAAAGAATCATCCCCATATATGTGTATGTTAATGTTTTTACAAGGGTGCAAATGAATTGTACATCAATTCCGAATGATACTTTTTTTGTTGCTAATTAAGACCTGTTGTGCACTTTTATTTAGGGATTGAACCGGATGATCGTTTTTACAGCATGGACAGCATAAAGCATGCGATAAACGAGTCGATCGGATTTACACCTGGTCTTGCGTGTAACAAGGATGGATTTGGTAACCAACAGCTTTCAGAGGTCTACCTTTGTGTCGACACCTCCGGTCAGGAGTTCATCGAGTGCCCGACTTTTCCCAGAATCTCGTGCAGCGAGCAAGTGCAGTTCCCTTTATTCTGAGTTGTGTGCAAATTTGGTTTACTTTTATTTGCTTCCATTCATTTTTTTTTTATCACATGTTTAGGCCACCATGGTAAATAATTGTTTTCTCTTGAAACTTTCCTTTTATGCAAATCGAAATATAGTTTAAAATCAACAAACAAATTTATCATGTGAATTCAGATTGAATTATTTGAATTGTGACCTATTGTGCATGGAACCTCTTTCCCTTGACCCAAATACAAGCAAATACTTAGCCTGGCCGAAATTAAGGCCCATTAAAAGGCCTAAAATTGCTTTATTTTCAGTCTTGATTCTGAATATTTTAAGAAGATAAAATATATTACTATTACCAATTCATGAGCAATTTACAGGTTGATTGGATGAGGATTCATTTCTCGCATATATTAGGTTTAATAGATTCTCTCTGATTGACATTGGGTCAGTTCTGAGAGCATTTGGAGCATTGTTTTAAGATCCATACTGTAACTTTTTATGGATATTAAAAGGCTTTAGGTTGTGCACAAACTTAGGTTCATATTTCTGGACAGGATGACTCATCTCAAATTGTACAATCTAAAATGCTTTCACTTCTTCAGCAAAAAGTAAATAAATGATGAAAAAAAATAAACAAGCAAGTGTGAATTACAAGTCATTCACAATAAATTAACATAACAAATTCTACAATATTTTTCAATCAAGTAAAATCTATTCAAGTAAAAAGTATTGTTATATGAGTAGAAATAAGGTGTTCTTAAGCTTATCAAGTTCCTTTGTGAACTTAATTCAAAAACCTATCGGATTGACTTCAAACGACGCATCCAAACTGTTCAAACCGATCTACTTCATGAGTGATGCGTTTACATGTCAAATTTTTAAATTTTTAAACTATTTTAATATGAGTCAAACGGTAAAAAAAATGATTTATAAGTTAATTTTAATGAATTCATTTTTAATGATTTTTTGACCGCTTAAAACTAGTTCGAAAAATTATAAATTTGACATGTAAATACATCACTCGTGATGCAGAATGGTTTCAACAGCTTGGATATATCATTTGAAGTTAATCCGATAGATTTATGAGTTAAGCTCACAACAAAACTTGGTGAGCTTAAGAACACCCTAATTTTACTCATGTTATATACATTGATTGTTTATTAAACTTCATACAATTTGATTTTCATTAATGAATAGTTAAATATGAACAGTACAAGTTTCTAGTGACTTATAAAAATTGGTTCAAATTATATCATACCTTAATAAAAATAACGGGCTCAGACTTTTTTTTTTGGGGAGGGGGAATTCTCGTGTACGGTATACCTCTCAAAAACTTCAAAATTACGTACTTCCCCCTCTAAATTTTGAAATTACATAATATCTCTCTAAATTTCAAAAACTCACAAGTTTACCCATTTTATTTTCAATAGTCATTTTATCCTTTATTAAAAGCATGAAACGCTCATTATACTCAAATTTAATTTGAATCTAAAGGGTTCATCTACCGTCCGATCCGCGCGCATTGCATTATCATTTGTGCGCGTCGCTTCCATATTCATGTGTTCGCTTCAAGATTTGTGTTGATCTAGTGCACACGAATCTTAAAGCAATTCTAATCCGCGCACATCACATTAAGAACTGTGCATGTTGCTTCAATATTTGTGCCTGTTTGCTTCAAGATTCATGCTGATATTCCGCGAACGGATCTTAAAGTAGTTCGGACTGTAGAAGAACCTTTCAGATTCAAATTTGTCTGATGGACGTTTTATGTTTTTAGTAAAGGGTAAAATGAGTATTTTATAAATTTAGAATGAGATTTAATATAAAAGACAATAAAATAGATAAATTTGTGAGTTTTTGAAGTTTAGAGGGAGACATACATAATTTCAAAGTTTAGAGGAGGAAATATGTAATTTTGAAGTTTTTGAGGGGTATACGTGAAATTCCCCCTTTTTTTTTGTAAAATGTTTGATCTCAATAATCAATAATCAGCTTTTTTTTTCACTAAATATATAAAATCATCCACATGTATGTTTTGGAAATATTTCAGAATGTTAAGCGATACGGTCTCCCCCCCCTCCAGTTCCAAATTCTTAACAGAACTCCCAAAAATAGAGAGTATACACATATTTTATTTTACAAATTTTTAGCCCCGAATTTTTTATTTATATCCAAAAAATAATGGAAATTTAAAAAAATACCCATGTTATCTTGAAAATTCGAAAACTACCCAAACCGGAAAATTTTTTTCCGGATTTGGCCTCTAAACCCGGAAAAAAATTTTCCGGAAATTGAACTCCAAAACCGGAAAAAAAATTTCCGGATTTAACATTTTTTTTTTTTTTTTTTTTTTTTAGAGTATCCGGAAAAAATTTTTCCGGATTTAACATTTTTTTTTTTTTTTTTTTTTTTTTTTTTTTTTTTTTAGAGATTCCGGATAAAAAAATTTAACTTAACAAATTATTTTTTTTTTTTTTTTTTTTTAGAGATTCCGGAAATTTTTTTCCGAACTAAATAAATTTTTTTTTTTTAAGAGAAAAATAGCTAAAATATTGAAATCTAACGCTAAAAAATCGAATTGTTTTTTTAAATATTTGTTTCATTAATTTAAAAAATTTCAAAATGGTGTAGAAATAATTTAGAAATAATCTAGAATACGGTAAAGTACGCTAAATTACGTACGAATAGGGATAATATCTTCACTGAGAAGGCGAAAAACGACGACGAAACTTCAAACGGCCATAAAACGGCGCTCGAGTGTCCGATTTCAGCAAATGACCACTTTTCGGAAAGCTTGCGAAAATGCGCATGCGTCCGGACTCGCTTTGCCAGTTTTCCAAATTCAGAATCGCCAAAAAATAAATAGAAGAGCCTCAAAACTTCAGTTGAAGTTTCCGATTAAGATTTTCATTTCTATTATTCAATCTACGTAGCTCAGTAAATTAGTTATGTAATAAACTTTTAGAACACCAAATTTTATTATTTTTGGAATTTTTTTTACTATTTTTTATGATTTATGAAAGATGCCACAAAATAAGCCCCATTTATACGTAATTTATCGTATTTTAGTAAATTTACCGTATTTTAGCACAAAATCGGCCCTATTCGTAGTAAAAAAACAATTCGATTTTTTAGTGTTAGATTTCAGTATTTTAGCTATTTTGATAATTTCTAAATTATTCTACACCATTTTGAAATTTTTTAAATTAATGAAACAAATATTTAAAAAAACAATTCGATTTTTTAGCGTTAGATTTCAGTATTTTAGCTATTTTTCTCTTAAAAAAAAAAAATTATTTAGTTCGGAAAAAAATTTCCGAAATCTCTAAAAAAAAAAAAATAAATAAAATAATTTGTTAAGTTAAATTTTTTTATCCGGATTCTCTAAAAAAAAAAAAAAAAAAAAAAAATGTTAAATCCGGAAAAAAATTTTCCGGTTTTGGAGTTAAATTTCCGGTTTGGGTAGTTTTCGAATTTTCAAGATAACATGGGTATTTTTTTAAATTTTCATTATTTTTTGGATATAAATAAAAAATTCGGTTTTTAGCCACTGCCAAGTTTAAAAAAAAATTGTATTTTACAAATTTCAATAGTTATTGATTAGACAGACCTCATAAGTTTTTGGACGCGCCTGTTTTATACTTCTAAAGTTTTCAATACATTTATTTGCCGTTGCCATTAAATCATTAGTGTTGAGTGTTGATTTACATCCCAGCTAAAATCACTATATTAAAGAAGCAAATAACAGCGTTGTAACAGAATATTAAGATGATGTTAATTACAAATCAAAATAGAACCATGCTTATTTATAATAAACAAGTTTTCATTGAAAACATTTCTTAAAATAAATTATTATACATATACAAAAACTATAGGATTTTGTTAATTATTGAAATTAAATTAAATGTAAAAACTCCATTTGGGTAGAATAGTAACAAAAATGATGATTTGAATAAGTCGGCTAAATCTAAAATTAATTTATCTCTTGCATAACACCCCGCATTATGAAGAAAATAAATTATTTCTCAAATTGCTTGATTCTTTCATATAATCAGTTCTTCACAATTATTTCATTTGTTTACTTAAATATTTTATTTTTAATTGAAATTATTCAAGTATATTTTTCTTATTATATATATATATATATATATATATATATATTTTAATTGTCTAATTTGATGGGTTACCAATTGGGTAACTATAATTAATTAGAAAATTTAGAACTTGTTCAAATATTAAGTTGGTCTACTCCAATATTTTATTCTATAAATCTATTTCGTTACATATTGTTAGAGAACAATCTTCACTTCAATATAGTAAAGAAAAAATAAGATGTATTTGATGACTAATATATTTTTTTTATGACTAATATATATATTATGGATGAATAGTTGAGGACTTATTTTAAAGATGAAATTAAGATCATACAAATTTGATATAGTTCATTCGTAGTTCACTCATGAAAATTTACATGCTTCTATAATAATGAATGTATTCACAATAAACCTATGACAAACGGCAGTTGCTTCAGCTTGTCATAAGCATTACATGTTTTTCTTATTAGAAAGAAAAAAAAATTTAAGTTTTTTTTTTTATTATCAGTGAAGTGTGGATTTTGTTTCCACAGTGTGTTCAATACCGGGGGAGTGATAATTACATGTGTGAGAGTTGGTCGTTCGACTTAATTAATTTTTAATTATTAATTAATTAACTATGCATGTGTCCATGACCCATTTCAAGTTCTCATATGTATAAATTATTTGACTGCAACTAATCTTTTGAGAATAAAGTCATGCAATTGATGTCTAGAAAGCTCAATTACATGGTTGCTTTAAAGAGGGATGTATGGTTACAGTTATAGTTGCCATCGTGCCAATAATAATGTTAGTTATATATCCATAGAAAAAAAAATTGTTTTTGGTTAAACCATAAATAGAAAGGTTGTGAAAAAAGTGATTACAGTTCTTCCTGTAGGGTCATATTTGACATAATACAACTTGCATTCTAAAAAAGATTTTTTTAGGGGCAATTCATGTATACCCTCCAAAATCTTGGAAATTATGTATTCCCCCCTATAAAATTCATAATATTATATTTACCTTTTTAAACTTCAAAAACTCACAAATTTACCCATTTTATTATCTTTTCTATTAAAACTCATTTTAAATTTATGAAGTATCCATTTTACCCTTCATTAAAAAATAAAAACTAGTAGCAAATTTCAGAAAAAATGTTCGTCTTCTAATTAGTCAGTTTCCGATGTCAAATGGGTCATTTTTGTACTTCTAACGCTTACACAAGCATATACCTAAATGTCACTATATAAGCGTCAGAAGTATAGAAATGACACATTTGCCTCCAGAAATCGTCTAATTAGAAGACAACCATTTTTCTAAAACATGCTACATATTTTTTATTTTTTTAATGAAGGGTAAAATTGGTACTTCATAAATTTAAATGAGTTCTAATAGAAAGGACATTAAAATTGGGTAAATTTGGGAGTTTTGGAAGTTTGGAAGGGTAAATATGATATAATGAATTTAAGAGGGGGGAATATGTAATTTCCAAATTTTTGAGGGGTACACATGAAATCCCCTTTTTTATGTTTCAAATGAAAATAATTGATTAACTCCCAATCTGTTCAGTTAGTGCCACTAGACTTAAGATCATATATAGAAACAAAAAAAGAGGTAATTTTTTATTTTTTTTACACTTGAAAATAAAAGAATTATAACTACTTGCACTTTCATTTTTTATGTCAGAGTTGGACTCGGTTGATAACTGCTCAATCTAGTTTTACCTTAGAAGAGACTAAACTTTGACCGCTCTGTACTACTTATGCAAATTTTTAGATCAAGTTTATGAGTCATAGTCAACCCAATATGAGTTTATAAATTATGCTTTAGATCTTGTTCAAGTTATAGAAAACTAATGTCTTAAGAGAAGCATTAAATCCAATATCAATCCAGTTTACTCAAATTTAATTGCCTGACACTGTTTCTCCATGCTTTGTAAGAACTAAGACTTATGGACAGAATGATATATAGTAGCAAGATTATCTTTTTTGTTAATTGATATGAAAATGAAATATGCATCACTGAAAACATTGAATACTACAATTTTTACTTTGATTTTTCCAATTATTGGAACACAAACTCTTCATGCATAATCTAAAAAATCTTATCTCGACTTGTAGACAGTATTTTGAATGTTGTCGTACTGTAGATAAACAGTTCTCTCTACACTGCTGCTGACATCTCGGACCCACTTTCAGCGGATCGCTCTGTTACTATCAATTTTGTACCTATCGGTGCGCATTCATTTTTCCATAACAAAGCCAATCTGCTACTGGAGAAATCCTCCAACAAAACAGAAAAAAATAATCCCGCGAGAATACAAAATTTCCAAGAATAATACACAGATTTGTAAGCTCTGTTAATTATTCAAATTGAAATTTGAATCAGTCTAAGTCCCTTGAGTGAGCATACATCAGTTTTCTTGTAGTTAGGAGAGAAATTATGTTGAAGTTTCCATGTAAATCACAATTTGTAATTTAACACATGGAAGGATGCATGTGCGCTCACGGTACTTAATTGCACTGGGTGCTGAAAAACAATTTTGATAGATAAATTAGAGTTGAGACTGCCATGTCATTCATAACATAAAACTGTACAGTGTAATTAACTAACCAGTCTAACCTGTAAAGACATTTTATTACCTTTTTTTTAATGGAAAATTGTCACCGGGCAAAATCCGGCTGACCTTAAAAAAAAAAATGTATATGTGACAAAATTAATTAACGAGAAAAAATAGACACGTGAGAGGACAGTCTTTTTTAATTGCAAATGGGAGATTAATATCCGAATCATCTCCCACCATCGCATGTGAATT
This sequence comes from Carex kokanica, assembly GCA_025461125.1. Taxonomy (NCBI): domain Eukaryota; kingdom Viridiplantae; phylum Streptophyta; class Magnoliopsida; order Poales; family Cyperaceae; genus Carex; species Carex kokanica. Next base: position 316,999 of record JAJGRX010001042.1, on the reverse strand, counting down.
GTTTCTAGTGCGACAAAAGAAATGAAAAAACAAAAGCTATTTGAGTCTTGGTCTAGGCGTCAACGGTAGGGGTGTCAATGGGTACGATACGGGCAGGATGGAACCATTTTCATATCCATACCCACTAAGAATTGATCTACTCATACCCTACCCATACCTGTTAAGAATTTGTCTTACCCTACCCTACCCATACCCGTTATGATTAACGGGTAACGAAACGGTAGTGGGCGAATAACGAAAATACTAATATAATGGTTTTACTATTTTTACAAATAAACCATCTAAATTCATCATGTCATACATACACCATTACAATTACTATATAAAAATGAAAATACAAATATGCAATCAATTCTAACTAATAGTTTTTTATAATGCAAACATAAAATAAAAATCACAAATATCTCTTCTAAAAAATTCAACTCGTTAACTAAATAACAAAACATTCAAATAAAAAAGTAATATGTTTAGCATAATATTATTCTTATAACAAAATGCATACATTTCTCCAGCATTGATACAGCAATATAGAAAATAGGAAAATAAATAAATTGAATATAATATTGATATATCTATATATAATTTATTTCATATAATTACTCATTACCCAACGGGTACGAAATTATCTTTACCTGTACCCATACCCATTTATCTAATGAAAAAAAATCTTTACCCATATCCATACCCAATAAGCTAACGAAAAAAAAATCTTATCCATACCCGTCTTATCGAATACCATACGGGTAGGGTAAACAGGTAAACGGGTGTCATTGACACCCCTAGTCAACGGTCCGTGTTCAAACTCCACACTGGAATTATCTACGCAATTTCCTCTTAAAGAGGAACGCCCTCAACAATAAAGTATCCTCTCATGTATCTAAGGGAGTAGAAAATACTTAAAATTAATTCACTGATACCTACTCTGTAACAACCACGTATACACATCCTCATATGTTCTACCAACTTTCTCTCTCCTATAGTTGTCTCTGCGTTTAATTAAATCTCTCCCCTTCCCTCCTCTGTCTGAAAATAAAACATACCAAATGGATGCTAACTCTCTAGCCAAGAACGATGCTAACTTTGCTCAACTCACCCCACTCACCTTCATCCACCGTGCCGCTTCGGCATACGGCAATCATACATCCGTCGTGTATGAGAACACAAAATTCACCTGGAAGCAGACGTATGAACGCTGCCTCCGTCTCACAGCCTGGCTGCAGTCTTTTGGCATAAAGAAAAACGATGTGGTGAGCATATATATATATATACATTCTCTTTTATTTTATTTTTGAGAGCTTTACAGTGGCTATCAATGCGTGCAGAAAATAAAATTACATCCTTCACAACTAATCTACACCCCTCACAAATATTTACCAGTCACGGTACTGGTCTTCAAACCAGGACCTGTTGTCAGCCTCTGTAACAGTAACGGTACTGGTCTTCAAACCAGGACCTGTTGTCCGCCTATGTACTGGTCAGTATCAGTACAGATTCAGTACCAGTAACAGTATTGGTCATTAACAGTACCGCCTCAGTACCAGTAACTGTACCGGTATTGAGCAGCACTCATTCCGCCTCCACCTCAGTACCAGTACCAGTCTCTACTAGTATTGTTCAACAGAACTTATTCCACAGAGCTGCCTCCTGTAAGATGCACTCTGACAACACTCCCGGCTGCACCCTCTTATTTACAAAAGGTCTCTCGTTTCGTTGTTTTCAGATGAACCAGCAACCACACAAGATAATTATGGGTCCAAAACCTTTCCATCCTTGACGTCTTTTAGCCTTTACCGATCCAAACCAAATTGTGTGAAGCTCATCAGCCATCCCTATAAGTCTATAACCTAATGCCCAATATTAGCCTTATTCCGTCTCCACACCCCCCTTGCATAAGGACAGTGAAACAACAAATGTATAGTTGTTTCAAGTTTCAACCATCGTTCCTCCACACATGACACATCCAATGGACCACCCAATATTGCGTTTTTGCATGACATCTTGTGTCAGAATTTTTGCTCACAACATCAGAAAAGCAAAAATCTTTACTGTTTCCGAGATTTTATATTTCTACAGCGATTTATACCTGTCCTTTATTTTTCCCCCCTCCCTTTATCATTCCGTATACCGACTTAGCTGTGTAGATACCGCTCGGTTCCCATCTCCACAACAATTGGTAGCTCTCCTCCATTAATACAATTTGAATTACCTATCAGCCGCATGATCTGCAATCGTGTGAATCACTGGAATTGCCTCTCTCAGTGCTATTCTTGGATGTTACGGCCTACTCCTGTTGATGCAAATTGGGGTTCCGTCCCACCTGTCAAACCAAAAAGAAATGCTTGCACCATTGCTTATTTTCCAACAGTGGACCAATGAAAACAAAGGCAGTATTTTAATCTATATTCGCCAAAAAAATGAGCCAGATCTTTTCCAAAGGATCGGGCCATCCTGTAGAGTCCCTAATCTTTTTAAATTTGGGATCACTTCTGTCCATAATGTATCTCTGTTTGTATAGGCGTGCCACCACCATCTGAGAATTAGAGCTTTATTATATACATTGTCTCTCAATCTACCATATACTATCTAATCCACTATTACATAATTCAGTATTTCAGTACATATATTTGAGTAGAACTAGGCACACCAAGTCCCTTTGTTAGCTTAACTCAAATACGCAAATTATATGTTGACCCACAACTTCAAAGATGTGGGAAATTTATAATCTATTAATTTTATAGTGTCGTTATCAGTACAAAATTTAGCTCTCACAATTGACAATTAAATTATAAATACATCACGTAGCTGACATATATGTCTCATGTCAAATTGTCAATTTCTTGTAAAGGTCTCCATACTGGCACCAAATGTCCCAGCGCTCTATGAGTCACACTTTGGAGTCCCAATGTCAGGTGCTGTGCTAAACACCATCAACACCCGCCTAGATGCTGCTGCCATTGCCGACATTCTCCGCCACTCTGAAGCAAAGATCCTTTTTGTTGATCACCAGCTGCTCTCTTTGGCTAACGAGGCCTTATCTGTCCTCTCTTCTCATCCGATACTTGTCGTGATTGAAGATGTCTCCTCTACCAAACTCCAGGTTACATCTGGTCTAGAGTATGAGCAAGTACTCGCCTCTGCCGATCTGGTTGCCTATCCACCAGTACCAGTCACCAACGAGTGGGATGCAATTGCACTGAATTACACCTCGGGCACCACCTCGGAGCCCAAAGGTGTGGTGTATAGTCATCGCGGTGCCTATTTGAGCACTATGAATCTGCTACTACAATGGGGGGTCGGGCTACAACCGGTGTATTTGTGGTCCTTACCGATGTTCCATTGCAATGGTTGGACCTTCACTTGGGGTATGGCAGCACGAGGCGGCACTAATGTTTGCATCCGGTCACCAATAGCTCGGGACGTGTATCATGCCATTGCTTCCTATGGCGTGACTCACATGTGCGTTGGCCCCGTCTTCTTCAACGTCCTTCTCGAAGCTTCCCCAACCGAACGCCGTCCGTTGACCCGTCCGGTTAACATATTGACCGGTGGTACCTCTCCACCTGCTCCTCTACTGGAAAGAATTGAACGTCTTGGGTTCTGTACCACTCATGCATACGGCCTCACTGAGGCAACTGGACCCGCTCTTGTTTGCGAGTGGCAGGAAGCTTGGAACCGCCTGCCGTCTTCTGAGCGTGCTCAGCTGAAGGCCAGACAAGGTCTTTGTGCGCTCTCACTAGCAGATGCTGATGTGAAAAACAAAAAGACAATGCAAAGTGTTCCGAGTGACGGCGTCACTCAAGGCGAGATATGCCTTCGTGGGAGTAGCATAATGAAGGGTTACTTCAAAAACAAAAAGGAGACAGATGAAGCCTTCAAGGATGGCTGGTTTCTGACTGGCAATGTCGGGGTGAAGCATCCGGATGGATACATCGAGATGAAATATCGATCAAAGGACGTAATTATATCAGACGGAGAGAACATAAGTAGTGTAGAGGTAGAGATGGCACTATACCGTCATCCGATGGTACTCGAAGTAGCAGTGGTTGCCATGTCACATCCGCGCTGGGGCGAGACGCCGTGCGCATTTATTGTGCTAAACAAGGAGTACACATCCAATGAGACTGGAATTGAAGAGGAAGATATAATCTCCTATTGTAGAGATAAGCTGTCTCACTACATGGTGCCAAGGAAAGTGGTTTTCTTGCAAGAGTTGCCCAAGACCGCATTAGGGTACACACACAAGTTTCTTTTGAGGAAAGTTGCGAAAGGGCTGAAGGTAGGCACCAGCAAGAAGGACGATGGAGAGCAAGTGATGGTTATGTCGAGGCTTGGAGAGGGCCAAAATTAAAATAACGTGACAAAGTAAAAAAGAAAAGAAAAAGATGCATGACAAGATCAATTTATTTTCTTTGTTTTTCCTTTTGTATTTTCTTTTTCCTGTTAAATTAGGAGTTGATGGTTAAATGTCCCCCTTCTATATTAATTAATTGGTTGGTAATTTCGATCGAACTACTTTAATATTTCTAATGTACAGTTTGGCCACTTAACCTTTACGCGTTAAATAGAGCTATTTAATTTTATTCAATGCATAATTAATCAAGTATCGATTTCTCCCTTTCGTCAAATAATCAAAGAAATTACAAGTCTTGAGAACAAGGCGACTTCTTGGTAAATTCAGCATACTACACGTTCAAGGATGGACCCAACACGAAAACAATGGCACATAAAATCTGGAAACTGCAAGCACCTAACAGGTTCAAGATATTCTCGTGGCTGCTCATCCACAACAAAATACTCACGGCGGACAATTTAAAGAAGAGGGGATACAATTTGGCCGGTATATACTACATGTGCAGGCGGGATGACGAAACAGCAAACCATATGTTTAATACTTGCCAACAGAGTATACTGGTACATATGAGCGTGCTGCAGGTTGGAGGCGGATATAGGCAGGGGCAAAACAACATACACCTGATGCAAGAAGGAGCAACGAAAAAAGACCGAGGCTTGATACTCATAACCAACTTCATCATCTGGAGAGAGAGGTGTTGCCGAATTTTTAGAGAAGAGTCCAAATCGACACAGGAACTGGTGCAGGAGGCACTCGGCCAATGGAGGATATCAAACCAACGGACTTTGGCAAGAAGAAACCCACAGACGAGAGATAATTCATAATTAACAATAATAGTGGTTGTAACGGTTACACTTTTGGCTGTTTTATTTCTTCCTTTTTTTCTATTTACTTTCACTTTTCCTTGTTTTGCATTTTACTTCTCATTTCAGAGTTTCTGCTCAGAAACTCAAAAACTTGTAACCAACTGTGGTTAATGAAATATGGGGCTGGACCCTTATTGTTTCTCAAACAAAAAGAAAAAGAAATTACAAGTCTTATTGTTTGTCAAGTGAATCATTGACAAAACCAAGATTCAGTGATCAGTGAATTTGACATGATGAAAATATTGAGGAGAATAAAACAAAAATCAATATTAGATCTAGTAAACAAAATTAAGGTGATTTTGGTATAATTAATAAACGGACCGGACATTAATTGTGCTTAATTACCTCAATGAGGTGAAAGTGACTATGGATTGTTTTTCCCAACAAACAATTTTCTTTGGAAAAATCTTAATGTCAAATGAAATTATTCAAATTGACCAAATTACAGTTAAAGAAGGTGGTTTTTGTAATTATTCAAAGAGGAGGGTTCCAATGCCTCATGTCTTTCATATCTCATCATACCTCATATTTTATATTCTTGTTTTCAAATATTAAATTGTCAATCTGAACCGTTCAACATGATATCCATACTAAAATATGGTTGGAGATGGAATTTTATAATTTTTGGAAATTTTTTACTATTTTTTAAGATGGGTAAAAAAATCACTAATTTTTTAACGGTTCAAAAACAGTGATTTTGTATCTATCTTAAAAAATAGTATAAAATTTACAAAAATTATAAAATTTCATCCCAGGCATATTTTAGTATGGATATCATATTGAGCGATTCGGATCAACAGCTTAGACTTTGAAAACAAAAATATAAAATATGAGGTATGATGAGGTATGAAAAACTTGAGGTATTAGAACCCCTCCACTTATTCAAATAACTTCTATGAGCGATAAATAAAAATGAGAATAAGTTGCTTAGAAAAATTCTGAATTTAAAATCAAATTCCCTTCAAGTGACTAATTAATGACCAAACAATAATAATATTAATTAATTAATTTTCCGAGAAGTTGCATATGAAAGTTCTGGATAAAAAATAGGGGAAAAAAAGACCTCTTACATTGTACCTGAGTCTTAATCGTCCTTTGTATATTTAAATTAAATAAATTATATCCCTTTACATGTTCTAAATAGGTGCAAATACCTCATACTTTTTATTAAAAATAAAAATTTAAACAAACCCTTGGTTAATAGTTTTTGTTAATACAGGCAAATATATATATCAACGATTTATTGATTCTGATACTTTTGAATTCTCATATAATTTTTTTTTGTACTTTTGAGATAAAATAAAAATCTCTTTGGCTGTAATTAGAGGGCGGATTCAAAATAGTTCAGAGATAGGCAAGTGTTTACTTCTGAATCCATTGATCGATATTTTATACTTGTGTCTACTCCTGAATTTAATTCATGACTCAAGAGAAGAAAAAAAATCGCAATCCATTAGAGGAGAGAATCGTTGATTCACAGAAAAGAAAGAAATAAAAAACATGAGACAGTCCACGTCAGAGAAGAAACCAACGCCAGAGGAGAGAAAAATCGTTGAATCTAGCGCTAGAGAATAATCCAACGCCATAAGAGAATCGTCACCTCAACTCTTCCTTGTGGAATCGCTGAATCCAACGCCCTTTGCCTCAATTCGATTCGGACGGTCCCGATTCAAAATCCAAAATCCAAGCAGATTTTAATATAGATTGAACATCTAACGGTTTGGATCGACCGTTTGGACTTTGAAAATCCAAAAACGACTTGGTTGGACGAGGGCCTTCATGCAAACGTTTTGATATTAGTCTCTCTCTCTATATGTGTGTGTGTGTGTGTGTGTGGTGGTTTTTATTTAATGAAAATGTTGATCCTCGAGATCATACATTTTAAGAAAAAAAAAACATGTATATGCGCATTATTTATTAAGGTATTACTTAAGTAAACTTAAATTAGCATGATACTTACTACTTCAAAATAAAATTTCTTTTTAATTAAGGTTTTTTTCCTGTGTTTTTGTCGATATAAGAATTTTTGTTCTTTTCAGAATATTTTTTTAAGATATCTGTAATTTATTTATATATCTTTATAAAGAGACAAGACTCATCACAACATATATCTACGTGTTTTGATTTGGCTAGCATAGCTAAAGTTAGCACATATTAGTTCTAATTTTGGGATGATTTTTTTGTTGTTCTTCCTGCAATAGTAAATAATTTTACTTTAAATCTATGTAGTTATTTGGTCAGAATATACGCTGCATACTTGACTCCAATTCCAGCGTCATTCTAAATCCAACAGATGTAGCACACACAATAAAGTGCAATATTATGGCCACAATAATATCAGATGTAACACGCTCCCACAACGAAGATAAACAGTTCTCTCATCTCCTATCAGAGAATGGAGTGGCATCGGACCTACTTTTAGGTTCAACTAGTATTATAACCGTCCGATCTAATTTAAAATTTTTGTGCACGAAAATTAAAATAAATGCACACGAATTTTAAAGTGTTCTGCACGAATCTTAAAGCTAATCGACGGTGATTAAATCCATCGGACCTACTCTCAAGTGCTCCCATCATGCAATTTTTAAGTTTACTGAGCAGGCCTACTGTGATGAGAAATATATTACATCTAAATTATTATTTTAAATAATTTTTAATTACTAAAATTTGATGAACTATAAAAACAACATGATGTTTATATCATATTATTTATAGAATTGATGAACCTATTATTTATTTTGGAAATATATTTATATTTTTTACAAAGTATTTGTATTATAAAATATCAAACTATTTCCTAATTATATTCTTAATGTAAAATCATGAATTTCAGACGTTGCCGACTTATTTTCGAATCATGAATTAAAATAATTGCTCAATAATTGAGCTGCCTAGATATTACAATATGAAAAAAAAAATTGAGTTATTTAATTCTTACTGAATAATTGATACAAATGAGAACTCGATCAAGGGTCATGCTTAACTAATTATTACAAAAAATAAAATAATAATTAGACAAACTTGACTGCACTGTCAACTTTTTCAGAACAATAAAATACTTGATTTTCAGGACAAAATATAATTTATTTGCTAAATTTAATATGAATGACTAAAAAGGTAAAAATCAACAAAACTTCATGAAGAAAGTATTGAGTAAATGTGTTTTACATTATGTACTTAAAAATATATGCTTCACATTAAATGTGTGAAATACATTTATTAATATCAATGCATATAAAAATTTCCTAAGCGAAATATTATTTTAATGGACCATTCAGCTAGTATAAATAATATTTTCATCTTTGATAGAATTCATCGACTATACATCAAAATATTTCGGTCACCAAGTACATGCCAAAACACTAAAGTGATCAAATATCTTAACATTTTTCTTCTATATTAAAAATAAATATTATAATCCAATGATACGACCCACTAACACATATTTAGATATTGGAGTAAATTAAAATTAAACATTTTAATTCACATTATTGATCTTTTAACAAATTAAATATTAATTATTGAACCATAATTATGTTAATTTCAATAAAATAAATTTATGTGCACGATGTGGTATAACAGTAAACATAATTGATATATCTATTACCATCCCAAAAAAGAATAATTTTTTTTAAAAGAGTAAAGGTTATGCATCTAGATTTCATTAATCAAAGACACCAGTGACCCGAGGTGTTTGATTTACAAACAAACAAAAATAATGAACTAGGAATGGAGATAATTGAAACAGGTGATTCTGATTCATTCCGAAAGTAGTTGCAACAGTATGAGAACATCTGACCTTGACCTTGCCGGAATAAATTGCTGGAATAATTAGGGGATCTGACCTTGCTGGAATAAATTGCTGGCACTGAACTGGTATTACATCTGACGTACGTCACCTCAATTGTTGCACTTAGAACTTCTAGTTATGATAACGTACTAGGAAACTAAAGTAAGGTAGGAGGAATTAATCGCAAGAGATAGTACCTCCGGTTAGCATTTTGTCGCTTGTAAACCAAACAGAGCGAAAAGAGTAGTGTCGAACGAGGAGGAGAGGGCGGAAAGATGAGCAGCTAGGGAGGAGAGTGATTTGCCGCCTCTATTGGCGGTGGAGAAATTAAATGGCTGGATAGACACTAGGATACGCTGTGGGAAGAAATTTGGCAGCAATTACATGAGATTACGTCACTCAAATTAATCGAAGTGGTCCATTGAAGATCCTACGGCAGGAAATAGGGATGCTACTGTTCCTCCCAACATTAACACCCCATTGTCCTTTAGATATTATAATGCTCAATAAGACACGTGTAATTGCTTCTTGTCTAAGTGCATATGTATACTATATTAATTATATTTATAACTAGTTTTATTATTCTAATAATTATTGTATTATTTGTTGCGGTTGGAAATAAATACAGTTGTCATATATCTATTTCAACATCAATTTGATTGATGATGGAATTTTCCCTCCAACATTTGTTTTTATCCATATTAATGAAAGCGATTTCCGTCAGAACTCATGATGCCACATCATCATGCATGGTTACCTATTGTCTTCATACTTGTATAAATACTAAAAAAATCATCAATTTTTAAACGGAAGCTGACAGTGTGACTAATTTAGTATAATTTAAAATTATAAGGAGCAATTTGAAAACTTCAAAACTTAACAATGAACTTCGGACACTGATATTGCTGTGAATAAATTAAAAAATCTAACTCTTTAGAAAAATTTGAGTTGTTGTATCAAATAAGCATGGTACTTGGCTTAAATAAGCATAGTACGTACGTACTTACTGCTTCAAATTATTATTTTTTTTATCAAGTGTTCAAAGTTCAAACCCCCCATTTCAACATGTCTTTGCTTTAAAAGAGAAGACATGTGTAGCTTAAAAAATAGGCAGTGAGAGGGCACGGAGTTTTCTGTATTTTCGTTGATATAAGGATTTTTGTTCATCTCGGAATCTATTTTTTTTTTAAATGATTCTTATAATTTTACTATGACAATATATAATTTTAATAAACGTACGTCATTGATTTGGCTAGCATAACTCAAGTTAGCACAGACTAGTTTTAATTTTGGATGAATTTTTTTTGTTGTTATTCCTTTAATAGTCAATAATTTTACTTTAATCTGTAGAGTTAGTTGGTCAGAATGTATGCTGCATATTTGATTCCAATTTCGGAGCCATTCTAAATCCGGAATGGACTCTGCTGCTTTTCTTAGAAAAAAAAGCAAGATTCTGCTTTTCTGATTCCAACCATTCAAATTTGTTGAGATTTGTGCATGAAAAAGTTTCTTTGTCAAGATACGTGAATGAAAATTTTTGAATGATAGGAATTGAAAAAACAGAACCATACTTTTCTCTAAAAAAAAGCAGCAAAGTCGGATCCTTCTAAATCCAGTAGATATAGCACACACACAAAAATGCAATATTATGGTCACAATTATTCCAACATAAAATAACAAGGGAGAAGCGACGAGCGTGCCAGATGTCGCACGCTCCAACAACAGAGATGAGTTCTTTCCCCTCTTAACAAGAGAGGATCCTAGGAGTAACTCAAAATTGGAGTTTACATCTGGACCGTCCGATTAAAATCCAGACTAATCAGGCTCGAGATGATGAAATGCATGTGATCTCTTTAATATTCATGCCAAAACTGATTTGACAGTTTAGATCTAAACTCAAAATCTGAGTTACTTTATGTCATATGAATTCTCCTCTAACATCATGTAATTTTTATTAGTGGTAAGCAGGTCTATTGTCACGAGAAATACGCGCATAAAAGTGTGCAGTATCTATTCTCCTCTAATGAACCATTCAACTAGTATGATATTTATCATCTTTAATAGAATTTATCAAATGCACATCATAAACTTTATAAAATACTAGAGTGATCAAATGTACCTTGACATTTTTTCCATATTAAAAATTAAAATTTTATCTAATTATATGACTAACACATTTAGATATTGGAGGAAAATAAAATTAACCATTTTGACTCACATTATTAATTTTTTTAACAAATTTTGAGATGTCAATGATTAATAATCATGTTTTTAAGTTGAGTAAAATGATACATAAAATAATTTCGTCATACATTTGTCGTTAAAACATATATTAAAAAAATTGAACGAATAAAATAATTTTAAATACACGTCCAAGTTTGAGTCTGAGCTGCAAGGGGAGAACGAATGTAGGCTCAATAGACATGTAATAGGTTATTTTGTGATTAATATTAACTACTTTAATTTTTTCTTTACATAATTTTTAATCATTTTATTTTATTTTTATATAATTTTTTATGTCATATTTATTTGATATTATTTATCTTGATATTTCAATGTTTTTATCCAATATATGATTTTATTTCTGGATGAAAAATTGTCTTTATTATAAAGAATTCATAGAATAAGTAAAAAAAAAATACAATCGTGTATTAATTAATTAATTATCTCTGAAGTTTTTCTTCCTATGATTTTGATGCCTAAAAAAATATATAGTAGGAAAATACAATTTGATATTTTTACTTCTACATGCCTATAAAATAATGAAAACATATGGTCTCCTGAGCAACTAGCTAGGGACCTCATACAATAATAAAACAATTTTTATTGGGTACAATCAGAAAAAGAAACAATTAGTGCACACAATTGTAGTAATTCATGACATAAGCAAACATCAACTATAGCCAATTATGTATTAGTGATAAACAAAGTTTAAAAGGGAATAAACACAATTTTTTTATACTAATAATCTCCAATAAAAATTAGCTCCTAATGACAAATGAAAACCTACCATAAGCATGAATAATCTTTTTCTTTTCTTTTTTTTTTGGGGGGGGGGGGGGGGGGGGGGGGGAGGGGGGGGGGGGCGATGTTAAAAAGAAATGCAAATAGAGAGATCAAGCATGCTTGAAAAGCTTCATGCTGAGCCAGTGTAGATATACAGCTATTACTATCACTGGAATTGTCAATGGTACCAGAAAGCAATAATACCTACAACCAACAAAAAGAGAAACACAAAATGTATAAATAAAAAAAAAAAACAAATTGCGTTCAACAGATGTTACTATAATGCCAAGTAACAGTTGATACTTATTAGTTATTCCCATTTACTCTTTTGAATGGGTAAGTTTGTTTGATATCAAATTGTTTAAGGTTCAATCATGCCTTAAAAAGATCATTATGGCCTAATATTCCCCAAAATTGTCTCTGTATAATCGGTACTGAGCTCATGTCTAGTACAAAATTCACTCTAATCAGAATTAAAATGCATCCTAAGGTCATAGTTTCCCTCAAAAGTAATATAGATCTCTTTGGCAAATTATAATTAATTTTTTTAATTAGATCCGGATAACACCTGATATATCACATACCTCCAAATAACACAAGAGTTTTTGAGGTATTTGCGAATAACACCCCCAAATTTTTGGATTAATCTTATGGATAAGGTACGTTCCATGAAAACTAATATTCAATTAAGTTGTCTATTTTGTATTTACATCTGGTAGCTGTTGCAAATAATCCTAAAATTTGGATGATAGCAAGTATGTGTCTCCTCTGTAGAGCAAGCGAAGAAACAGCAAAGCATTTGTTTGAGGAATGCCCCTTCACATTACAACTCTACAACACTTTGATTAGTCGAAGACTGTTCCAGGGATGGCCTCATAAGCCAACCATAGAGGTAACTGACGAATCTAAGGTGGGCAAGTTACCGAAAGAACATAAAGCAACAATGTTGCTAATGCAGTTTATCATGTGGCGAGAGCGCTGTGCCAGATGCTTCGTTGACTCAAACAAAACAGTGGGCGAATTACTGGAAGAGATCCTTTGGCAGTTGAGGTACTATGACAAACCGGTACACAGCATAACAGATGGGGACCATCAGCGGGTGGAGGGCATTGGTTAAGGGATATGAGGATGGGGAGCGCAGCAAAGGAGAATAAAATTGAAGAATTAAATCAAGGGGCGTAATTAACATTAAGGCAAGGCAATTTGGCAACTCGAAGCAGTACCGGTACGGTACTGGTACATACCGGTACCTGGGGAGGACTAGATGACGGCAACTTAACGAACTGGCAAAGGAAAACTGTCGCAGTACTGAGAAACTAGGTATGTACCGGACTGGTACAGGATGTTTCTGGTACGGAAGAAACAGGAAGCACGGACTTCAAGTTGTTAATTTCAATTCTAGCTGGTTCGGTTTTCAACCCGTTAAGGGACTTCTTTTCTGATTTTAATACTTTAGACATATTTTTTGTCCTTTTTTGGTTTTATTTTATGTTTTAAGCTCAACTGTTTTGAGCATTTTAAATTCTTGCAAAACCATGGATACAATCTTTGTAACCGCAAAAATTTTCAATTAAATATGGGCATGACCCTTATTTTTCCTCAAAAAATCCTAAAATTTGGTTTCACAAGAACAGATGAGAAATCTTTGTTGTGTTTTCCAAATATAATAAAATGTCAGGGTAAGTTTAAGAAATTCTAAAAAATTGGCCATTTCTGGTTACTGATAAATCATCATTACCAAAAAACAAGAAAAAAAAATTGGGATAATCTCAGTAGCGTACCGGTCATTTTGAATAGCACGCAATATTTGATTTTGGAAAGGAGGAAGGAGCTTAGACAGTACAGCAGCAAAGAAGAACAACAGAAATGAAATCACACCAGAAGCAATAAATATTAATCCAGTTACAACTCTTCCATTGCAACTCCGAATTGCCAAATTCAATTTGTCTCTCATCTGCTGTTTACTCCTTATTGCTTAACCGTACCAACCATGTAGTCTCCAACTGAAACAAAAGATTAAAAAATATTAAATTCTGTTTCAATTAAGGAATAATTTCATCAACCAACAAGTAACGACACCGTATGATCGATCAAGAGGTGATACTAGGCCCCAGATGATTGCAATTTCCTTAGAGATGCCCATGACACCAGACACGTTCTGACAGCAACAATTCTGGAACCGGGCGTGTTTTCTGATAGTGCTGATTTTCTAATTTGGTGTTGGAAAATTCAGGTTCATACTCTAGCAAATCAGCTTATGAGGCACTGGTAAGCGGTGGCAAAATACGAACTCAATTTCTGACAATTTGGGTACCAAGATCATGGTAAGTGCCTCTTCGGAACCAGAAGTTTGGCAAAAATTACAGCGCTCAATAAGAAGAGATGGGATCATGACAACCAAGGAATGGAATGCCTTGTTTATGGCAGTTACCTGGATGCTTTGGAATGAACGAAATGTGTGAATATTTAGAGCAAGGAGGGTACCAGTACGGTGTCAGGTACCAAAGATGATACAGCTGGGGAGACTATGGTTTAAATATTGCTCTTAGATGAGATTGTTTTAAGGGTACAGCGCTATGCTATAGGCTGTTGTTGTTAGATGTTTTCATTTTAATTTGTACTCTTGATAGCCACTATCAAGCTTCTACATAAAAAACAAGTAACGACACCGATTTGCCAATTTAATTCAGGCAAAAATCATCAAATTCCAACGTAAGAATCGGATAGAAATGTACTAGATCTGCACCGAACCTATCAATTAGAATCCTGAAATGTAATACGAGACCCTCCAAAATGACTGTATTATTACCAATTTCTTTATTTCTTATTACCAATTTCGATCTGATCAACACAACCCATCCACAGATTATCGCCGATTATCTAATTTGAACAATAACGAAGCCAGACAAAGGTGCGTCATGGGAAGATACTGATCCATCTCTCGTGTAAACAAGCGATTTAGGAGGAATGAAGGAGAGAAAGAGAGAGAGATGCTTACGAGTTTGATTTCTTTCTTGGATAGCGACGAAGGGGACGGGAGAGCAGGAGCTTACCACTATCCCGGGGCAGGGAGGACATTCTATGAGCAATTGTATAAGGTTATATATTGCTATTGGCTTGTTAGGGACAAAAAGGGCATTTGGTCTAGTGGTATGATTCTCGCTTAGGGTGCGAGAGGTCCCGAGTTCAATTCTCGGAATGCCCCCATCCGTTCTCATATTTTTGCTTTATAACCCAAAAGAATACACTCCGTACTTCATTATTTTTATTTGGGCAACTTAAAACTCACTTTTAAATAATAATTATGATTGTATGCTTTTTTAAATGAGCAGAGTTAAAATGTTCTACTATTTTCATTTTTTACATCTTTATTTTTGTTTTCAAAATACAACATGATCTTCATATTAAAATGTACTTAGAAATCAAATTTTATATTTTTTTTGGAATATTTTTATTATTTTTTAGATGAGTAAAAAATAAGAAAATTCTGGACCATAAAAAAACAGTGATTTCGTACCTATCTAAAATGTTAGTAAAAAAGTTCTGAAAAATATAAATTTGATATCTAAGTACATTTTAATATAGATATCATGTTGAATATTCCAGATTGACTATATTTGAACCTTGAAAACAAGAGATAAGAATGTAATGCATAGTTGGAGCATAAAAATAATAGAACATTTTAACCCTACTTTTTCTAATACATTAGAAGGACAAAGGAATCGCAGCAATGTTACGACTTGTTTAAAAACATCGTTAGAAATCGTAATGATAGAACGATTTATTTAATTTTATCAAATTATTTAACTAGGTCATAAACTATTTGAAAATTAAGTAATTGTAGCATTTGTATTATTCATTTAAGGCTCATCAAATCACCTTTTGCTATTATTTCCTAAAAAATCATAACGATGTCATGGTTAATTTTTATATTTTTTTCATGATTATAAGAATAGATAAAAATTAAAGGATTTTGAGATATCTAAACAAACCGTATCTATATTTTTATATTATTTTTTTCATGGTTCCTTTTTGTACTTTGATCACTGGAAATTTACTCTTTATTTACAAATTAATAGCATATAAATCACTAATGAATTTTGTAGATGCCGTTGCGTTAAGGTAAACTTTTATCAAATAATTTAAACTACGATTAATTACTACTTTCTACAAAACTTTAAGAAGGAAGATCATTGCACAATACCTGAATTTTACAATCATTAAATTAAATATGTACTATTAGATTTAGTGTTGACAAGTGAAGGATCCAAATCTGCTGAAATCTGATATCATCAACAGTAACCCTGAAATTCCTGAAATTCCGAATCCATCAACTAAATTGTTTCGAGATACGTACACAGAAAAATCAGTTATTTCGAGATGCGTGCACAGAAAAAGTTGGACGGCTGGATCTACGATTTCAGGAATTTAAGGGGTACTGTTCATGAATGAAGAATTTCAGCTGATCTGAATCCGACAAGTGAATGCTAGGCAACCAAATGGAAAATTCAAATTTCCTCCAATATGAATGTACTAAATTTATTTTAGTTTCCTTCGACCCAAAAAGAGCTCCTATATAAGCATTGCATTAAACTGCACATTAATTTGATATTATAAACTGTAAGATAATTCATATTTTCATTTAAAGAATGCAAAGAAAAATATATGTATTTTTATATTTATTTATTTTTTGCTTTTTTTTTCTTTATTTATTGGACAAAAAAAAAACATCGTATGACACTATGGATATGATGAAATGACTAGGTTTTAAAGAAGAAAACAATATTTTATTCCAAATTCAATAAGCATACATCTACATTAATTGAGTAAATGGTAAATACAAATTAATATTAATATTAAAGGAAGCAAACTTATTGTGAGTAAACTAATAATGTACCATGTTACTCGCATGATGTTTTGCATTATATATTAATATCTTTCATCAACTAAACATCAGCCAGTAAAATATTATCAACTACTTCTACATTAAAAAATAAATGATAATTTTCCAACTATTCAACTAATTGATTATAAGCATATCTTGTGAAAAGAAATATTGGAGGAAATCAATGTCAATAACATATGTGTTGATAAAACAAATATCAATCAATTGCTATCTATACTCGCTACGAGTTGTTCAAAAATAGTGATGTACATCTCGGTATTCTTGTGATTATATAACTTGTATGTATTAATAGATACAGACAATGCAATCAACATCTTCAACTCTCATAACATGATGGTTATCTCTCTATTCTGAACAAACAGAGTATAGTCCTTGAGATAACCATTGTGTGCATTGTGTATATGTATTGCATTGTGTTTTGTTTATTTATTAATCTCAATTAAATATGTGTATATGCACACAATGCACACAATACAGAGTATAGTCCATGATGGTTATCTCTCTATTCTCAACTGCATTGTATTGTGTGAATTGTGTTTTGTTTATTTATTAATCTCAATTAAATATGTATATTTTATGTGATATAATTGAATTATTTGAAATACATACTAATTAAGTCCAAAAGTGTTATATTGCTTAAAGTGTATATATATGTAACTTATTCTAATTTGACATTTTTTTCAAACAGAAAAAAAATTAATATTTACCTTGGTGTACAAAAGCTAACAAGTTAACTAACATTTCACAAAATACAAAATACAAAATATATAATAAAAAAATTCATGACAAAAGGTCTTGAGTGAAATTGTGGGAAAAAAAAAATATTGAAAGAACAAATCAGAAGTTTCATGAATAACTAGAAATTTTGCATCTTGAAAATAAGAAGATTATACTATGCATTACAAACATATATAAGATTGCAGTATTGCGAAGTTAATTAGAAATTTTTTTGAGATAAAAAAAAAAAGTAACTAAGAGAGAACTAAGAATTTCTTTCCTACTGTTTTTTTTTTCTTTTATTTGGCTTGAGTCCGATAACCACAAGTACTCAATTCTTTTCTCCTCTTGGCTTGCTCATGTGATAATTATTGAACTATGGAAAAGTTGCTCATATGAAATTGACCTCTGCCTTGAGGTTTAGAATCAAAACCATAACTTTACCACTCGGTAGCAGTGTTTTTGGCTGCTGGTATAAGTCTCAGGACTTATTTAATTGTAAAGAAAATAATATATAAGTGGTACAATTAATTTGTAAAATTCCCATATGGATTCTTATGTTACGAATCCAGTAGCCCGAATCAAATTCTGCATTGAGAATCCCCTGCTCCTTTGTGAGTTTTACAAGTTCGTTAGACAAAGAGAGAGACATTTATGGTATTTTGGGTTGTAGTATCTAACAGGATGCAGAGAGTATTCCTCTAGCATCGTCCACCACTAAATATCATATACATCTTGTAAACATTATAGTGTGGGATTAAAATAGATAATATTGATAATGCATAAAAAAATTCATGTCTTGTGTGTACTAAATTGAAAATATCACAGTAGGTTGTTACACCCCGTATTTGGGGTGTGTGACATTAACTGGCATAGAGAATTATTTTCTGAATTTGTTGACATCATCTCCATTCTCAATTCCTATTTCATTAGGTACTATTTTACTTCATAAAATTTGAACATATAATTTGTATATTTTTTTAGGTGGTGCGATTTAAATTAAATATCATTGTATTTTTCTGACTTGGAATAACTGATCACTTCTCTCCACTATCATGCATGCATGTTTGATATGTTAATTAATAGTTAGGCTGTGTAATGTGATGTCACACCCCGGAACAGGGGGTCGCGCAGTTCTCGCCGTGAATATACAGTTGCCCGTATATTCACAAGGCATGTACGATATAATCTACTCAACCAAACACTTTAAAATGTATACACATATCATATGATTTGATGTAAAACAAATTTGGTTCAAATCCGATTCAATTCAGCCCATTTATACTCAAAACAGTAAATTCAGAACTCCCATTGCGGCCCGCAGTAGGGCCTATTGCGGCCCGCAACCTCTACTCGAATTTCCTTCTGCTTGTTTTCTAGTCTCTGACTCAAGTTGTTGCGGCCCGCAACCAACCCTCTTACGGCCCGCAATAATTCCTCTGACTCAAAACCCCACTGTCGTTGCGGCCCGCAAGGAAATGGTTGCGGCCCGCAATCCATATACGAATTTTCTCAGTTGGGTTTTAGGCTCTGTCTCCTTTATTGCGGCCCGCAATCAATTAATTGCGGCCCGTAATAATATACGCAGATTCATCCAGAGCCATTTTCCGGCTCTGTCTCCTTTATTGCGGCCCGCAATAAGGTTATTGCGGCCCGCAATAAGGTTATTGCGGCCCGCAATAAGCCTACTGAAATTCATTCCCTTGCCCATTTCATGCCATTTCAACCCCATTTTCAAACCCGATTGATTCCCGCATGATTTATCATGTATTCCCCATTTAAAATCTCCAATTTAAAATCATACAATCATGCAATTCACACAGCTGATCAATTAAACATATTTAAAATAGACATTAGGGTTTCGACAAGGTGATTTGGTTCGATAATATCACATACAACAAAATATACCGCATAGGGGTTCAATGTACAACAAAATGGACTACATAAGGTGGCATAACCTAACAGTTAGGCTTACAACTCACATGTCGAGCCTGAGTCCCTTCCTACTCACGTTTACCTGCACAATTCAATAAAAAGAAAATATCCCCGAAGGGGGTGGGGGTGAGAAAACTAATCGATCGTTTTCTCAGTGCGGAATTTATAGGGCTACTGGATGTGTAAGAAACCCATTACTAGAACTAAACAATTACCGCATCTAATTATTCAGTTAATCAATCAGTCAAGATAACATGCATATGCTCACACACCGATTCAAACGAATTCCAACTATTATTTCATTCAAAAGTAATCAAAGGATTTCCAGAATTCTTGGGGCTTAACTAGTAACTTTGCACAGTCCGGTTAACAACGATAGATATCAACAATCTATCCTATCTGGCTTAACAATTCTTTTACCTGGTTTCAAGTCATACATTCACATCACAAAATCAATTCGAATAATCACTAGCACATCTCGCGACTATGCAACAGAATATCACTTTGTTAAACGAGAACAAATAAACTTTTCACTGAATCACTTAAATCACTGAACCACAATTTCACTACCTGCAATCACACTACACTTATCCCTTACCCAACCGGTACTGGGTTCACTAGGGCCATTCACCAGATGCGCATAAGGGTCCTGGAGTAAAGTCTAGTAGCTAATTAGACTTTACAATTCACTGTTCACTTCAATCATTCAATTCAATTCAGTACTGTGGTTCCATTCACTTATCCAACACGATAGAACAGAAATCGATAAACCATACCAACATGAGAATCATCACAGATATAACAATTCAATTATATTAATATGCAATTCATGCAAATGCGACAACTAATGCTTTCAATCAGAGATTCAACATGATGATATGCAACATATATTCAATCAAGCCATCAATAGATAAGTTATATGCACCGTTATTTAGTTCTATGAAATAAATCCCCAAAACAGATCCCGTGAACCCCCGCACCTGAGTATGTAGGGTACACAGAGAATCCGCGATCTCGTCTATCTCGCTAAGCGCGCTCGTTCGGATCTATTCATGGATCAATTCATTCAATTCAGGACTTTTACAATTTAAACCCTTAAACTTTGAATATTTGCTATTTTAGGGTTTTAGGCACGAATAGTCACAAATCGGGTTTTGGTACTAATCAATTTAGTCACTGGGTTATCAATTCAGTCAATGGTACGATTTGGGTCAGATTTAGGTCAATTCGAGAAAACGGTACCAACACCATAGTCAATTTTGGGAAAATCCGGTTATCGGAATTTGGTTGCAAATTTGAACATGAAACTACTCAAATAACACTTTAGAAACAACAAAGGCATGGAATAATCAATTTGGTACAATTCCGCGGGTTTTTACCGAAAATCTCGAAACACGAATCCACGAAAAGAGAGAGAAATAGGGGAGGAAAATACCGGTGGAGTAGACGGATAGGCGAGATTCAAGCTCCTCGAGCGAGATCTCGAATTTCGAGCGATTCCGTAACCGGAGGTGCAAACGGCGTGATCTCTCTCACTCTCTCGGTCTCTCTCTCGTTCTTTCTCTCTTTGGCGAAACAGGAAAGGAAGAGGAGGAGGGGTGCAGGAAAAGAAAGGAAGAAAAGAGAAGAAGAAAGGAGGAATGACAAAAGGGCCCCACTTGTAAATTTCCAATTTTGCAAATAAAACCTCACACTTGTCCCATATTCGATATAATTGAACCCTTACACATTTTGCTCTTCACTCTTAACACAAATTTTCGTATAATTATTGTTCCCCATCCATGTCACTAAATTCGTATATACGTATATATATATTATTCAATTTACCACTTATCATTTTAATTAAATCTGAATTTTAAAAGTTCACGGTGTTACATGTGAAATTGAGAGTGCTGTGACAAAACAAAGATATAATTTCATATTGGTAAATATATATATAGGGATGGGTTATAATACATTGCAATATATTAACTTCTTTGTGCATTACAATTAATCTAAACCGTTGGATTTGCTTCAAAAAGTTATACAGATAAGTGATCAGATCAGTTCAAAATTTTCGGCTCTCTCTCTCAAACATTTCCGATCCCCTCTCTGAAAATTAAGAAAAGAAAAAAAAAAACTAATTTATATGAACTGTTTGATTGAGATGGAATTGCTTGTGAACAACACTCGCTAAACAGAAACAAAAATAATATTCACATTCTGCAAGAAAATATAGGCTGAAATATAGAAATGTTTATTTAAAACGAAGCTTAAAATTGAATATACATGTAAGATCAGAATTATCTTAAAAAACTAATTAAATCACCTTGATTCTACTTTAATATTTTTATTTTTTAATTCCTACAAAAAGAACTAAAATTCAAACGGATGGTTAAAAACGCATCAATAAGATTTAAATTCATTACTCAGTTCAATATCTATTGTATTTTAATAATATTTGATAATGGTTGTTCATTTATATAATTTTAATTTGTATCACTCCGATAAAAATGATGACAGCTTATAAAAACTTCAAATATTATTTTTCTCTAATGTGTTGGTGTTTAGATCATATATTAAACACCTCATATTATCACTGAAATATAAAAATTGTGATTGGACTTATAAGTGTAAATTTATTTGTGTTATGCAAAGCAATATAATATAACACAAAAATACAATAACATATATATCTTTAATTAGGAAGGAATGTCACAAATGTTACACAGAAATTTTGTAAAGGAAAAGGTTTGGTTGAAATTAAAAATTAAAAGTGAAGAATAAGATCTAATTTTGTGCATTATCTTATAGCTTATTTTATATTTGCTAAAGTCTAATAACAAAATATAACAACAAAAAAGGCTCTGTACAATATAAAATGTTAGATTCTCTGCAATAATCAATCTATTGCTTGGCAGGTAAAATCCTACCCATCTGTGTAAAATACATCACAATGCAACATCATTTAAATTTATTTTTATATTTTTACAACACTAGTGCAGTATTTGACGGAGGGCCAATTCATGATGAGGGGAAAGAACCAATACTTACGCTCAAAGGTTTAAATAGCGTTTATCGCGTCATAGCGGAACGGCTGAAAAAACGCTATAGTGACGCTATAGCGCTGCTATTTAGAACCTTATTATGGACCGCACGGCAATAGCGTCATAGTTTTTATGGTCCAAAAACGCTATAGCGCGCTATTTAGAACCTTGTTTACGGTAGATATTTTGCAAAAGTTAATATTAAATGATACTTTAATTCAATTTATTATTATAATTCCACTAAATATTTATTACAACACTAGGCATGATAACATAGTGCAGCATTCCACTAAAAAACTGTTAAATTTTTATGCTAGAAAATTTCGCTACATTTTCTATCTTTCGCAAGTTCTTTATGTTCATGTTTTGTTGTGCCTTTTTTTATTTTGTTGTAGAGGAAAAACACATGAGAGAAGAAGAAACACATGAGTTGCTGAATGATATGAGTATTTCATACAAGTAATTAATAATTTGTGACATGAATTATGAATAGTTTCATCTTAAATATCATGTGTCTTACTGTTAGATTGCACAAACATAATTTAATTTAGTATAATATTTATTATATCACTATATATTGTAACTAGTTGTCCTACTTTATTTTGAAAAAAAAAATTAGCAAATTTTAACGATAATATTCAATTTTACAGTTCGGGTCTTAAATAAAAAAAAAATCACGATATAAATGAACATACGGCAACAATAGTTTTTCTTCTTTAATCATATGAATCATATGAGATTCATGTAAATTGTTCTTCGCACAACACTTGTATGAGTGGAAATAATGTGTGTGACTTAAAATTTAGATAATTCATGTTATATAAATAAGTTATAGTATAATGAGGTTTCAACACAAGATAATAAAAAATATAGAAAAATATTTACACTACAACATAGTCAAATAGAAGTCAGCAAGTATTTTTTGGACTGTTATTTTAAATTAATATCAATAATAATAAGATATTGGATGAAATCAATATATTTCTTACACTTATCATTTATGAAATTTAGCACACTAGAAATTAGATTTGTGACCAAAAAGATATACGCACAAATTAGAGTCGACTCTACTGTCACTATTGGATCCAAATCATCAACCGTGTGTATGCAGACACCAGTGAGATAATTTACCAAAGTAGTATTTATGTTAACTTGTCTCAGTTTGAGATATCTATGACTGAAAATCATTCCCTATCATTTCAATTACCCTCCGATACAGTAACCAAAGAGCAAAATTCAAAATTTAACTATATTACAATTATTCATATTAATTATATTGTCGGCTACTCAAACATCAGTAAAACTCTTTGAAATTAGACTACGTCTTTTTTACTGCTCATACCAATGTTATCATACCATTCAATTTAAGGGAATTGAGCTTCTTTTGGCATGAATTTTTGATGAAACAATCAATTTAACTAAAAAATTGGAGCAATTGCAATTGGATTCGAGTAGAGACGATAATGGGACACTAAAAGATTCTCTAAGCTGATTTGTGTTTGGTCCAGCATATTCCAGTATATTCTGTCAATGAAAATATAAATGGTTTGATTATACTTGATAGGAGTTTAAAATTACTGATACCAAGTATATTTTAGTTATAAATTGTTATTTGTTATAATTTTCTTGTCAACATATTTTATTAAATGTTAGATGTTATTGCAAATTTTTTAACAATTAAATACTCATCCTATTTTGATATTTTTTCCAAACTGAAATAAAAGAAAAAAATGTTTTATATATTTATGTTGGTACAAAAGATATTATTTTGTTATGTTATTAGTTAGGTTGTGTAATGTGAATTTGGGAGTGTGGTGACAAATCAAAATAGAATTTCAAACCGGTAAAAATGCTTGTGCGAATCTCCTCAGTTTGCATGGTTTATTTATTTATGAATAACTTTTGAGTTGAGAATACTCTTTTTGATGCAATTACTTGGTGACCTTAGCAACATTAATATAACATCACATGAAACTCGCAAGTTTTTTTTATTCTTGGTAATAAAAAAATCATGATTTTAATTTACAAATGAGAAAATTCATATGAACTTTTTTATTGAGATGGAATCTAGGGGTGTTCATCGGTTCAGTTCTGTAACACCGTGAACTTTTAAAATTCAGATTTAATTAAAATGATAAGTGGTAAATCGAATTATATATATATACGTATATACAAATTTAGTGAAGTGGATGGTGAACAATAATTATACGATAATTTGTGTTAAGAGAGAAGAGTAAAATGTGTAAGAATTCAATTATATCGAATATGGGATAAGTGTGAGGTTTTATTTGCAAAATTTGAAATTTACAAGTGGGGCCCTTTTGTCATTCCTCCTTTCTTCTTCTCTTTTCTTCCTTTCTTTTCCTGCACCCCTCCTCCTCTTCCTTTCCTGTTTCGCCAAAGAGAGAAAGAACGAGAGAGAGACCGAGAGAGTGAGAGAGATCACGCCGTTTGCACCTCCGGTTACGGAATCGCTCGAAATTCGAGATCTCGCTCGAGGAGCTTGAATCTCGCCTATCCGTCTACTCCACCGGTATTTTCCTCCCCTATTTCTCTCTCATTTCGAGTTTTCGTATTTCTAGGGTTTCGGTGAAAACCCGTAGAATTGCACCAAATTGATTGTACTATGCCTTTGTTGTTTCTAAAGTGTTATTTGAGTAGTTTCATGTTCAAATTTGCAACCAAATTCCGATAACCGGATTTTCCCAAAATTGACTATGGTGTTGGTACCGTTTTCTCGAATTGACCTAAATCTGACCCAAATCGTACCATTGACTGAATTGATAACCCAGTGACTAAATTGATTAGTACCAAAACCCGATTTGTGACTATTCGTGCCTAAAACCCTAAAATAGCAAATATTCAAAGTTTAAGGGTTTAAATTGTAAAAGTCCTGAATTGAATGAATTGATCCATGAATAGATCCGAACGAGCGCGCTTAGCGAGATAGACGAGATCGCGGATTCTCTGTGTACCCTACATACTCAGGTGCGGGGGTTCACGGGATCTGTTTTGGGATTTATTTCGTAGAACTAAATAACGGTGCATATAACTTAACTTATATATTGATGGTTTGATTGAATATATGTTGCATATTATCATGTTGAATCTCTGATTGAAAGCATTAGTTGTCGCATTGCATGAATTGCATATTAATATAATTGAATTGTTATATCTGTGATGATTCTCATGTTGGTATGGTTTATCGATTTCTGTTCTATCGTGTTGGATAAGTGAATGGAACCACAGTACTGAATTGAATTGAATGATTGAAGTGAACAGTGAATTGTAAAGTCTAATTAGCTACTAGACTTTACTCCAGGACCCTTATGCGCATCTGGTGAATGGCCCTAGTGAACCCAGTACCGGTTGGGTAAGGGATAAGTGTAATGTGATTGCAGGTAGTGAAATTGTGGTTCAGAGGTTCAGTGGTTTAAGTGATTCAATGAAAAGTTTATTTGTTCTCGTTTAACAAAGTGATATTCTGTTGCATAGTCGCGAGATATGCTAGTGATTATTCGAATTGATTTTGTGATGTGAATGTATGACTTGAAACCAGGTAAAAGAATTGTTAAGCCAGATGGGATGGATGGTTGATATCTTTCGTTGTTAACCGGACTGTGCAAAGTTACTAGTTAAGCCCCAAGAATTCTGGAAATCCTTTGATTACTTTTGAATGAAATAGTAGTTGGAATTCGTTTGGATCGGTGTGTGAGCATATGCATGTTATCTTGACTGATTGATTAACTGAATAATTAGATGCGGTAGTTGTTTAGTTCTAGTAATGGGTTTCTTACAAATCCAGTAGCCCTATAAATTCCGCACTGAGAAAACGATCGATTAGTTTTCTCACCCCCACCCCCTTCGGGGATATTTTCTTTTTATTGAATTGTGCAGGTAAACGTGAGTAGGAAGGGACTCAGGCTCGACATGTGAGTTGTAAGCCTAACTGTTAGGTTATGCCACCTTATGTAGTCCATTTTGTTGTACATTGAACCCCTATGCGGTATATTTTGTTGTATGTGATATTATCGAACCAAATCACCTTGTCGAAACCCTAATGTCTATTTTAAATATGTTTAATTGATCAGCTGTGTGAATTGCATGATTGTATGATTTTAAATTGGAGATTTTAAATGGGGAATACATGATAAATCATGCGGGAATCAATCGGGTTTGAAAATGGGGTTGAAATGGCATGAAATGGGCAAGGGAATGAATTCAGTAGGCTTATTGCGGGCCGCAATAACCTTATTGCGGGCCGCAATAAAGGAGACAGAGCCGGAAAATGGCTCTGGATGAATCTGCGTATATTATTACGGGCCGCAATTAATTGATTGCGGGCCGCAATAAAGGAGACAGAGCCTAAAACCCAACTGAGAAAATTCGTATATGGATTGCGGGCCGCAACCATTTCCTTGCGGGCCGCAACGACAGTGGGGTTTTGAGTCAGAGGAATTATTGCGGGCCGTAAGAGGGTTGGTTGCGGGCCGCAACAACTTGAGTCAGAGACTAGAAAACAAGCAGAAGGAAATTCGAGTAGAGGTTGCGGGCCGCAATGGGTGTTCTGAATTTACTGTTTTGAGTATAAATGGGCTGAATTGAATCGGATTTGAACCAAATTTGTTTTAAATCAAATCATATGATATGTGTATACATTTTAAAGTGTTTGGTTGAGTAAATTATATCGTACATGCCTTGTGAATATACGGGCAACTGTATATTCACGGCGAGAACTGCGCGACCCCCTGTTCCGGGGTGTGACAAGTTCGGTTCAGTTCGGTTCGGTTTATAGGCAAACCAAAATTATAATTCGGTTTCTAAAATAGAACTGAACCGAACCGAATTGAACCAAAGTTTTATTTCGGTTTGTTCGGTTCAAACCAAAATTTATTATTATTTTTTATTTAAAGCAATTGATTTATAATAAACCGAAGTATATTAAGAAATAAATCGGGTATTAAGAAATAAACCGGGATATTAAGAAATAAACCGAAGTATTTAAAGCAATTGATTAAGAAATAAACCAGGATATTAAGAAATAAATTGGGGCGGTCTGAACCAAATTAATAATATATAAAAGTTCTGTCAGTTCGGTTATTTCAGTTTTGAAAATTTCCAAACCGACCCGAACCAAAATTATAATTCGGTTATAAAAAGCAAACCGAACCGAACCATTAAACAGAAAAAACCGAACCATTTGGTCCAAACTAATTCGGTTTCGATTCAAAACCGACTAAACCGGACCCAATGAACACCCCTAATGGAATCCCTTATATCAAATCAGAGTATCAGACATTTTTTCTTAGCTCCACCTTAGACTGCATCATCTTAATTAATTTGACGACCCAAATAAATCAGGATTCTTTAACCATTCAATTATTGTTAGATTTAGCTACTCATGCACAATAAAATTTTATTGTGATCAAAGACATGTTTAACAGAAATGAACAAAAAAAATATTTACATTTTGAAAGAAATTGTATTTAGATATATTTATTAAAAAATAAACTTTAAACTTGAATATACATCTAAGATCAGAAATATATTACAAATTAATCACCTTCACTTTAATTTAATCTTTTATTTATTTTTTCAAACGAAAAGAACTAATTAAATCCAAACGAATAATTAAAAAACATCAAGAGGATTTCAACTTAACAACTAATATCTATTTTTTATTTTTGAATTAATACTTAATTATTACTTCGTTCGACGAAATGACAGCTTATAAAATTTTCTTAACTCTTTGTTTTCTCTGAGGTGTTTAATTATATCATATTAAACATCTGAGATCCTCATTAGAATATAAAAGCGTGATTCGACTAAAAGTGCAAAATTCTTTGTGCTATGCAAAGCACTATAAATAACAAAATATAACAACTAAATAATTTATTTTATATTGTTTAAAGTTTAATATAGCTTATTTTATATTGTGATATAAATTATGAATAATTTAAGTGTTACATTTAGATTCCACAAGCATAACATTAATTTAGTATAATAGTGATTTTATAGTGAAAATTTTCACTATATATTGTAATTATTTGTCCTACTTTATTTTGAGAAAACTTTAGTTAATCTTAGCGGTTGCATTTATTATACGACCCCATTCAAATTAAAATGATTCACGATATGAACGACCATATATATGTCAACAATAGTTTTTGTTCTTTAATCATATGAGGTTCATGTAAATTGTTCCGCACACAACACTTTTATGAATGAACTTCTCAATTGAGTTCGGATACCTAGTGTCTACCGAATTTTTTATTTATATCCAAAAAATAAATTAAATTACAAAAAATAACCATGTTGGTGTTGAAATTCGAAATCTATCCAAACTGCAAAAAAAAATTTCCGGATTCAACATCTAACTCCGGAAAAAAAATTTCCGGAAACTCAACTCTAATTCCGGAAAAAAAATTTCCGAACTCAACATTTTTTTTTTTTTTTTTTTACAGAAAAATAGCTAAATCCGGAAAAAAAATTTCCGAACTCAACATTTTTTTTTTTTTTTTTTTTTACAGAAAAATAGCTAAATCCGGAAAAAAAATTTCCGAAATCAACATTTTTTTTTTTTTTTTTTTTACAGAAAAATAGCTAAATCCGGAAAAAAAAAATTCCGAACTCAACAAATTTTTTTTTTTTTTTTTAGAGAAAAATAGCTAAAATACTGAAATCTAACACTAAAAAATCGAATTGTTTTTTTAAATATTTGTTAGATTATTTTTTTTTGATAGCATATTTATACTAAAATACGCTAAATTACTTTAAATTACATTAATTTATGCTGATTGACACTAGATTACTTTAAATTATGTTAATTTATGCTGATTAACACTAGATTACTTTAAATTATGTTAACTTTTTTTTAAGAGACAAATAGCTAAAATGCTGAAATCTAACACTAAAAAATCGAATTATTTTTTTACTACGAATAGGGCCGATTTTGTGCTAAAATACGGTAAATTTACTAAAATGCTGAAATTACAATAATTATGTAGAATTATGCTAAAATACGGTAAATTACGCTAAATTACGTATGAATGGGACCTATTTTGTGGCATCTTTCATAAATCATAAAAAATAGTAAAAAAAATTTCAAAAATAATAAAAATTGGTATTCTAAAAGTTCATTACATAACTAATTTACTGAGCTACGTAGATTGAACAATATAAATGAAAATCTTAATCGGAAACTTCAACTGAAGTTTTGAGGCTCTTCCCTTTGTTTTTTGGCGATTCTGAATTTGGAAATTTGGCAAAGCAAGTTCGGACGCATGCGCATTTTCACAAGCTTTCCGAAAAGTGGTCATTTGCTGAAATCGGACACTCGAGCACCGTTTTATGGCCGTTTGAAGTTTCGTCGTCATTTTTCGCTTTCTCAGTGAAGATATCATCCCTATTCATACGTAATTTACCGTAATTTAGTGTATTCTAGCATAATTCTACATAATTATTGTAATTTCAAGTAATTTAGTGTAATTCAGCATAAATCAAGTAATTTAGCGTGTTTTAGTATAAATATGCTAATTATATATAAAAAAAATGTAATCTAGCAAATATTTAAAACTAAATTCGATTTTTTAGTGTTAGATTTCAGCATTTTAACTATTTGTCTCTTAACAAAAAGTTAACATAATTTAAAGTAATTTAGCGTATTTTAGTATAAATATGCTATCAAAAAAAGTAATCTAACAAATATTTAAAAAAACAATTCGATTTTTTAGTGTTAGATTTCAGTATTTTAGCTATTTTTCTCTAAAAAAAAAAAAAAAAAAAAATTGTTGAGTTCGGAAATTTTTTTCCGGATTTAGCTATTTTTCTATAAAAAAAAAAATGTTGAGTTCGGAAATTTTTTTTTCGGAATTAGAGTTGAGTTTCCGGAAAAAAAATTTCCGGTTTGGGTAGATTTCGAATTTCAACACCAACATGGTTATTTTTTATAATTTAATTTATTTTTTGGATATAAATAAAAAATTCGGTAGTGTCTATGACTAGTAAAAATGAAAATAGTGTGTGACTTAAAACATTGATAATTCGTGTTATATATACATGAAGATATATGTATAGAGGTTTTCAGCATAAGAGGAAAAAAAAAATGTAAGAGAAACATTTACACTACAACATAACCAAATAAAAAAAAAAGTAGATGACAAGTATTTCTTGGACCGTTATTTTTAACTAACATCAATAATAAAATATTAGATGAAATCAATATAATTTTACACCTAATTAGCTAAAATTTTGGCTATTATCTAAACTGGACATCTCCGTTCAGGTGAAACGAATAAGAGAAAAGGCTGATGGTTCTCGTGTCGCGGTTTTTTATTAAATCAGACAAATGGGCCTAATCTCATCAGCATTGGCTCACAAAAACCACGCTTAGCTAAATAAGCAGCTTAAATTTTAAACTCCATTAGAATTGAATTATTGATAATAAACTTCTAATTAAAATTGAATTAAAAAAGAAGAAAAAGTTGGTTTACATTTATTTTTGTTATCAATTAATTTGGTATGTAATTTGTTATAATATTATTTTTATTTTATTGCAAACTTTTATGTTCCTTTAATGTAGCAATTTGTTCTCTTAATATTATTTTCAATTTGATGTGTACCCACTTTTCTGCTAGATTAAATGGCTTGGTTTTAGTTTTATGATTTATTAATTATTTTTTTGTTAAATATTGTTATTTGTTATAATTATCTTGGCAACATTATTTATTGAATATTTGGTGTTATTTACAACTATTTTAACATTAATACTAAATCTAAATTAGACATTTCTTCAAACAGAAATAACAGAAAAAATGTTTTAGATATTTATGTTGGTACAAAAGCTATCATATTTGCTATGTTAATAGTTAGGGTTGTGTAATGTGAATTTGAGAGTTTTGTAATATAATTTCGTATCGATAGAAATGTTTGTTAAAGAATACAATGAAAAATAGTCTTTGGGTTCTCCTCAGTCTGCATCGATTATTTATTTCTTTAAGATAATAACCCTTTTGATGCTACTACTCAGTGACGTTTGTTTTTTTTTTTTTTTTGAAAGGCTTGGTAGCAGCTACCAAGAGTACAATAAGCAGATGAGATTACTACTCCAAAAATCTAATACAGTCACCTACTCAGTGTATTTGAAAAACAAAATTTGAACTTGCAACAGCTCCACCTCTGTGCTGACTTTGTTCTCCACAATGCAGCCACATCCATATTTCTCCTTTGATTCGGTCTACTAGAATAAATGGAGGCACCCTTTTACCACGAAATATCAGCTCATTTCGTTGCCTCCATATACCCCATAATACTCCAACAAAACGGTGACGTTAGCAAGTACATTGTTATAGCATTATCATGAAACTTACAAGTTATTTTCCTGTAATTAAAAATTATGAGTTTAATTTACAAATGGGATAATCCATATGAATTGTTTGATTAAGATGAAATCGACTTGTATCAAATCAGAGTATCATGCATTTTTATCTAGCTTCAGTTTAAAATGCGTCATCTTAATTAATTTGACGGCCCAAATAAATCAGGATATATATTTGTCAAATTGTAGTTGATCATGCACAATGAGATTTTGTTGTGATGAAACACTTGCTTAACAGATGAAAAATATATATATATATAGGGATGGGCTATGGTGAGCTATGGAGTAAAACGAGTTTGTACTTCACGTCATATTTCCATCTTGAAAATCCAAACAACCGATCCGAACCGTTCAAGTTGTTCTCCATATTGAAATGTGCTTGGAGACCAAATTTTACATTTTCTAGAATTTTTTTACTATTTATTAAGCCACTTTGAAAATCGCTGATCTGGGTGAACAGTAGCAAAACAGTAAAAAATTCTGGACCAATGGATCAGCGATTTTCAAAGTGGCTTAATAAATAGTAAAAAAATTCCAAAAAATGTAAAATTTGGTCTCCAAACACATTTCAATATGGAGATCATGTTGAACGGTTCGGATCGGTTGTTTGGATTTTCAAAATGAAAATAATGAGGCGTGGAGTAAAAACTTGTTTTACTCCATAGCTCACCATAGCCCATCCCTATATATATATATATATATATATATATATATATATATATATATATATATATATATATATATATATATTTACATTCTGAAAGAAAAATATATACTGAAATTTAGAAAAATTTATTTAAAATGAAACTTTAAAATTGAATATTCATGTAAGATCTTAATTATCTTTTAAAACTAAATCACTTTGATTTTGTTTAATATTTTTGTTTTTATTGCAATAAAAAGGAAACTAAATACGAATCGGATCGGGTATAACAGCACAGCATTGTTGGGTTCGAAACATATATGATAACTTCCGTAGTATATGAAATGTAGGACAAGAAGCATACTTTTTAAGTTCAGTGAGCTAATTGGCAAATGGCAATGGCCTTTCTAGTGTATTCTAAAAGCAGAGTAGAATAGGGTGTGATGTGCTCACCAAATTCTTTGATGAGCATAACTCCATAATTTATTGGATTCACTTCAAATGAGATGAATCTAAACCGTTGAAACCGATGACTTCACGAGTGATGTGCGTACATGCAAAATTTTAAATTTTTTTAATTTATTTAGTACAAAATCAAGCGGTCAAAATTGATGAAAAATGAATGCATTAAAATAACTTCTAAAACTTCATTTTGGATCATTCATTTTTTATCAATTGTGACCTCTTGACTTTAGACTAAATGAATTAAAAAAATTCAAAATTTTGCATGTATACGCGTCACTGCTCACCAAAGAGTTTGGTGAGCACATCACATGCACCCTAGTTCTACTCCTAAAAGCATCTTAGATTCTTTGAACATTTATTCTCTTCTCTGCTACTTCAGACTTTCTCAGCACCAAATCAGCATTAGCCACGATAAAGCTATACATATATGAAACGTTAGACAAATTAAATCCTTCACCTATTGAATCGAACACCTGCACTACAAACTTATAAAATTAAATCAACATACCATTTTTCCAAGTTAGACAAAAAATTAATAGGATTTAGGAATTACCTAATTCTATAAAAATTTAAGTTTTCCAGATAAAAATTATGTAATTCCTAATTAATCCTATCAGAAAGAGACCACAGCCTGGAAGATTACTCCTTTCCACTATTTGCACTTGATAGATTGTTGGGCCATATTTTGATGTTTAGGCATCAATTTATCATCAAGTAAGAGGTAAGCAATATAATAAGCCACAGTGCAGGGAGTGGCACTCCCAAATTCTCACCTACTAGTCTCAGTATCTCTAATCCCAAGCAAATTAGCAACCTCAGTCACAGCCTGGGCTGAAGCTATGGCTGAGGGGGAGAGATGCTCGCGTCCCAGCCCAGCTGAAGAGAGAATCTCCCTGATCTGAGCAGCCTCCGCTCGATACTCTGACGCTTTCTGATGCAGATCGGGAGCCACAATTGTGGAAGCCCGGGATCTGGATTGAGAGAGTGAGGTGAGGGAATGCAAAAGCTTGATCGAGGTAGGGGTTAGGGTTAGGTCGGGGACTTGGTGGTTGGCTTGGTCGAAGAGAGAAGAAAGTCATGACTGGAAATCGGCGATGCGTGCTGCGTCGGATGCAGCGGAGCTGGAAGAAGGGTGACAGTCAAGAGAGGACATCAGGGTTTCCATGGATTCCATTTTGAACCTTCGATAGAAAATCAGTGAGAGAGGAAGACTGCCAAATCGGTACTGTTAAAAGTTGATGTTGAGAACAAAAAAAAATGAGCATATAGATCAGATTTGCTGCAAACTATGATATGCTGATTTTACATGTAAACTGTAATAAATCTTCGCAGAATTTATGTTAGAGATTCTCATCTATGAGTGTCAAATTAAGATAGTGAAGGAGCTTATCTGAATTTTCTCATAATATGATTTCAAAAGGGTGCAAGGCTAATGCAAAAAGGTTTGACTGATACGTTAAAATATCAACAGGACTGAACTTATAGGTCTAGAAAATGACTAATAGGATTGCCTGAAACTGGTACCCTACAAAAAACAGTATGCCATTTCCTCTAATAACAAATCATTTGAAGAGCAACTGTGTTACTGATGCATACTCTAAATACTGTGTTGCTATAATACTGTGTTACTGATGTGTACTCCAAATACTGTGTTACTGATGTGTACACTTCAGAAGTTCAAAATCAAGGAATTCTGAATGCTGTGATAATTATGTGAGCATTATATTTTGAGTGTATTTATGTTGTATTGAACAATTGTTTCATATTTTCCCCCATGGAATATCATATTATATTAAATAAAATTATGACAAACACGAAAATGAACAATCCACGAAAATGAACAATTTCGAAAAAGAAGTAAGGCCTTAAGTTTATAAACTTAATCTGTCTTTTGTGAGTGAGAAAATGAGAGAGAAGCAAGAAAAAACCTTACCTTACACCTGTAAAGAGTTCCAAGGACTACTACTGTAAATCTCCTATTCAGTAGAAGATCGAAGCGCCTACAAACCTCATTGCGTCAGCTAATTGCAATGTTCTGCAAGAAATCACTGATGTCAGCATATTACAGTATCAGCAATCAGAAATAGAAATCTTTAGAAAACAGTAAATCTATCTATCAGAAAAAAAGAGAAAAACAGACATTGAGAGCTTGAGCGGGCGTTTTTGTTAGGAGAGAGAGGCGGGAGAGATCTAGAGAGTTACGAGAAAGGCGGAGAAACGCTGATAACCGTTTGATTCAGATACAACGGAGGAAAATAAAAGGGTTAGTAACAACTCTTCCAACATTAAATATATAAATAAAATAGATAGAAAGATTAGTACAGTAGTACTTCAAAAGTGTCGTTTGAAAATATCTTTTTTCATGTCATTTAAATAGAAATTCCCATCAATTTAGGGGTGAAAACGGAGCGGATAATATTCGATCTGTATTAAAAAATTTGTATTAAAAAAATTAGATATCGATATATGTATTCGAATATTTGTGTAAAAATGGATACGGATATGGTTTTAAATTTTAATTATCTGTAACTATTTGTATCCGAATAGATATTTTAATATATATTATGAAAAAAATTATCTTATTTACTATTATAATTAGATAAATATTATAAACTTTAGTATTTTTTTTAATAACATTTTTATTTTTTGAATAAATATATGATTTGATATGTTTCGATATTCGTATTTGTTTAATATCCTATCTATATATGTATCCAAATAATAAAAACGGATACGGATATAATTTTACCACTATCCACTCCGTATCCGATCCGTTTTCACCAATTACATTAAAAAATACCAAACTCCGAACTATTTCCACACAAAATTATCGTTCCAATGGAAAAAGGTACAATTAGTGCATGATTCCAAGACCACAACTAGCTAGCTAGAAATCCACAAAAGAACATGGCTGCTGCTTAACTAAATTAATAAGAAATAATTGAATTTGGATGACCTTCTTGTTGATATAAAAATTGGGAATAAAAATACAAGAATCCAACAACCTCCTGCATTTCGGTTGCAAATCTCATTTTATAGAATTAAACGGATGGTTTTATCCATCAGTAGGATTTAAATTCAGTAACTTATTTGAACATCAATAATTTGTGTCACACCAATAGCATAATGACCACTTATAAAATTTTCAAATATTAATTTTCTCTAATATTTTGGTGTTTATTAACCATCTCAAATTCTCATTGAAATATAAAATTTGTGATAGGACTTAAAAGTGCAAAATCATTGGTGTTATGAAAATTGCAAAGCACTATAATACAACACAAATATACAATGGCATGTCTTTAGGAAGTAATATCATAAGTGTTTCACCGAAAATGAAGAATAATATCAGATTTTTCTGCATTATCTTATAGCTTATTTAAATTTGTTTAGGTATAATAAAATAATATAACAACAAAAACTGTACAATATTAATTTCTAGTCTTTTGTTTTTGTCATCACATTTATTTTATGCTACAGTAGGTGAATAACATATTATTAAATTTAATTAATAATATTAATTATATTTGTCTGTCGTCATAACTTAATCTCATTTAGTTTTTTATTACGATTAAATGATACTGTAATTCATTTTTTTTTTATGACAATACATGATAAGAACTTTATGATTCGATTTGATTCGATACATTATGGGAGCAAAGTAATTTGATGAAGTGTAATTCACAATACGAGTCTATATCCCCTAAAAGTTGATAAATTTTTATGCTAAAAAGTTTTATTTAGATTTTCTATTTTTCAAAATTTCCTTGTTCATGATTTTTGTGTCTTTTTATTTTGCATGAGAGGAAAATGCACAAGAGAGGGAGAAAAACAAGAGGTGATGAATGGTAAGCGTTTCATACAAGTAAGTAATAATTTTTTACATGAATTATAAATAATTTTAGCTCAAATTGCATTAGTCTTACTATTATATTACACAAGCATAATTTAATTATGTATAACAGTGATTTAATAATGAAAATTTATCACTATATATTGTAATTAGTTGTTCTACATTATTTTGAGAAAACTTAACCACATCTTAGAGATTAAATTCAATTTTACTGGCCGATTAAAAATAAAATAACTCATGATATGAATTACCATAGGATAATAATAGTTTTTGTTCTTTAATCATACAAGGGCAATGTAAATTGTTCCTCTCGTAACACTTATTGTGTGAGTGAACTTATTCGATGAGTTTGAATACCTAAATTTCTATGACTAGTAAAAATAAAAATAGTGTGACTTTAAACATTGATAATTTATGTTATATATACATGAAGATCTATCTTCATGAGGTTTCTCCAAGAACAAAAATAAAGAGAAAGATTTATAATACAATATAGCTAGCTGGATAAAAAAAAGTAGAAAGTACTTATTGGGTTGCTATCGTAAATTATATCAAAAATAAGATATTGGATGAAATTAAAACTTTCAACATAAAATTGAATAGGATAAAACCGAAGTAACATTACCCATTACGCAGTATATATACAAAATTAATTCTAAATTAAAATATTGAACAAATATGATAAAGATATATTGAACTTAATTAATTACAAAAGATCCTAGAAACAGTGTATCGATAATAAGTAAAATAGTTGAAAGTCGATTACAATTTTTAATCGAGTCCATAAAAACTTAGTTATTTTTTTTACATAAAATTATATAGACATTAAATGTTTTATATGGATTTTGAATTCTCTTTAATAGAAGACATAACTCTTCTTAGATACAGTGAACAAATTCTCTTCAAACAGGGCTTTGTTTAACTCAACCAATTCTTTTCAAATGGACTTTATTTGTTCAACAGTCAATGTTTCAAATTTGTTTTTGGATTCATTAAATAGATATAGAGAGAATACTTGTATAGAAATGAATAAGTATTAAAAAAAAAATCTGTAAATTAATGTTTGTAATTTTAACTATAAATTATGCAAAGTAACAAATTTTAGTAACACATCAATAGTAATTTTAAACATATATATCATGTTCAAATTTTAAACTCAATCAGCCAAGCAAAAAACTAATATTTAAAAATTGTTATCTAGAGTTATAATTAAATGTTGTTCCCTTAAAATCAACCAATTAGCCAAGCACAAAAAAAACAAAAGAAAAATAAAAAAATTAAGAAACATATGTTAAAGGTGAGATTTCCAAATTGAAAATAAATGCCTAGGTACCTGATTTTCATCAAGATTGGAGCACCCGTACAAAATAGTTGTGCATTTTTCTGATAAACGGTCCACATATTGAATATTTGAATCTATCGAAACTTATGATCAAATCTAGACGCTCTGCTTTGATATGAATATGACGCTATCTATGCACATCTCTCTTCTTATAATAAGTATGTAGATGTCTTGATTCAGCAAATATTATGATTTAATTCGCTGGATTTTAAACGGTTAAGATTAAAATAATATGCATTTGTGATTTTATGTGGCAATGTATTGGTATTTATTTTATTTTTTTGAATAATAGTGGAAACATCCACCGATTTCATATAGAAACCAAAAAGGATATGATTCAGTACCTAAAATAGGTACCAAATATCAGAGTCCAGAGTTATACATCAGAACATAAGCACTAGATACACCGAAAGTAACAAACTAAGTATAACAAGCACAACAAGCTAAACAAAAACCCTAAAACAACAAGATAAAACAATGCAGAGTACTACAAAAAACTTAAGTAAAGCCATTCTAAAGCACATCAGCATCATTACTCGATTCTTCTCCAAACATTCGATTTTGGGGGCTGCCAGCTCCAAAATCCAGAATAGAGATTACCTCGGAATCCACTACCTGAGATGAATCCGGGTTGCCGAGCTCTTCCTCCAGAATGAGATCTGGGAGGTCCTTAACATCAAAAGGAATCATCAAATTTAAGTTAAGTAAAGAGTGTTTAGAGCTAGAGTTGCACCAGAAAGTAGCTAATGAGATTATCTTGGTACCAAGTGCCTTAATAGAAAGAGGATGAGTATCATTAAAACAAATGCGGTTCCTCTCCAGCCAAACAGACCAGAGAACTGATGCACGAACTAATTCCACTAACAATCGATCTTTTAAAGGAATAGCCGCATCAAGTAACCACAGATCTTCTAATGAATCACAATCGAAAGTAAAATTATTGTGAGAAGCAATCCAATTCCAAATACTTCTAATATAAGAACAGTGGACAAACAAGTGATCTATACTTTCAGTTTGGTCACAGAATTCACAGGTAGTATCACCCGGCCAACCTTTAACCGATAAGTTAACTTTGGTAAGGATTTTGTTTCTTTTTACTAACCATAAGAAGATTTTAATCTTTAAAGGGATATGAGATTTCCAAATAGTGGAATATTCTGAATTAGGCATACCACCAAATTCCAGCCAATTATAAAAAGAATGAACAGTGAATTTATCATCTTGAGACCATCTCCAAATCAGTCTGTCATCAGTTTGATTAGATAAGGAAAAATGTTGAAATCGTTGTTGTAAAGCTAACCATTCTACTTGGTATATACCAGTTAATTGTCTACGAAAAGATAAGTTTAGATGGGAATAAGCAAAGACATCAGCCACAGAAATAAATCTGTGTGAAGCTATAGAGAACAAGTTAGGGAATTGATGTTGCAAGGCATGTTCAGTACACCATCTATCTAACCAAAAAGCAGTGGATTTACCATTGCCAATCTCTTTGTTTAATCCTAAATTAATTACCATATGATCTTTAAGAATGGATCTCCAAAAAGGAGAACAAATTACAGGAGATGTCTTATTACCATATTTGCTAATAAGAATCTCCTTCCATCTACCCATGACTGAATTATCAAGGAATCTAATCCACCATTTAGCTAAGAGGGCCTTGTTCATTAATTTAAGGTCCAAGACTCCTAAACCACCTTGATCTTTACTCTTACAGACTGCTTTCCAAGCAACTAAGGAGTATTTCCTACGAGTGGAGTTACCTCCATGCCACAAGAATTTTCTTCTTATTTTATCTATTTTATGTCTAATTTTTGCAGGCATTCTATAAATAGATAACCAGTATAAAGGAACAGCAGAAATAACAGAGTTTAAAAGCGTGACTCTACCCCCTAGGGATAGTAAAGAACCTTTCCAACTTTGAAGCTTCTTTTCAATCTTATCAAGCAATAGTTGCCAATCAATATCAGTCAAGGATTTATTGTTAATAGGAACACCTAAGTAAGTAAGTGGTAAAGTAGCTACTTTACATCTTAAAACAGTAGCTAAATCGCTACATTCATGCTCAGTTAAGTTCAAAGAGTACATCTCACTTTTTTCATAGTTAATTTTGAGTCCAGATGCATTCTCAAAAGCTACCAGTAACCATTTAATATTGGTCAGAACCTTTTTTTCAGCTTTGAGAAAAAGGAGGGTATCATCTGCAAAGTGTAGGTTCATTACTGAACCAAAATTGGGAAAGTTTCCTAAACCATCTACAAAACCTCCTCTATTAGC
Organism: Carex kokanica; assembly: GCA_025461125.1. Lineage (NCBI taxonomy): Eukaryota > Viridiplantae > Streptophyta > Magnoliopsida > Poales > Cyperaceae > Carex > Carex kokanica. The sequence goes on along the minus strand of JAJGRX010001042.1, from coordinate 276,446 downwards.
CTTAGTTAAAACCTTATTAAGGGCATCAGTGACCAAAATGAAAAGAAAAGGAGATAAAGGGTCTCCTTGTCTTACACCTCTTCTACAAGAAAAATAAGAGCCTAAGGAACCATTTAAATTAACACAAGTTCTACTACCTTCTAAGGTCAATTTAATCCAAGTAATAAATCTCTGACCAAAACCTCTAGCATGTAGCACTTCCAATAAAAAATCCCAATTAACATGATCAAAAGCCTTCTCAAAATCTAGCTTAAACAAGACCCCTTTATGTTTTTTAACTTTTACTTGATGAAGAATTTCATGTGCACAAACTACATTGTCTAAAATTAATCTACCTTTAATGTATGCAGTTTGAGAGGAGTCAATTAAAGAATCCATGACAGTAGCTAATCTATCAGCTAGTAATTTAGTAATTAGTTTATAACTACAATTAATGAGACTAATAGGTCTAAAATTTCTAACAGTAATAGCATCTTCCTTTTTAGGAATTAAACAAATGGCTGCAAGGTTAAATTTAGAGACATCTAAAGTATGATCATAGAAAGCAGTAAATAGCCTAAGCAAGTCAGCTTGAACTATAGTCCAAAAAGATTGATAAAATTGGAAAGACATCCCATCTGGACCAGGTGCTTTAGAAGGATTACATGCAAAAACAACTCTTTTAATCTCTTCTATTGTAAAAGGAGCTTCTAAAAAAGCACACTGATCTCCATTAAGATTTTCAGAAGCATCCCACAAGTTAGATTGTAATGTCAACAATCTAGGAGTAGAGGAACCCATTAGACTTTTATAAAAGTCAGTAATATGTTTATGAATAATAGTTTGATCATAGTTTAGAGTACCTTCAATTTCCAAACTATTAATAGAATTTTTCTTTTTCCTAGTAGAAGCTACCACATGAAAAAATTTAGTATTTAGATCACCTTCTAAAAACCATTTAAGTTTGGATCTTTGTTGCCAATATTGTTCTTCTTCTAAGTACAACTTATGTAAGTCAGTTTGGCATGAAATCCAATTATCTAAATCATTATCACTAAGACAATTGTTATCAAATTGTTGTTCAAAAGAACCAATACGGGCAAGGAGACCAGATCTAATTCTTTTTTTGTCCCCCCTTACATTAGAACTCCATCCCCTAAGTTTCTTCCTTAAAAATTGCATTCTTAATTTCCAACTAAGACCCAGGTCAGAAGTTAAAGGGCGGGCTGTCCACCAAGAAACAACTAAGTCATAAAAACCTTCATAAGCTAACCAAGTTTTATCAAATTTAATGGACTTGGATTTAGGAAGAATGACTGCCTGAGTATCCAAAAGTAATGGGTTATGATCAGAGTATGCTCTAGGTAAAGAAGAAAGTTTAGCTAAAGTAAAGTGTGAATTCCAAGAAGTAGTGCAAAAACATCTATCTAATAAAGCCTGAGAAGGAGAATTTAAAGATCTAGCCCAAGTAAACTTTCTATCAGTTAAAGAGAGCTCTATTAAGTCATTATCACGAATGAAAGAATTAAAACGACTACTAATGACATGATTAAAAGAAGGGCCTGATCTGTCAGACCTTCTTCTTATCATATTAAAATCTCCCATGAGAAGCCAAGCATATGTTCCTAATGTGCCAATATCTGCCAATTCTAAAAGAAAATTCCTTCGAGAATCAGCAGTTAAAGGACCATATACAGTAGTGAAAAACCATTCAAAATTATCTATCTTATTTTTAAAATGTACTGTGATAGAGTAATTGCGCACATAAGAGGCAATCAAAGAGAATAGAGAATCATTATATCCTAAGAGTAAGCCTCCAGATGCCCCAACAGATGGTTGAAAGATCCATTGAGTTACAGAAAAGCTTAAAGCTCTGAGGGTTCTATCATGAAATTTTTTTTTTTAGTTTCTTGGATACAAACTACATCAGCACTATTGTCTTTAATTAAATCACTTAAGTATCTCCTTTTAACCGCTACTCCTAGACCTCTAGCATTCCAATTAAGAATTTTAACCATTAGATGTTGGAAATTCCCTAACTAGCTGAGACTCAGTAGTCACAGCTGAATCAACAGTGTGATTTGCCTTTAATTTATCTAATACACCAGAACTAGTAATTTTGCCAGTAGTAACACAATCCGAAAGGACTAACTCAAAATGGGGCTTTGACAGAGCCCGTAACGACTGAACAATTTGGATGCTCTCATCCAAAGTTTCCCCTAATTTAAATCCACTAATATCATACAACTTAACCAAATCCAAATCAGATAGAGACGAGTAAGGAAATTGTTCCATGAGAAACTGAGTACCTGTTGTTGCTTTAGAAGATTTAGTGGGAGGTTTAGTTCCCCCACCAGAAGTCCCCTCCTTGGCACCAGCCAATTGATTGAGCTTCACTCGTAGACTGTTGCGAGGTTCCTCAATAGTAGAGGCAGACTCCTGGTGTTTCCCCTTCCTTTTTTTCTCTTTTTCATGGTGGATGGCAACTTCCCATGGGTCTTTCGGGTCTACTGGAGGTGGAGGAGTAGGAGAAGGGGCTGATCTAGTCCATGGATCATGGTCCAGAACTAAGATAGAACCCGTATCCATTTGTTGTGTCTCCTGATCCGGAAAGTCCCGGAGTGGAGAGAAACGATTGGATCCATTTTTCGGGTCTTTTGGAGAACCAGAAGGGGGTTCCTTAGCAGGGGTCATAAGCTCTGATACCTAATTTGGTCATAAGCTCTCGCCAAAAATTGCTTGTGAAAATGGGGTCTCGGTCTGAGATGATGCTTGTGGGTAATCCGTGGAGTTTGTAGACATTGTCAAAGAAGGCTTGAGCTATGCTGCTAGCTCCATATGGGTGTGTGAGGGCGACGAAGTGAGCGTATTTGGTGAACCGGTCGACGATCACCATAATTGAGTGCGACCATTAGATTTGGGTAGTCCGGTGATGAATGTTGCCATATAATTGAGTCGCGACCATTAGATTCGCGAGCTCTGATACCAAAAATTTCTTCTTACAATTTCTTCATGAATGTTGCCATATAAATAATTAATTGATAACATTTATTTTTTTATTTTTATGTTATTGATTACAACAAAATAATAAAATAATTAACATGTTTGCTCACTAAATATTGATTACCTTCGTATTTAACGGAGAGGTAAGACCTCTAGTCGGTTTGAATAAAGAGAATTTTTATATTTTTGTTTGAATTTTGAAAAATTAATTACAAACTATGGCACAAATTGAAAGAAAAAAAAACTCAAATGACAGAGAGAAAGAGATTGGACTTCAGTTCAGGCACTTTTGGTTGTTTTATATTTGTTCTAAACTGTTTCTTTATGAAATATTTGATATAGTTGTAAATTAGTGTACAAATGCTAGTTAGATGATTCTATGGAATTGTGATATTTTGATAATTCATTGTTATTATTTTGTTAAGTGACATGGCTAATATAGTTTGATTAATTGTTGGAATCGTGATTGTTGAATATTATTTTGATAATTCTTTTGTTTGTGATTGTGGCATATTAATTATTGACCAGCAAAAAAAAAAATATATAGTATCGGTTATCTACGGTAACCGATCCTAATTGAGACATTAGGATCGGTTATTATAAATAACCGATACTAATTCAAACTTTTAGTATCGGCTGTTTAACCGATCTAGATTACTTTCTACATTTGTATCGCTTGGGTCAGCATCGCCTCTAGGTCCGATCCTAATGTGCGTAAATAACCCATCCTGATGTGTGTTTTTCCACTTGTGTACTAAATGATGACTATTTCATCATACAAGTAACTCATAATCTGTGACATGAATTATGAATAGTTTCAGCTCAGATAGCATGTATCTTATGTTAGATTGCACGAACACAATTTAATTTAGTAAAATAGTTGTTTTTTTATATTTAGTAAAAATAGTTATATTATTGATTGTAACCAGTTGTTTTACTTTATTTAATTTGGAAAAAAAAATTAGAGAATCTTAGCGTTTCCATTCAATTTTAGAATCCGATTAAGAAACAATAATTCACGAGGACATGAATGATCATATGGCAACAATAGTTTTGTTCTTTGTCAAATAAAGTTCATGTAAATTGTTCCTCTCACAACACCCGTGTGAGTGAACTCAAATGAGTTTCTAACTTCTATGACTAGTAAAAATGAAAATAGTGTGTCTGATTTTAAATATTGATAATTCATATTATATATACACACACGAATATATTATGAGGTTTTAGCGTAAGAGAAAAATAAATAAAGACAAATATTTACACTACAACATCAAATAAATAAGTAGATGATCACTAGTATTGCTTGGATTGCTATTTTAAATTAATATCAATAACAAGATATTGGATGAAATCAATATATTGCTTACCCTCAACATTGATAAAATTTAGCAAACTTATATCAAACATTTTATCAGAAAAATTATGACAAATAATAATTTTAAACAAAATATAACATCATAAATTACATATATTTTAGCGTAACTCTCACATCCGCACTGGTTGACAATTTCTCTAAGCATAGAGCTAGTCACCGTCCATTGAACGCGTACCCTCTACATTAACTCCAAAAGGAATCTTTTGAGTTTAATGCATCTCAGCCGTCTGATCAGAATCAGAGTAAATCCAGCCCCCGCCTATGATACATGGGGCCCTTTAATATTAGTGTTGATGTCAATCGAACGGTCAAGATCTATTAACGCACCGTGCGTTATTGCAGAAGTTATGAATTCCAGTTCATGAGACCCCTTGAAATACTATACATTGTGAACTACAAGACAAGATATTCCATATAAACACCTAAATCATTTTAGATTAATTTTTTTTTTCACTGGTTCTATGATTTATTAAGTATAATTTTGTTACAAATTGATATTTGTTATAATTTTGTTGGTAACATTTTTTATTAAACGTTTGGTGTTTTTTTGCAAATATTTTAACAATTAAATACCAATTTTAATTTTAACATCTCTTCAAGTAGAGATAAGAAAAAAATGTTTTATGTATTTTATATATTCGTATTGGTACAAAGCAATCATGTTTGCTATGTTAAAAGTTAAGTTGTGCAATTTGAATTTTGGGAGTGTGTTGATAAGAAAAAAATGTTTTAATGTGAATTTAGGCCACTTTTACATGCATGGGTACTTTCTCCCCCATGCATGTTTGACGCATTTTGTTCGCACTATATTACCATTTTTACATGCATGGGTAGAGAAAGTGGCCAATAAATAATGAGTTTGAAGGGTTTTCGGGTAGGTTAAAGTGCAACAATTCGATTCAGTTCATCAATTTGATCACTACCCAAAAAATATAATTCATGTATAAAACTAATTCCAAGATTGAAACATATTTTACCACTAGACGCGCAGCGGAAACTTCAAGTCTAGTCTAGCAGTAGCCTTCTTCTTCTTTCCTTCTTCTCCTTTCCGTTCTCGTGTCAGATTCGCGCAACAGCCCAGCGGTCACGCCTCTATCAGTATCCACACGAACAGGTTGAGCAACTACTGTAATTTGGTATGCTAGTACCGAATTGACAGCCCCTTTCTTTTGTTTTGTCTCTCTTTCGTTTTTTGAAATATGGAATACAATGGCTTACCGAATTCTGAACAGATCATTGCATATTTATAAAACATATGCACCAGTTCGTTCGATCTTATTCATGGCACTAATTCGTTGAGCCCTTTCAGAAGACTTATCTGATCTGATTAGATCAGATGAGAATAGAAAATTCGGGCTTAGCCCAATAAGAAATGACCCATATTAATTATTAATATGACCCATAATATTCTGACCTATTAGTACATTTCTAACAGAGTTCATCTAATCTTTATTAAAAAAAAAATGGAGTTATTACGTACCATATTTTCTCCTGTTGCATTTAATACTAGGGTTGAAATGATACATCATCACTCTGTGTGCCGGATTTCTAATACAAAATGCGTGCACAGAGAGTAATGTTGTATCATTGTCGACCTATGATGTTCCTGTAATCCATCAAAAAGGGGTAAAAAAAATTGGAGTTACTCCGAATAATTTTTGAATTAATGCAAAATAAGTTCACCTCTTCAAAAAAATTAACTTACTTCACATTGTAAGACCCCACTGTTATAGATAACATTAATTTTTTCATATTCTCTCTCTTCATTAATGAGCACCATAATTTAAGTAACATGTTTCAACTAAACAAAAATAAATTAGTTCACCTTAACTTCAAACAAGCAATTTAATCTACAACCAAACATGACCATATACTTTAAAAACTTCTTTGTGGGGAAGGTTTCATATTACATTACCAGCTTTTAACCAAATGCTCAGCAACTTTGGGCCGTATGATTTCGTGGAGATTTGGGCAATACAAATGGTGAGAAAGATAATGTGGTGCACGTGCATCATCTATTACTATTAGAGAAGATATTCTTTCCTATTAATAAATGTAACCTGTATTCTTGGATCTTTTAAAAAACGGCCCAAGTCGAAACCAAGACCGATCCATTTGGGCTACTACTATCAATCAGGTCCAATTCCAATTCCAAAGGTGCGTGAATTGATGGATGAGGGTTTCTCTAGAGAACTACTGGTTGAGTTGTTTCGACACAACCCAGTAGCCCTTTTGACCAAACACACTCTCTCTCCCGGCTCCTCTTCTGGAGAGATTTTGTTGGTAACTGTGACCAGGCTTTGTTAAAGCTTATTCAGAGGAGTGGTTTGTTAATCTCATATGATGTTGATAAACATATTGTTCCAAGAATAAATCTATTTAAAGAGTATGAATTGTCAAATCCAGATATAATGTCATTGATTGGGCATGGAAGCCGTTGCATGAGCTCAGGCTAAGCTGGAACCAAGGAGTATATATATATATAGCATCTCATCCTGCATTGATTAGGTATAGCCTAGTAAATAGATTGGTCCCGAGGCATCAGGTGCTAAGCATCTTGGCTGCCAATGGTCTAGCAAAAGGGATGTAGTAGTCTTTTAGCTGCATGCCAGTACGTGTTCTGATTTCTGAAGAGAGATTTCTTGAGAAATATATATGTAGAGCCCTGCAAGAAGGATGTGCCAGAACGTGTTCTGCGTGTTCTGCTTGCTGATGCTTATTTTGCTTCTTCTGATAGCAATGTTGTACATGCTCGTGTTTCATTTGGAAACAATGAACTTCCATGTTTTTCAAAAACTGTTTATAATTTTTTTTATATATTTCACGTACTTCTATTGATGTCAGTTGCTACCATTTTTTCCTCCTCTAAATTGAATATGGTCGCACCTGTTACTGCAAGTACCAGAGGCATTAATTGTTGCTGAATAAACACTAAAGAAACATTTGTCATTTTAGTAATTATGCTGATTTATAAAGGTCTCTCAACTTTTAATTGAGACAATAACACCTAAAATGTATCTCTCCACTAAAATGGGTCGGGTCTTGATCTGTTGATAAACAGAAAACCAAACCCTACCAGTCAGCATTTTTAATTACTAGCTATGACAACCAACCAAATTTAAATTCAGGTCTCTCAACAATCATCAAATGACATCTTATCAAAAAGCTGACTGAGCACAGCACAATTTGCCAATACTCAAAATCTGTTATGCAGCATGCAATCAAAGGACTAACCCGATACCAGTCCAATATCAGTCCTGTTCAGCGTCGTCATCAGAATCAGTCTCTTCTAAAACCTGAAATTGTTGTGAATTTTTTGTAGATTTCACTTATATGGCACTGCACGGTACAGTACAGGTCTTCTTCTCAGTTCATAATGAATCTGAAATCAATTGTGAGTTTATTTTTTGTCGTAAAATTAAGGATTATTCAAGTGTCAATTGATCCTGAAGTGTTACGCTAGATAGTTTGCATATGTTAAGTAGATAATACTTTAATTCAATTTTTGCTACATTTCATGATATGAATTTTATAATCCGATTCAATTCAGTATGTGAGGGATTTAGTTCATAAGCTATAATTCACAAATGTGCCAGAAAGTTTAGTTTAGATTTTTTTAATATCTTTCAAAAGTTCCATGCTTATGTTTTTTGTGCCTTTTTTTAATTTATTTTGCTGGAGAGGAAAAATCCAAGAGAGAAGAAGAAACGCAAGAGCTGCTGAATGGTGACTATTTCATCATACAAGTAACTCATAATCTACATATAAATTATGAATAGTTTCAGCTGAAATAGCATGTATCTCATGTTAGATTGAAAGAACATAATTTAAATTAGCATAACAGTGTTTTTTTTAAATTTATTATAAATAGTTAGTATTGATTATAACTAGTTGTTTTACTTTATTTTGAAAAAAAAAAATTAGAGAATCTTAGCGTTTCCATTCAATTTTACAATCCGATTAAGAAACAATAATTCACGACATAAATTACCATATAGGAACAATAGTTTTTGTTCTTTAATCAAATAAGGCCGAAATTTTTATTTATAACATAATTCCAAAAAAAATAAACCAAAACACTCATGTTTATCGAGAATTCGATTTCTATCCAGGCCGCTCTGGCATTCTGTGGCCCCAAACACTGGGGTCCACATAATGCTGATGTGGCCCCAGTCAGGAGGCCGCACAATGCCCTTGCGGCCCCATTGTTTTTTTTTAAGTGCTTTGGCGTACAACGGCAAGTTTGATAAATATTTTTTCTAGAGTAATGACTTTGTCAATGCATTATCAAAGCAAATGCACAAATTTCAAAAGGCACTAAAACAAAAAAAGAGGGCCGAAGGGGCATTGAGCGGCCCCCTGACTGGGGCCGCAGCGGCATTGTGCGGACTCCAGTCTTTGAGGCCGCAAAATGCCTGAACAGTCTGGATATATTTTGAATTTTCCCAAAACCGGAGTGTTTTGGTTTATTTTTTTTTATTATGGTATAAATAAAAATTTCGGCAAATAAGATTCATGTAATTTGTTTCTCTCACAATACTTGTGTGAGTCAACTCTTCGAATGAATTTGGACGTCTAACTTCTATGATAGTAAAAATGAAAATAGTGTGTGTGATTTAATGTTATATATATCCACACAAAGATATAATGATGTTTCAGCGCAAGAGAAAATAAACTAAAGAGAAAGATTGGACAAGTAAAAAAAACATAGTCAAATAACAAAAAAGTAGATGACAAGTATTAATTGGACTGTTATTTTAAATTAATATCAATAACAAAATATTGGATGAAATCAATATATTTCTTACACTCAATATTTATGAAAACCGGGGCATATGTTAAGATTAGATAATACTTCAATTCAATTTTTGTTACATTTTATGATATGAATTTTATGCTCCCATTCAGTTCATTATATGAGCGATTTAATTCATAAGTTGTAATTCACAATATGATTCCACGAGTCTATATCATCTAAAAATAACAATTGTTTGTTAGAAAGTCTCATTTAAATTTTTTATCTTTCCAAAAGTTTTTTGTTAATGTTTTATTGTGCCTTTTTACCTTTCTGTAGTTGAAAAAAAACAAGAGAGAGAAAAACACATAAGCTGTTGAATGGTGAGTATTTCATACGATTAATTAACTAATAATTTGTGACATGAGTTATGAATAGTTTCAGCTCAAATAGTATGTGTCTTGCTGTTAGATTGCACAAACATAATTTAATTTACTACAATAGTGATTTTTAAATTAGTATAATTATATAGTTACTGTTTATTGTAAGTTGTTATATTTTATTTTGATACAAAAATTTAGCGAAGCTTAGTGTTTCCATTCAATTTACAATCTAATTCAAACTAAAATTATTCATGATATGAATGACTACTATATGACAACAATTGTTTTTGTTTTTCTGATGAAACAAGGTTCATGTAAATTGTTCCTCTCACAACACTCGTGTGAGTGAACTCAAATGAGTTTCTAACTTCTATGACTAGTAAATTTGAAAATAGTGTATGTGTGATTTTAAATATTAATAATTCATGTTACGAAGATATAATGAGGTTTTAGCGTAAGAGAAAATAAATAAAGAGAGATATTTGCGCTACAACATCAAATAAAAAAGTGGATGACTAGTATTGATTGGACTGTTATTTTAAATTAATATTAATAATAAAATATTAGATGAATTCAATATATTTTTTGCACCCAACATTTATGAAATTTAGCATATTAATATCAAACCTGAAAATTTATAACAAATAATACTTTTAACAAAATATTTGCACTATAAATTACATAAATGACCGTGTGACACTCCTCTCCGCATTGGTTTGACAATTTCTCTAAGCATCGAGTTACCGTACACGAGACTCGTCAGCAAATTATACATAGTGAACTACAAAACAAGATATTTCATATATATATATAGAGTAGAACTAAGGTGCTCTTAAGCTCACCAAGCCCTTTGTGAGCTTGACTCAAAAACCTATCGGATTGACTTCAAACGACATTTTCAAACCATTAGATGTTCAATCTATATTAAATGTGCTTGGAGACCAAATTTTACATTTTTTGGAATTTTTTTACTATTTATTAATATGGTTTGAAAATCACTGTTTTTTACTATTTTTTACTTCAGATCGACTTTGGGGACTTTGAAATCGCAAAAATGAACCGTTTGAATATAGGCCTCTATCCAAACGTTTGGACGCTAGCCGGACTCTATATATATATATATATATATATATGTAAATTCTTCCAACTAATTAAATTGTTTTTTTCTTTGGTTTTATGGTTTATTAAGTAGAATTTAATTATAGATTGTTATATATTGTTATTTGTTATAATTTTTTTAACAACATTTTTTATTATATGTTTGGTGTTATTGGCAAATATTTAACATTTAAATAGCAATTTTAATTTAACATCTCTTCAAACCGAAATAAGAGAGAAAAAAATTGTTCTATGTGTTTTATATATTAATATTGGTACAAAGCTATCATATTTGCTATGTTAATAGTTAGGTTATGCAATGTGAATTTGGGAGAGTGTTCAAAGGAAAATAGAATTTCATATGGACTAAAAATGTTTGTTAAAGAATGCGAAGAAAAATAATTTTCTATGAGTTTTGGCATCGTTTATTTTTTATTTTTTAACTTTTGAGTTGAGAATATCCTTTTGATGAATCCATATCATCTGAGATAACATAATATTTCTGTTTGAATCACGGCCGTCCGATAGAAATCCGGACCAATTAGGTCCGAAGTGTAATGCACGGGATTGTTTTAATAGTCATCAAATTTTGATTGGACGGTCCTGATCTAAACATAAATATTATGTTACCGTAGGTGATACGAAATATTTTGATGCTGCTACTTGGTGACCTTAGCAACATTGTTATAGCATTGTCATGAAACTCACAAGTCTTTTTTCTTGGTAATAAAAAAACTATGATTATAATTTACAAATGGGATAAATCATATGTATTGTCTGATTGAGATGGGATCGCTTGTAGCAAATCAAAATATTAGGCATTTTGCGCTCCAGCTCCACTTTAAACCGCATAATCTTAATCTGACGATCCAAATAAATCAGAATTACAAAGCACTATAATATAACACAAAAATACAATGGCATATCTTTAGGAATGAATATCAAATTGAAATTAAATTCTTAAGTATCTGATTTTCATCAAGTTGCTCCAATAAGAGCAACTTGTTCTCAAATAATAATAATAATAATAATAATAATAATTTTTCTCCGTATCTTAGTTGAACTGATCGTCTTCCAACTCAACATGTTGATTCAACAACACACATAATTTAATTTAATAACATAATTATTTTATAACTAAATTTTGTCACTATATATTGTATATATTGTAACGAGCTTTTCTAAATTATTTTGAAAATAGTCTAACAAATCTTAGTGATTCCATTCAGTTTCTTCAGGATTCGATTCAAAATAAGATTACAATATGTTTCACGATTTGACAACAATTTTTGCATTTAATCATACTGAGTTATGCTTGTTTTCTAATTTATTTTTTTGTATTTTTGTCTCATTAAATTGTTTCTCCTACATTACCTTCAAAAAATTTATGAATCAGTAACATGATAAGAAAAAGGTAAGTCGTGAAGAGCAACACAAACTTCGATGTACAAAAATGAAAAATGGGGCATTCCGAGAATCGAACTCGGGACCTCTCGCACCCAAAGCGAGAATCATACCACTAGACCAAATGCCCACTTTGTTATTTTAATATGTATTTTCTTTATTTAACGGTTATTATTTTACGGCGACTAGAATTATTTTAACGGGTCTTGACATTTTCCCATCAAGTCTCAATAAATTGGAATTTTACATACCGAGGATTAATTGCACCAAATTTATTAATTTCTAAGTACTTCGGACATCAAATTATTAATTTTTATATGTATTTAATTATAGATTTTTTTTAACAGATAAATTGTATATGTAAACAATTTAATAATTAGCTTTGACTAAATTAGTTGTTTCAATATATTATCATAAAATTATGACTGTATGACTATGTTTTTTTTTTAATATTGAAGGTGTTATTTTCAAAAAAATATTGTTGTTTTACCACTTAGTTATTTATATTATTTATTTATCTTTAAAAATTATAATATGTAGTTGTATTCTCAAAACATGTCTACTGACACGAAAGTAGGAAGTATTAAACTAGGAATTTTTCTAAAATAGCGTAGCTAATTTAATGTTAAAAATGCACAGCCATACCGTCATTTTGTACAATTATGTCAAAAACGACTAATTTGTTATTAAAAATAAGTACTTAAGTATTTAATACTAATTATGTATTTAATTGTAAGTGGACCAGGGGTGTAAACGGAGCGGATTCGGAGCGGATAATGCTTATACCAAATCCGTATCCGTCTTTCAATACACGGATACAAATACGGATACGGATAGTAAATGGATATCAAAATTCAAAACCATATCCGTCTTAACCGGATACGGATACGGATACAGAACGGATAATCTCCGAACACGGATTCGAATACGAATATGGAACAGATAATTGTCGGATAATTCAAAACCATATCACAGTCGTGTACACACGGATCTTCTTTTTCTTCTCCAGTAGCTCAGCCCCATAATCCAATTTATTGAAAATCATAAATAGTATTTACTTAAGTCGTAGCAAATGTGAGCTAAATAAAAAGCCAATTTCATAATAAAAAAAAGCCAATTTAAAATAATAAGTAAGAGCTCCTGAATTGAATTGAATTGATGAAGGTTTAGGTACCTTATAGTGCTACAGTATCGTTAGGGAAATTAAAGGTTTGATTGATTAGTTTAATTTGTAGGAGAATTAAAGGTGTACCAAATTAGTTCAATTTGTATGAATGAAAGGCGTGCCTAGATGTCAAGCTCTCACAAAGCAGCAAATAGAATTCTAGTAGAGTTGTAGAGAGTTTTGATTTACCTAGAATTTGTCTCAAATTGTCACTCAAGCCCTCACAGGGAGATCAGTCACTCAAGCAATCAAGCCCCTTCTTGGTTGGAGGACACAACAGGTAAGGTTTAGGACATGGAAATCAACCACTCAGCCCTGCGCAAGGAAGAGGATAAGGTAGATACCGTAGGCTGCGGCCTACGTGGTCGGTAGGCGTTTGCAAAGTGGGAGAGAGGAAGACGGTGATGGGACAGCGCAAAGAGAGAGGTGAGAAAGAGCGGCAAAGGGAAATGAAAATGAAAGGGCACCGTGTAAAGAGTAGATACTGAAAAGTTAGGTCCGGATCTCTACTAAAATTTATAAAAATTAGTCCCACAAGTGAAAAAGATATAAAGGTGAGACATCATATATACAAATCGTTTTGCATCTGAAACGTAAGTGGGATTCGGAGAAATGAATATTGGATACGGATATATGCGGATATCCGCTCCATTTAGCAGTATAGAAATTTATTTGTTTCCGTATCCGCGTATTTTGACTCTGTTCAATATATATCCGGATCCGAATCCGTAAAGTATCCGCTCCATTTAAAATAGATACAGATAGTAACCGGATACGGAGTGGATTCGGACCGGATAATCCGGATCCGTTTACACCAAAGTGGTCCATATATATTCTGAAAAAAAAAATACCGGACAAATTTTAGAGGTACACTTGCTACTGCTACTGCTTAGTGTATCTTCTCGTTTCCCTCCAAAAATTCGGGTAATATTTTAACAGCGAATTTTTAGCCTCATGCAGCGCACAAACTATATGCAGTGTCGTTTTGATTCTTTAACCAGTGTGCTGCATGAAGCTAAACTTGCTCTGTTAAAATATTTACCCAAAAAATTCTTAGTTGCACCGCACGAGGAATTCGTATCCTCTGCATTAACTCAAAAAAAGAATCTTTTGAGTTAATGTATCCAGACCGTATGATTTGCTTTAGGATTTGGGCAAACTAGATCTACACTAATATTAAAGGGCCCCTGAATTATAGGCTGTGGCCGGATTGGCTCCGTTTAAAAGCAGACGGCCGAGATGGGTTAACTCAAAAAATGCTCTTTTGAGTTAATGCAGACGAGGCGGATTCCCGCACGAGTGCAGCTAATAAAATAATGTTCTATTCTCTCTGCAAAGAACTTTGTGGTTCTTTGTGTTGCACTCTCGAAACAGTTGTCTACATGTGTATAACACTGATGTGGAAACAATAAATCCGATTTCAATCGAGTATCTTCCTTCTTCAAGAAGATGCCCAAACCCGAATTCATTTCCTCTGCACTAACGTACCGTCGGATTTTAGATCAAGTCCGTTCGATCAGAATTCGGGCCATTTAGTGCCTTCAATATTCGTGCGGATTTAAATCGAACGGTCTCTATCTAAATTCAAAATTTGGTTTAACTTAGAGAATTCGAATCCCCAACGCCGATCGCCTTATATTTTCTCTTGTAAGAAGAGATTTTCATCATGTTACCCAAGAGATAAATCTTCTAGTTCGATTCCTCTTAGTTACTCCGTTTTTCTCTGAATCGCTCTCGCAGTACTTGATCGATCGATCTAAGAAGCATTTACCAAGGGATGTATTTCGTCTGAGATAACTCGAGGTCAGTGAGAACTGTTAGTATAATTATTACTTTCTTTTGTTTTTCATTTTTCAATCGGTTTCATATCATTCGAAATGATGCGTTTTCGATGCGAGCGGGATGGAAATTGCCATCATCGATAGTTTTTGGGAGGGTTCTATGCAAAAATTTACAATTCGAGGTTTTTGAGAATTTTCAAGGTTTTTCTGTAGTTGCTTATGGAAAAGATCATATCATTTATCCTTTATGATGCCTTTAAGGCTAATTTTTATAGTGCTTGTTTTCTTTCATTTTATCTGATTGGAAAGGTCAACAAAACCCTTTTGTTTCATAAAAATTCCAGTGAAAGCTGAAATTGATTTGTGTATAAATCAGCTTTCGGCATATGGAATAATTCAAATTTCAGGTATTTGTATAGCAATATGCAAAATATACTAAATTCTTATCAATGCTCAAGCTGGAGATCAAATGCATATAGCGATTTTATTTTAGTCCTTAATTTATTCCCTTTATCATTGACAGCATAAATAGGAAATAAGATAAGATCCTGAAATGCATATTGATTACTTAATAAAAATGCATAATCATTGAAAAGAGAGCTGATTGATATGACAAAATAGCACATTGGATTACTCAAATAACAACAATAGTTTCTAGCCCCTTTCAAATTAGCAATTTACACACAGAAAAATTAGTTTTAGTTTTTCTTTAAAACTTTTCTCTCAGCCAGTTATCCCCGTTTAATTCATAGTTTCTATCTATTTGTTACCAATTGGCACAGCAAAATCTGTCAAAATTTCCTTTTATTCAGAGCTAAAAAATTATACTTAACAGGTCTAAGGCAAAAACAAGCTCAGTAAAGCTACCTTTGAACAGAATATTTGATAAAATGGAGGGTGAGAATGAAAATGCACCGACAACTAAAAGATCAACATATGTCGAGTCTCAGGAGCCTGACGAGCTATCCCAAGCCAATGCATTAAATGCCATCGATAGATTCCTCTCAATTGAAGAAGAGGAAGAGAAAGAGACACCGACAACTAAAAGATTAACATATGTCGAGTCTCAGGAGCCTGACGAGCTATCCCAAGCCAATGCATTAAATGCCATCGATAGATTCCTCTCAATTGAAGAAGAGGAAGAGAAAGAGAATAGGTACTCGGGCATATTATCACACAATTATTGCACTAATATGGTGACAGAGACAAATACAGAACTTAATTCAAGTGCAAAAGTGGTCAAGTATTTATCAAACCGGCACAAGGACAAATCTTTGGTCCGTAAATTGGATGTTTTTGACTGGGTTGAGACGTGTCAGGAGGATGGGGAGAACTGTGGCACTTACGATGTGGGGCCCGCTACTCAGATGGCAGCCGAAGTATTAGAGGAGTTGTTCCATGCGCCACCTCCAAATAAAATTGAAGAAACGGAGATGGGAAGTGAAATAAGGGGACACCCCAAGAGAAGGCGAACTATTGCGAATAAAACTCTGCGGCGTTCTGTGTTGCATGGTTTGGATGGATGTGTGTCAGATAGGTTGCCTTTAATTATGGATACAGTCAAAAGAAAGAAGAGGTCGCATTTTGTTAGGCACTATGAGTCTAAACATGGAAATTTGAGTGTTTGTACAGGTTCTGATGGTGGTGTGGATTTCTCGAATGAGAGAAGAAATCGAAGAGATATGTATGATGAGAGCCCGAGTTTTTCCGATCAGAGAAGAATTAGAAGTCGTGTGTGTGCAATTCGTGTTATTTTTAGCCAAAACTTAGACCCGAAAGTCGTGAGACAACAGAAAAAGGTTTAATTTCTCCTTTTCTCGTATCCTATTTCAGGTATCTAATTTTGGGTTCTTTTTTTTCAAAACTTTGGGTTTGTCTATTTATAAAAATACCATTTGTCATATATGCACTTCTTCTTTTTTGAGGGTTAGTGGAAATTTCCACTAAGAAATATATTGATACATATATGCACTTCTGCCACAATTGTTTGGGTAAATTGGCAAATGATACCCAATAAACCATAAAACAAAAATGGAAGTTGACAAAGTTACCTTTTTCCATCATACTAATCTAAAGATCGGGTAACTTGCAAATATTTCCAAAAAATGTGGTGCAAATTGCAATTATGAGAACTGTTAGCTTTTTTTGCAAATATCGCAAACTGTTGAGCTTTCTTTGCAAAAAAAAAAAAAAAATGATTTTCTTGTATACATTTCACAAATATCTGAAAATTCATTGAACAATATTATATTCTTTGATTGTTTTTTCAAATATCCCATCCTTCTTAGAATTAACTTAAAAATACAGGTATCTAATTGATGTACCAATACCAGTATAAACACCAGCCAGGCAGCCAGTGCCAAATTCAAACCAGATCATATATGACTCTGACTGTTTGCTATGTATGGTGGAGTAAATGTGTAAAGTCACAATCTGAAATTTCACCCTTAATACTTTTTTTCTACTTTTGGTAAGATTTTGTGGCAGTTTGGCGCTTCAACTGTGTTATCAATGTCAGATGCAACCCACTTTGTAGTGGATCAGTTTGCAAGAACCAAGAACATGCTGGAGGCGATTGCTATGGGGCGACATGTGGTGAGACGTGATTGGCTTGAGAACTGTGCCAAGGCTGGCCGTCTTGTCAGTGAAGAGAAATTTGTATTAAGAGATCTGAAGAAGGAGAGAGAGATTGGGTTTAGCATGCCTGATTCAATACACCGTGCTCAGAGATTTCCTTTGTTAGAGGTACGAGTTTGTTAGTTGTTGATTATAGGATAATAAAAAAGAGTGAGGCTATGGTACTATGCATAGCGCAGATTGGTCCGTGCTATGGATCAATATCTACGCTTTCCAAAATATACTTGTAGATCAAATTTTACATTTGTTAGAATTTTTTTAAATAGGTAGAAAATCACTAGACCATTCAAAAGTAGTGATTTTCTACCTATCTAAAAAAATAGTAAAAAAACTCTAAAAAATGTAAAATTTTGTCTGCAAGTACATTTTCATGTGGAGAACACGTTGAACGGTTCATATCGACTATTTGGACTTTGAAAACAAAAATATTGATATATAGTACAGACCAATCTGCGCTATGCATAGTACCATAGCCTCACTCAAAAGAAAAATATATTTCATGCTTTATTAGCAGAAATGTATCTAGTCCATTTGAAATTGAAAATATATTCTCCCTTGTTTTTTTTACTTATTATGAAATATTATTAGTTAGGACTTTGGAGAGTTATTATTGATGAAATAACCTTTAATTTAAGTCAGATTGATCATTTATGTTGGGTTTCTCAATTACTAAAATTCATGCTGCTCTGTGCATTTAATCAGGGCTGGAGGGTTTCAATTACACCAAAAGTTCGGCCCAATAAAGAGCTCCTTAAATGCTTAGTCAAGGCTTCTCGTGGCCAGGTATATTTGATCATTATTAATATTTTTTTTATCAGTAGTTGAGCATGTGCTGATATTATGTTAGATGCACTTGACTTTGACTTGGACATAAGCAGCACATGAACTTAACATTTTTCTTTTCTAATTTGAACAGTTGGTGGAGCGGTTGAGTAGGTACACAATGGAGGATGAAGATAATTTACGAGGCAACTTCTTCATAATTTCATGCAAGGAAGACTACCAAATTTGTTCACCGCTCCTTAAAATAGGTACCCTGCATAATATTGTGAAAATACATTATCTAAAGCAAGGAGTACTTACCTTGGTTTACTTGATCAATTGAAACCCTAAAAAAATCATGAAACAAATTATGATATCTGGCATAGGCCCACATAAATTTTATTTTGAAATTGTATAACTTGTATTTAAGAAAATAAACTTATTACAGGGATTAAAGCTTATGACTCAGAGCTGTTGCTAAATGGTATAGTTACACAAAAGCTGGAGTTTGAGAGGTAAACTTTAATTATCTTTGCTTATGAGAGCAGTTTGAAATTGGAAACGGAAATACAATTTATTTCAAAAATTTCTTGAATTATTGGCATGTGGGCTTGATTCAGATCTGAAAGAAAACTGAAGTTCTTAATTTTCTCGTGATGAAATTGGAAGATATCAATTCTTGATTTGATGGAAGTAAAAAAAAATTATGAGAGAGAGACTGCAAGAAAAAAAGAATCTGTTATGATTGAACCTTAACAGTTACATCTAAACACCGAGTTGCTTCAATTTAATCTGTAGTTCTTTTCTATGATTGTAGGCATCGCCTTTTTGCTCGAAAGCGCTGATTTATAACTCTTGAATTTACTTTAGGAGAAGCAATATGCAATGTCCCCTCCCCTTGTCTCTTCCTTTTTTTTTTTTGTAATTAAGAGACCAGCTATAGAAGAGTTATTTCCTGTTACCAGATAATATAGAATCCATTTGTAGAAAACCATAGAGTTATAGGTTTATGTGCCCTTGCTGCTCTCTTTTTACCTCATGATTTGTCTAAAAATGGAGCTTTTCTTACTGTTTGAGTTTCACACTGCCCATATTGGAGCAAATGTTTTATGTAGTTTGCTCAATTGCATTATCCATCTGTGGTTTGCTCGATTAAGTGTTTATTTCGGTTCACACAAATGTATATTCAAATGAGTATGTATTTTGCCATAAATTGGAAAACATAGTGGATGAATTGGAGAGAAAAGTGTTCATTTTTAAGTTTAAATGAGCGTGCATTTCAACCGAAACAAGTATTTATTCTTGATGTGCATTTTAGGTGGATCTGATCTTAGTAATGAGTTTAGGAGTTTAATAAGTCTACGGTTGCTCATTTCAATTTAAATGAGTGTGCATATATTATGATTATATTTACTCTTCTAAATTTAAAAAACTTGCATATTTATCTAATTCAATGTCTTTTCTATTAAAATTCATTATTAATATATAAACTCTTTAATAAAAAAAAAATATGTAGTATATGTAAGAGAAATATCTGGTTTTCTAATTGGCATTTGCTTCGGTGGACATAAGGACCTAGTTGTAAAATGAACATATTTTCATTTTCAAAGTTCAAACAGTCGATCCGACCGTTCAACATTATCTCCATATTAAAATGTACTTGGAGGTCAAATTTTACATTTTTTTGAATTTTTTTACTATTTATTAAGATGGTTACAAAATCGCTGTTTTTCAATGGTCTGAAAACAACGATTTTGTAACTATCTTAATAAATAGTAAAAAAATTCAAAAAAATGTAAAATTTGACCTCCAAGTACATTTTAATATGGAGATAATGTTGAACGGTCGGATCGACTGTTTGAACTTTGAAAATGAAAATATGTTCATTTTACAAATAGGTCCTTATGTCCACCGAAGCATCCCTCTTTTTAATTTACTGGTTTGTGAAGACAAATAGTTCAATTTGAAGAAAAAAATAATGTAATTTCGAAGTTATCGAAGTACTTATATGAAATTCCCCATTAAAAAAAAGACAGGACAAAAGAAGACTTGACAAAGTTCAAAAGAAGATAAGATTCAGATAAAGATAAAATTTTAAAGTTACGCGCTATTATCATTATGGCTTGTATTTCACGATAAGGAAATAAAAAAACGAAAGGGAGATGTCAGATGTGGGGATAATTGTTGAGAAATTGCCGGTTAGACTCGTCGCTTTTGAAAAGTTACTAAGTAATAATAGTAAAAAGGACCGAGATTTTTATTAATACTCTCAAAACAAAAGAAAATATCAAATCTGTTCTCGAATTTTTTTTTTTAAATATCCTGACCGCCCCTGTGAAGCGATCCACTGTTCAAACCAAACCGCCTCACAGGGGGGCAGTCACCTATGCATACTAAACCGCTCCACTGTGGGGTGGTTTAGTTTTTTTTTTTTTTTTTTGAGATTTTGAGAGACAATATGAAGAGCAAGATGCTAAAATTTAACAATAAAAATTCGAATTTTGTTTTTAATATTTGTTAAATTACTTCTTTTGATGTATAATTAGCATATTTATACTAAAATACGCTAAATTATGGTAAAATACGCAAATTTCGCTAATTATAATGAAATACGCAAAATTACGCTAAATTAGGCCGATTTTGTGCCATCTTTCATAAATAAATAAAAATAGTAAAAAAATTCCCAAAATAGTAAAAATTGGTATTGTTGTCCCTAAGGCACCACTAATTTACTTTAAAAACTGAAATTAATTGCAAATAAAGTAAATAGAAGAGTTTAGAGAAATTGACACTCGGGATGTTAACGGAGTTCGGCAAAATGGCCTACGTCTCCGGGGCGTCGCAACCGCTTCTCGGTGCGCCTTTCTATTACCCAATGAGAAAGGTTACAACTTGTGAACCGGTGAGCCCTTACAACCAATGGGAAGTCACTCGGCCAACTAGAGTAGAGAACGAAGTCTCTAAGTCTATAATCTCAAGAGAAATAATCACAACAACTAACTTTAATCTAATCTAGCAAGATTAGTGAAGTAGATTTGAGGTTGTGTGAAGGAATTTTGAAGTTTTAGCTCTCACAACAATGGAGGGAATATTGCACAGTAAAATCGCGTTTTGAATAGCTGGGGGCGGCTCTAGTTAATTTGGAAGAAAACCTAATTGCTCTATTTATAGAGGCAGCTTCCAAAAGAGTATTCTGCCTACAATTGTTACCAACGATTGATTAATCGTTACAACGATTGATACTAAAATACAATTAGGATTTCAGCCAAATTCAAAATTCTGCGAGACTTTCATAATCGTTACAACGATTATATAATCGTTGGTAACGATTACTCTCTGGAAGAATTGTGTTATTTCTCGCATTCTGATTTTCTGTGCAGCTATTTTAATCGTTACAACGATTAGACAATCGTTGGTAACGATTGTTCCCTGACTTCAACATCAAATCTATTTTACCAATTCTATGAATTTTACAATTTAAAATCTTGATAAAACTTGATGATTTCTTCAGGACAACAGATCCAGATTGCAATTCCAATTGTCTTAAACCTGCGAAGTATCTTAACTCAAAGAAATTGTTAAATTCAATTGTTGTATGTTTTGCAAATTAGTCAAATAGCATACTAAGAGTATTGCTTGCAACAACAATCTCCCCCTTTTGACGATTTGCAAAACATACATCGCAAGCAAGTGCATAAATTGATTTGAAATTATATTTCCCAATTGTTTATTTCCCAATTGTCAGTTTTGCATGTCTTGCAATTTCTCCCCCTTTTGGAAATCGACGAAAGGGAAGATAACTAACGAGTGCTCCCCCTCAAAATAAGCACTCCCCCTTAATGGTTGGAATATAAAAAAAAATATAAAGCATATCACACATTCCAAGAATAACATAACCAAAAATATAGAACATAGAATAATTCAACCACTAACATGCAACTTAAAATAATTAAACGGAAGCTACTAATAAGCATAACATAGTTTTAAAAGTCCACATAGCATGCAAAGCTAAATAATAATAAGTTCCTAGCATAGCAATCAAATTGGACGCAAAAGATAGCGGTAGTGAAAAACTAAAAAGAAAAACTAGATGTCATCATCAGGACCATCACCATCGGCATCATCATCATCATCATCATCAGCAGCAGGGTCATCATCATGAACACCACTGCCCGCCCCAAAGCGTCGCACCCAACGCTTAGCAAGATCCGTTTGAGCATCATCAAGAGATTTAATATTCTTGGCATTGAGGCGAACACCCTTATTGACCTTGTCAATTTTAGTACCAAGGGTAGAGAAAGTGGAAGTAATGACGCGCAACTGGTCCATAACCCAAGCCATTTCGGCGGTTGAGGCCTGTGGTGGAGCCGGAGCGTCGGAAGGTGGGGCTAGAGGAGGAGAAGGTGGATTGGCTTCATTTGGATCCCAATATTGATTTGGAAGTGCATTGGGAGCTTTAATCCATCCATTGATAGGACGGTTATCAGGGCGAACACCGGGTGGGCCACTGACGGAGGCCGTTAAAGACCAACCAATATTCAGTATTTCACTAACCAAATTGACTGGGCCGAGAAGAGTTAGGTCAGGTGGAAGATGAATTCCATTGAGACGCATGATTTTGTGAATGATGTGAGCATAAGGTAAATTATAAACCTTGCTATTGAATGCATTGCGCATGTGACGGAGAATGATATACGGAATGTTGAAGCGTTTATCATCCAAACAAATGAGATGACGCATGTAGAAAGTTGCATTCCATTCCATATTGGTTTTGATTTTGGATTTTGGAGTGAGAATGTTGTTGACCAAAAGGTAGAGCAACCTATGAAGGGATGGAAGATGTGAAGCATAAAGAGGGGCACCAACTCGATTGGTTCGGTCAAACCAGGTTTTATAATTATCGGCCGTATCGACGGCTGTATCGGGCCATTTTCTAAGTGGGTACGATTCATCACCTTCATTTGGTAATTCAAGCCATTCGGCCAGGTTGTCAAGAGAGAGATCAATTTCAGTTCCGCACACATAGGAAGAGGCTCGGAATGGAGACAGAGACATGAGAAAATTGGCATAGAATACCCGGGTTAAGATAACGTTGTACGGTTCCATACAATTAATAAAAGGTTCCCAATCCCAATGTGCCAAGTACTCATTGATTTTGTTTGTCTCATAGGCAGGAAACTCGGCAGAATTCTTATCAAAGTAATAGCAATTGGTCAAATCCCGGTTTTCAAATAAACCAATATAGTTGGTGTATGATTCGGCATCTCGAAATAGGTACCGATTATCTCGACCAATTATCCAATTTGGTAATTGAGGATTAGGGGAATCATCTCTTTGACGAGAGGTTTGGCCTGAGTCAGTACGGCTCCTTTTGCGAATAGCAGTTTTGGTCGATTTGGGAGGCATCGTAAATGGTGAAAAGATGAAAATTTACCGATTGAGAAATGAAGCACACACCCGTGAGGAGAAGGACGAGAGGAGCACAATGATGAAGACGGATCGTCGATCAAGTGGTTGGATGGCCGAATTTGAGAAGAGGTGAAGCTAGGGTTTCGGTGGAGAGGAGAGGAGAGAGAGAGAAGAGTGAAATCTAGTGAGAGAATAGGGTAGAGAGGAGAGAGGAGAGAAGAAAACACTTAAAATTTTGAAGAATGGTGGTTTGTGGAGGCCAAAATGGTGGAGAAGAGGTAGAGGCGGCGGAGAGGAAGAGAAAGAGGAAGAAGAAGGAAGGAGGTGCGAATTGGAGGAGAGAGAGAAGAGAAATAAGAGGCGGACCCGACCTTTTGCTTTCTGCGGTCAATCATTACAACGATTGAGTAATCGTTCGTAACGATTATGCTCTGGAAATACAGGTGACAGCCAAAATTTGGAGGAGGAAAATTGAATATTAAAATTTCAGTAATCGTTCGCAACGATTGTGTTCTGGAAGAAATTTGAGTTTTGCAGTTTGAAGAGTTAAGAATTTCTTTAATTAATCGTTATAACGATTAGGTAATCGTTGGTAACGATTGTGATCTGGTAGGGTTTTCTAAAGGGCGTCGAAGCGTTGATATGATCAAGTGATTGCTATGCGTCCTATCGAAGATGCAGATGCACTAATTTAGGATAATCATTTGACTAATCAAGTTCAAGCATGCCTAATTTAAACCTTAGTTCATTATGTTGTTGAGGATTTAAGGGCTTGGTGAAAATATCGGCAATTTGATTTTTGGTGTCAATATGGATAAGTTGAATTTCACCTTTCTCAACATGATCCCTAATAAAATGATGCCGTATTTCTATGTGCTTGGTGCGAGAATGGAGAACTGGGTTTTTGGAAATCATGATGGCACTGGTATTGTCACACATAATTGGTACGTTGCGGAAGCGTATTTCATAATCTTGGAGAGTTTGAATCATCCATAGCAATTGTGTGCAACAACTACCGGCCGCAACATACTCGGCTTCCGCGGTGGAAAGCGCAACCGAGGTTTGCTTACGGCTCGACCAAGAGACAAGTGATCCGCCCAAGAATTGGCATGTACCACTTGTACTTTTACGGTCCATTCGGTCTCCGGCAAAATCAGCATCGGTGTAACCTATTAAATCTAATTTCGATTGTTTGCCATACCATAATCCCAAATTTAACGTGCATTTGATATATTTAAGTATTCTTTTAACGGCTTTCAAATGCATGTCTTTGGGATTAGCTTGAAATCTAGCACATAGACATACCGCAAACATAATATCAGGTCTACTAGCAGTTAAATAGAGTAAGCTACCTATCATAGCTCGGTATTGAGTGATGTCCACCGGCGTACCGCTAGGATCAGAGTCGAGATTTGCATTGATGGCCATTGGAGTAGGACTCGTCTTGCTTTCAGTTAATCCAAATTTCTTGATCAACTCCTTAGCATACTTGGTTTGACTTACAAAAGTTCCATCGATGAGTTGCTTTATTTAGAGTCCCAAGAAGAAGTTTAATTCACCCATCATGCTCATTTCAAATTCACTGCTCATAAGAGATGAAAATTCCTCGGCAAGTGCCGCATTAGTAGAACCAAAAATGATATCATCAACATAAATTTGCACAATTAAAATTGATTCATCTCTTTTCTTAGTAAAAAATGTTGTGTCATTTTTACCTCTTGTAAAATCATGTTCAATTAAAAAGGAACTAAGTCGACCGTACCATGCTCTAGGAGCTTGTTTAAGTCCATAGAGTGCTTTAGTGAGTTTATAAACATGATTTGGAAATGTTGAGTCAACAAAGCCGGGTGGTTGTTGAACATATACTTCTTCTTCTAGAAATCCATTCAGAAATGCACTTTTAACATCCATTTGGAATAAGATAAAACCTTTGTTAGAGGCATATGCTAAAAGCATCCGAATGGATTCTAGACGCGCTACAGGGACAAAGGTTTCTTCAAAATCGATACCTTCTTGTTGCTTGTACCCTTGAGCAACTAACCTAGCTTTGTTCCTAACAACATTTCCAAATTCATCCTTTTTATTTCGAAAAACCCATTTAGTTCCAATAATCATTCGATCATTTGGTTTAGGTACTAGTGTCCAAACTTTGTTTCTTTCAAATTGAGCAAGTTCTTCTTGCATGGCGCAAATCCAATTTGAATCAATATTTGCATCTTTAAAGTTTTTAGGTTCAACATTTGACACAAACGCACAATGTGCAATCATTTGACTCAATACCGATCTAGTTCTAACCTCTTCCTTAGGATCCCCGATAATATTAGAGAGAGGATGAGAGGAAACTTCCCTTAGTTCTTCGGGATGTTGATATTCAAATGGTGGAGGTTGTGACTCTTCGGTTTGCATTGATGTGTTCAAAGGATTCTCTACATAGAGTGTTGCATTTTCTTCGGATTGGGGTTGTTCGGATGGTTGTTCACCTATGATGATTTGATTCTCAACCACTTCAACCTCAGGAGTAACATCTTCAGCACCTACAATTAAAATACCTTTCTCGACCTTTTTGTGAGTAGCTTCATCAAATTTAACATGTACTGATTCAATTACAACTCTGTGATTTGCAATGTAAATTCTATAGGCTTTACTTGTCATTGAATATCCTACAAATATGCCTTCAATTGATTTTGAGTCAAATTTTGTTATTTTAGGGGATTCATCTAAAACAAAACATTTTGAACCAAATACTCTAAAGTGGATATTTTTGGTTTGTATCCCTTTCATAATTCATATGGTGTTTTCTTCAATATCGATCTAATACTAACGCGATTGATCACGTAGCAAGCCGTATTGACTGCCTCGGCCCAAAGATGTTTGGGCAAAAGATATTCATTTAGCATGGTTCTGGCAAGCTCTTGTAATGTTCGATTTTTCCTCTCGACAACCCCATTTTGTTGAGGTGTGCGAGGAGCCGAATATTCATGTCTATATCCCCTTTTAGAACAAAATTCATCAAATTTTGCATTTTCAAACTCCCCCCCATGGTCACTTCGAATTCGAATGATTTTTAGACCCTTTTCATTTTCAACATGAATGCAAAATTTGATGAAGCTTTCAATTGCTTCATCCTTGTGTTGTACAAATATAACCCAAGTAAAGCGACTATAGTCATCTACAATTACAAATGCGTACTTCTTTTTAGCTAAACTAGGTATGCTAATTGGTCCAAATAAATCAATGTGAAGTAATTGTAATGGTTGATCGGTTGATACCATGTCTTTGGCCTTGAAATAACTTTTAGTATGTTTACCTTGGACACAAGCATCACATAAGCCTTCAATTTCTAATTTGTGAGTTGGTAATCCACGAACAAGATTTAATTTAACTAATTTCTTAATTGAATCAATTGAAATGTGACCTAATCTACGATGCCATAACCAAGATCCGGTTGTTATGGCACTTAAGCATGTTTCACCGGAATCAAAATGAGTAAGATGTAAATAATAAACATTTTTCTTTCTCTTACCTATATACACTAGAGTATCATCCGAAGCTCTAATTAAGACACAAGCATTAATGGCAAATTTAACATAATAACCGGCTTCACATAACTTACTAACACTAAGTTATAGTTCAACCCATCAACAAGGTAGACATCCGATATGATTAAGTTTTGGTTACCAACCGAACCTAATCCTATGATCGAACTTTTTCTTTGATTACTACCAAAAGTAACCAACCCACCATCATATGGTTCTAAAGATTTGAAATTAGATTTATCACCGGTCATATGGTGTGAGCATCCACTATCAATGATCCAAGCATTTTCTTTATGAGCAGTAATCAAGCACACCTACAAGAGTATATATTAACAATTAACATATACCTTGTTTCAATCTCCCCAATTTTAATATTTTTAGCAATTTTAGTATTTTGGGGAGATTTCAAATACAAATTCAAGCTAGTTTAGCTTTAGGAATCCAAACAACATTTGAATTGTTGTTTCCTTTCCTAAATCTACATTCTAATGAGGTGTGACCAATTTTACAACAGTAGTTACAAAATGTCACCGATTGCTTGATATTGCGTGAACCATGAGTGAAGGTGGCTTTAAACTTATCTTTCACTTCTTGAATTTGATTCCTATGATTGTTGACCGACCGATTTGAAATGCTAGATGAAATATTTTTATTTTTGTTAGAAATAAATTTATTGTGATGTTGGGGAACATCTTTTGTCGAACTATTCCTTTGAGTTCTATTTTGTAAAGCATTTTTGTTATTAAGTTCATAACACCATCCATCCGGTCCTTTGAAATAAGTTTTGTTTGACTCTTTTGGATTAAATGTGTTCCTATCACTATTTTCAAAAGTATTTTTGTTTTTGTAATTTTTGTTGGAATGCATGATTTTGAGACTTTTGGTTTGGGATTTGACAATTTTGCTTTCTATTTGACTCATTATTCAAAACAGTTTTACCCTTTTTGGTATAAAATTGGTGAGTTAAATAATCCTTACTATCAAATTTAAATTTGTTTAAATATTTTTGTTGATTTTCTACATTTAAATTTTGAGTATGTCCCCCTTTTTCTTTCGGTCTTTGTGAATAATTTGATTCAAATGAGGAGTGACCCTTCTTGTATCCAATGCCCGTTTTATCAACTTTAGCATTGGTCAAATTATTCATGTAATAAGGATCTATACTAGTGATATTTGAGAATTCACTAGGAGATCTTAATGCCCTATTTTCGGTCTCCAATGTTTGAATTTTTACTTTTAGCATTTCTATTTCAACTAAGTGTGATTGACATGCATTTGAATTGGGTGTTACTATTTCTAATTCTTTTATTTTGGATTCAAATTCAAGAAGTTTAGAGTTTAAATTTTGGATAATACCTTCCTTTTCATGCAATAATCTTTTTGATTCATCAAGCAACCTAGGAGCATTATGATATGTTAATATCTCATTCACGAAACTGCTTATCTCATTGGTAATTATCCAATTGGTATTCAAATCAATTTTGGTTTCTTTGGTCTCTATTTGGTCATCAATCAATTCAGTTTCGGACTCACAACCTTCAAAGTCAGAATCAAAATGTACCTCATTAGCGGAGCTTGTTGAAGCTTCATTCGTATCATCCACCTCATTGTTATTTCTTGACTTTGCAAGATTTTTGAGAAATTCAATGGTGGTCTCATCGGTGATGTTCTTGTTAGCGATAATTGAGTCCACATCAATTATTGACGGACCTTCCTCCACACTTGCTACCAATGCGAGGTTGATCTCTTCTTCATTTCCCGACTCCGTGTCGGATTCCTCTACATCACTTTCACCAGAGTCTATGCTCCACATAGCTTGCATTGCTTTCGCCTTTTTCTTGCCTTTGTATCCATCATACTTTTGTTTTGGCCTTCGGTCGTGTTGTCCTTCACCATCCTTGTTCTTCAAATGGGGAAATAGTTTGAAGCATGTTTGAATGGTGTGCCCTTCTCTATGACATGCAAAGCATACTACTCTTTTGTTCTCATCCTCACGTTCCTTGTTATACTTTCTTTCAAAATCAAGCATTCCTTGGAACATTTTGGATAAGAGAAGGGCATCTTTGGAGGATTCATGGTCTATTTTATTTATGAATTGGTCATTTGGCATACGGTTATTTGAGGAGCTAGAGTGGTTACGGTTTTGTGCCGGGAAAGCTACGGTTTTTGATTTAGACTCTTGCTTCAGTTCACCGGATTGTATTAGTTTTTCTTCAAAACTTCTAAAGTGCGCGTACAGTTCATCTGCAGTGAATGATGCATGTGTTCCTTGAATTGCTTCTAGGGCACTCACCAATCCTTCCCATCTAGGTCTCCTAAGCATAACTCTTAAGAGCTTTCCTAGAATTTTATCGTTAGAAAGTGGTTCTCCCAATTCGATAAATTCATTTTGTATATGCATAAGTCTATTATACATTTCTTCTATGGTTTCACCATTTTCTACCTTGAATGTTTCAAATTTGGTCTCTAACCCGGTTATTTTGGTTCTTTTGATTTGGGTGTTACCCTTATACCGATTTATAAGGGCATTCCACATTTCTTTGGCACTAGTTGAGTTACCAAAGATCAAGGCAACTGATTCACTAACTGCGTTTAATATTGCATTAACCGCATTGTCATTTTCTTTCTTTTCAATTTTTGATGGAAGAGTTTGGATTTTGTTATCTTCTCCCTCAAACTTAGGTGTATACCCCTTTTCAATAATATCCCATACTTCAAGAATATTTAAATAATTAATCATAATTCTTTTCCAATAACTAAAGTTTTTGGTTGTAAGACCGAAGGTTGGAGGTTCTTTCACAAATCTATTTGGTGCCATTTTAGATTACTAGAGCTAGAATTAAGTGAGTCTTAATTCGAGTAACTTGCTCTGATACCACTTTTTTAAAATACCCTGACCGCTCCTATGAGGCGATCCACTGTTCAAACCAAACCGCCCCATAGGGGGGCAGTCATCTTTGCATACTAAACCGCCTCACTGTGGGGCGGTTTACTTTTCTTTTTCTTTTTTTGAGATTTTGAGAGACAATATGAAGAGCAAGATGCTAAAATTTAACAATAAAAATTCGAATTTTGTTTTTAATATTTGTTAAATTACTTCTTTTGATGTATAATTAGCATATTTATACTAAAATACGCTAAATTACGGTAAAATACGCAAATTTCACTAATTATAATAAAATACGCAAAATTATGCTAAATTAGGCCGATTTTGTGCCATCTTTCATAAATAAATAAAAATAGTAAAAAAATTCCCAAAATAGTAAAAATTGGTATTGTTGTCCCTAAGGCACCACTAATTTACTTTAAAAATTGAAATTAATTGCAAATAAAGTAAATAGAAGAGTTTAGAGAAATTGACACTCGGCCAACTAGAGTAGAGAACGAAGTCTCTAAGTCTATAATCTCAAGAGAAATAATCACAACAACTAACTTTAATCTAATCTAGCAAGATTAGTGAAGTAGATTTGAGGTTGTGTGAAGGAATTTTGAAGTTTTAGCTCTCACAACAATGGAGGGAATATTGCACAGTAAAATCGCGTTTTGAATAGCTGAGGGCGGCTCTAGTTAATTTGGAAGAAAACCTAATTGCTCTATTTATAGAGGCAGCTTCCAAAAGAGTATTCTGCCTACAATCGTTACCAACGATTGATTAATCGTTACAACGATTGATACTAAAATGCAATTAGGGTTTCAGCCAAATTCAAAATTCTGCGAGACTTTCATAATCGTTGGTAACGATTACTCTCTGGAAGAATTGTGTTATTTCTCGCATTCTGATTTTCTGTGCAGCTATTTTAATCGTTACAACAATTAGACAATCGTTGGTAACGATTGTTCCCTGACTTCAACATCAAATCTATTTTACCAATTCTATGAATTTTACAATTTAAAATCTTGATAAAACTTGATGATTTCTTCAGGACAACAGATCCAGATTGCAATTCCAATTGTCTTAAACATGCGAAGTATCTTAACTCAAAGAAATTGTTAAATTCAATTGTTGTATGTTTTGCAAATTAGTCAAATAGCATACTAAGAGTATTGCTTGCAACAACAGGTATTCTACAAGTTCATTATGTAACTAATTTACTGAGCTACTTAGATCGAACAATAGAAATGAAAATCTTAATCGGAAATTTCAATTGAAGTTTTGAGGTTCTTCCCTTTGTTTCTTGGCGATTCTGAATTTCAAAATCCAGCGTTGCTAGCACTGACGCATGCGTATTTTGGCAAGCATTCTGAAAAGTGGTCATTTGCTGAAATCGGACATTCGAGCGCTGTTTTATGACCGTTTGAAGTTTCATGTCGTTTTTCGCCTTCTCATTGAAGATATCGTCCTTATTCATATGTAATTTAGCGTAAAATAACATAAGTTAGCGTATTTTAGTATAAATATGCTAATTATACATCAAAAGAAGTAATCTAACAAAAAACCCAGCTAATGTGGGTATATTTATTAATAAAAATGTCGGAAACTATGGTTTAGAAATTAGAGTTTAGGGTTTAGAGTTTCTTTAAAATATCACTAATTTTTATAAATATATAATGTGAAAATTGTAAATCATTTAATGTACGGTAATTTTTAGGGTTTAGGGTTTAGGATTTTACAAATTGTCTAAAATAAGAGTTTAGGGTTTAGCGTAGTTTACTGTAATTTAACATAATTTCAAGTAATTTAGCTAATTTCAAGTAATCTAACAAATATTAAAAACAAAAATCGAATTTTTATTGTTAAATTCCAGCATCTTGCTCTTCATATTGTCTCTTAAAATCTTTAAAAAAAAAAAAAAAACCAAACCGCCCCACAGTGGGGCGGTTTGGTTTGAACAAGGGGGCGGTCAGGGTATTTTTTTTTTTTTTAAATCAAGGGCAGATTTGATATTTTTTTTTTTAGGGTATTAATAAAAATCTCGGTAAAAAGGATGACCATTTGAAAATGCTCTATAATTTACTGAGAAATCGAAAATTTGAAATCAAAAATATTTTTTTGGATGGGATCATTAATAATTCCTATGGATATATAAGTAATTTCACTGAAAACTGAGTGATTTATTGTTCATTGTGCAATTTAGTATTTATAAAAAAAAAAAGTTGAATTAAACTTGCTAATTGCGATGACATTTGATTAAATGAACTTTTATTAAACAAATTATAATAATTTTGTAAAATATATGTGAAACATGTCAAGATAATGCATAATCAAACTATTCTGTTTTTATAATCATATATCAAGTATTTAGCTTATTAGCAGAAAAAATTGTGAAAAAAAATATTTTTTTTCCAGTTGTAATTTTATGTTGAGTATTCTGATGTAAGTTTTCCTCATTATTAAACACAAATATTTCTTCATGTTTGTGAAGAGAAATGTTCCACATATGTTTTTTTTTTCATTAAAGATATTCATGTATGTCAACCCAAAATTCGCAACAATATATAATTCTAGTTTGAACAAGGAACTACAAAAAAAAAAAAATCAAAAGATTTATAATATCTTTTTATGATATACGACGTCAATGTACAAAATTAGGTAATGATATTGACAGAACTATTTCGGCTTCAAGCAGCGCACCAGTCATGCATATTTTCACCTTGTTTTCATTGATTGTGCGTTGCGTGAAATCAAAATTGCTCTGTCAATACCTTTGCTCTACGATGTGGAGAACACAATTTTGAAAATTAAGAAATAGTAGAATAATTCTATAAGAGAAAATCTCTAACTACGAAATATGAAAAAAGAAAAGTTATATAGACAACTGGTCTGGCCCAACGTGCTCATCATTTAAGAAGGAAAAAAAGCGAGCTCAAATCTGACAAGGACCTTTATTATACGCGCTTCTATCATTCTAAATATATATATAACCTTTTCCATCTACAGAAAATTTACAAATACCTACTACTATGACGTGGCTCAATTTCATTGGGTTGCTCCCCTCATAACTGACAACTCATAAGTTGCTTTTGTTGTCGCGTGCTGCTGACAGCTCAAAACAGTAACCCCATTCTATACTTCACAATTTAGATATGATAACGAAGTTAATTACACAATTTTGTACAAACATCCAAGATATTAGAGCGGAATAATAGCAATAATTAATTCTTAAAGCATCTACAATGGTAATTTCTTTTAAATTGCTAATATGATGTGTTAATTGCTAATATAATTGCTGGATTGTAGGTCGGTTTCTAAAAAAACAAATTTGCTTATAAAGCAAATGATTTCTTTTGAACATGCTGGTACTCTCTCTCTTTCTTATTAGCTCTGACCTAATTATTGAGATGGAGGAGTTGAGAAATTAAAAAGAAACTTAATTTTTAAACAGTGTTTTACAGCTGTTTTTTATTTTTTACGGATTGCTGGGTTGGAGATGCTCTTATGATGAGATAATGATACAATAAAGCGGGGTTTTTCTTATGGGAATTGGATCGAATTTGATCTGTGTTGAGATTCGTCTGCAAAGTTAAAATCATAAACCGTTATCTAAAACAGATACGCTAATTTTGACGCAGGTCGAACGGTTCATATCAAACATGGATCTCTTTTGCCCCCTATGATACCCATTAAAAGCAATAATTTTGACAGCAAAAAAAAAAAGTTTCTCAAGTAACACTTATTGCCCATAATTAACACCAAATGCCAAAGTTCTTAAAAAAAAAAATTAAATACACACACATATATAAAAGATAATAATGAAACATAATGTCTCAGATATACCATTAACGAAGCATAATATCTCATTTTTTTTTTTTTGGTATAATTAAAATTTAAACCAAAATATGTAGTTGCCTCTGACTTGAAACAAGTCCTTTTTTAGTTCTACATCCATCTCTTGAAAATAACTCGTTTTCAATTTTTTATATTGACAGACTAATAGTTATAGCACCTGAGCCAAATTGTATAATAGTTAATTTAACTTAATTTAACAACCAATTAATCATGACTCACAAAGCAATTCATTGATCAATGGGAAAGGGTATCTGCGTAATTTCCTGAAATTTAATTTCAAATTGCATGTTCTCTAGTGGGTCTCACCTCTCTCTCTCTAATCTCTCTATATATATGTTACTTATTTGTAGGTCAATGGCACCAAATTTCTCTGAATTGCTAAAATTAAAAAAAAAAACAAACAAATATCAGAGAGAGAGAGAGAGGGAGAGAGATGGGAGGGTGTTTTTCAGACTTGAAAGGAGGAATGGTTGCGGTTGGCGGATCGGAGAAACCGCAACAAAACGAGTTGAATGATGCGGTTACCGGTTTCTTTCAAACACGAGGTCTTCAAGGCCTATACATGCCCCTTCAGGTACAGTATTTTTTTCTTGTGAATTGTAGAAAATTTATATGCATTTAGTTTTAATTGAGTAATTCTGTAAATGTGTCCTCATTTTTCATATTTTATGGATAGGTTTTGTAATGATTGTTGGAAATGCACAGTGGTATTTTTGCTGGTGTACTGATATTATACCAGCAATTAATATATATTGCCTGTCACATTTATAAACTTATTAATTTGCTAATTTTAACATTCATAAAAAAAAAACTAATTTTAAATTAACAAATAGTGACAAAGAACAACATCCTTCGTGTGAAAGTGTGAAAGATTATGTGTTCGAAACTTAAATAGAAAATTCTTCATAAATATTAAATAAAAATTAATAGGCAAGATATATATCACCATTCTTATCAAAACAAAAACAAAAAAAATTTAGCGCTCCCAGCTCCCCTCTCTGCGCTCATGTGTTGTCTTCTCATATTTCTCTCTGTTTGGAGCCCCATCCTTTTTTTAGGAGCTTGAATAATAAGTCTAAAAATTCAAAATATATGTTATTAATAGTTAATTTGAACTAAAATAAATGAATGATTGTTTCAATTCAAACTGAAATGTACTTGGTCCCATTAATCGATAAAGTTTGAAGAATAATGTGGTTTGCGATGACTTTTCAATAAGACAGTTTCTAATAAATTTCATGTTTTACTTAATAACAGTAATATAATAATGTTTATTTGAATTTTGAAACAACCAAAAATGGCGGCCATAGTTTAAACGAATCAATCAACGGTCAAATGGAAACGGCCATAGTTTTAATAAATCAGGGGCAGGCGGGCAGCATCTATATAACTACCCTCTAAAACTCAATTAATGGCATAATTTACTCAACATCTCCATTATATTATTAAGCACGTTGGGTGTCCGATTTGTCAACGGCTACAATTGAAAGATTAATTTTTGAATTTAATCTCAACTTTCCAATCACGTAATCTATTTTCTTTGATTAATTGCATCTGTTTTATGTTTAGAAGTTTAAAATTTAGCTACAAACATACTCGCCACATATACCGCCACACGATACGTTACAATTAAAATTAAACAGACTCTAAAATTTAGCGATATAATTCTCCATTTTCTTATTTTTTTGTTTTCTTATTTCTCCCTCTCCAATTGAAATTTTCTATACGGCGGATCACAATGCAAATCAATTTTTTGTTCACTTTCTTATTTATCTATTTCCTTATTTCTATACATATTATTGTGATAAATGTAGAATATATTTCTAATTTTGTTTTTTTTATGAAAATTAGTCATTTTGTACGAGAATTTATTTTTGTTATCTTATCATATATTCCGTTGTAACGCACGGGCACGATACTAGTTATATCCTAATTAATCTCCTCATCTACATATTGCATCTCAATTACTTGAAAAATAATTTGCACTCACAAAGCTAGAGAAAGAGAGATGGGAGGGTGTTTTTCAGACTTAGAAGGAGGAATGGCAGCTGTGTCCGGATCGATGAGTGCGCAACGGAACGAGTTCAACGATGCGGTTGCCAATTTCTTTCAAACGCAAGGTCTTCGAGGCCTATACATGTCCGTCGAGGTATAAATATAGTACATCTATCAATTAGAGTGTTTAGAGAAAATATCATGAACCATTTGTTATAAATTGGCATGAATGTTAAAAGAGTCCCGTAAATTTCAAATTTGTTCGATCGGATAGTTTGGATTTCAAACTCAATCTTTTACGTTACTTTTGATCATAGTGACAAATGAATTATTCGAGTTTGATTCGATAGAGTCAAAAATTTGTGATAGTCTGGAGATTTCAATCCCACAAGGGAGCAAAAACAAAATTTGCAAATAATTCGTAAAATTTGAAAATTTTTGTAAAATTCGCAAATAATTCGGTCAACTAAATAATACGTCATTCGGTTCACTGACACTACCAAAACAAATTTGGATAAATGTCTAAATCTATAATTGGACAGTCTGCCTTAAGAGAGAATGATTGATCAACTACCCCCCTTAAAAAATTCAAGCAGTGAAGCATCCCAAATTGGTAGTTAATTTACAGGTAGAGTGGGTAACATGCCAATTGCCAAGTCATTTTTTTTTCTCTGTTTTTTGGTTTAATTTAATTTAGCACAACAAACAAACCGTCATGCTTCATATTAGTTGGTAAAATTTCAGATTTTTTTTGTCCGAATTATATTAAAGGTAGAGCGAGTAATTTAATTTGGCGAAAATATAAAAATTTGACAAGAGAAATCTGTATAAATTATTTATTTATTTATTTATTTTTCCTTCCTATTGATTTGATATATTTCTTTGGATTTAATTCTAATGATAATGAACTACTTTGACAATTTTGACAATCATAAAAAATAACTCCAAACTTTTGAAATCCAACGTAGAGAAAATGATGGAACTTGATGTGTGTTTTTCCAGTCATCAAATAATTTGTAAACTTTCAACATTTTATATATTTGAATATTTTTGGATGGAATATCAAATAATATTTAAATTGCACAAAAAATTTTATACAATCAATCCATAATTCCAACAAAATGTCTATGATTTTGTCTATTTCTTAGATTTTTTTAGCTTGATTTGAGAAAAAAAAACATTATCAAGATGACCAGTGTCAAAGAATCCCAAGTCCCAGCTCTATTTATTTCAAGGTTCTAAATAGCACCGCTATAGCGTTTTCGGACCATAAAAGCTATGACGTTATTGCCACTATAACGCCCTATTTCGCGCTATAGCGGCGCTATATGGGCATATCGCTGTTTTTTCTGCCGTTCCGCTATGACACGATAAACGCTATTTAAACCTTTGATTTATTTAATAGCATGCAAGAGCATCATATAAAAAATTTTAAGGGCTACTTTTTTATTTAACAAAAAATAAATTCAGAATTAAGTCTCTAAACAGATAACAGATAAATTTTGAGAAAATGCTCAGTGTTTTATATTCCAAAATTTAATTGCTATTAGAGATCCAATTTCGAATTTATTTTTTATTTAGTAAAAAATTTCGATTATTGTGAAGTAATTAGTCAATTAAGGTATCTTCTTTGGCATTTGCTTCGGTGGACATAAGGACCTATTTGTAAAATGAACATATTTTCATTTTCAAAGTTCAAACAGTCGATCCAACCGTTCAACATTATCTCCATATTAAAATGTACTTGGAGATCAAATTTAACATTTTTTTAAATTTTTTACTATTTATTAAGATGTTTACAAAATCGCTGTTTTCAATAGTCTGAAAACAACGATTTTGTAACCATCTTAATAAATAGTAAAAAAATTCAGAAAAATGTAAATTTTGACCTCCAAGTACATTTTAATATGGAGATAATGTTGAACGGTCGGATTGACTGTTTGAACTTTGAAAATAAAAATATGTTCATTTTACAAATAGGTCCTTATGTCCACCGAGCATCCCTCATCTTCTTTTATAGTAAAAATTAAATTCCTTCATATATTTACCTTAAAAATAAAAAGAAAACGCGTGACAATATTTTATTGCTACGCATTAAATGCAATCTTTTATTTACTAATATATTTTTCTCTTTTCCATATTTATTCCTAAATTTCTGCAATTGACCGTTTGTAATTCCCATGTTCTCATTTTTCATAGAATTAATTAATTACTAAATTTAAGCTCTTTAAACCCTACAAAAACGGATAAATAAATAAACGCGCTTTTACGCTTTCACCCGCGCTCTTTCCAATTTTGACTTCGGAATAGGTACAATGCGCATTGGACCTACTTTAGGTTCGATGGGATTGAAGACCGTCCGATCGATTTTAAGACCTGTGTCATCAGCTATAATTTTCGTGCGATTTCGCATTAATTATCGTGCGCACAGATTTTAAAGAAATCGGACGGTTTTCAGCCCATTGGACCCAAAAGTAGGTCCAATGGGCATCGGACCTACTCCTTTCTAGTTTTATAAATATCCCCACCTGATAACGACTGAACGACAGCGAGGAAAAGAGTAGAGAGAGAGAAAAAGAAGGTGACTTTAGAATGGGAGGATGTTGCTCGGACGCGAGGGGAGGGATGGAAGGGGTCGGAGGTGGGGCCCAGGGGGGTTTCGCCGGACATCCGGCGACGGCGACAACGGGTCTCACTTCTCAGGCCGAAGCCAACGCCGCCGTAGACCATTTATTCAACTCGCGCGGTTTGCGAGGTCTCTATATCCCTCTTGAGGTACAAAAGTTGAAATTCAAATTGTACCTGTTATAGCATTTGAAAAAGAATTTTGTGCGACGTGTAGACTGTAGTTTGCGTTTTCGAAGGTATTTATGCGAAGCTTAAGTTTTGGTTTCAGATTATGCGATTGCTTTAGTTTAACTGACAGAATTTTGGGTAAAGATTTTAACAGAGCAGTTTTGGCTTCATGCAGCGCTGTTTTGTTTCTATAGTCTGTGCGTTGTATGAAAGCCAAAACTGTTCTGTTAATAAGGGGAGTGACGGGATTTACTACCATTTATCTTGTTAATTGTGTTCACAAGCAACACTTTTTGTTGTGACAGTTCTCTGTCTGCTTTTTTTAAGATATTTATGCGAAGAAGCTTAAGTTTTGGTTTCAAATTATTGGATTGCTTAGTTTAGCTGTCAAAATTTTGGATAAAGATTTTAACAGAGCAGTTTTGGCTTCATGCAGCGCTGTTTTGATTCTATAGTCTGTGCGTTGTATGAAGCCAAAACTGCTCTGTTACAATTTTGGGATTTACCAGCATTTACCCTGTTTATTGTGTTCACATCACAAGCAACACTTTTTGTTGTAACAGTTGTCTCTGTCTGCTTCTAAGCTACAAGACATGGATGTATTTTCTAAGGTACATTTCCTAATTACTACATAATTTATCCTTATTTTCTAAGTTTAATATTTTGTATATTTGAGAATTTTCATGGTTCCTGGATATCTTGTTATTAGTATTTTTAAGTGTGTATTTTTTTTGGTTGATTATATGTAGAGTGACCCAATGGCAGTATTATATGTTAAAAAACAAGATGGTAAACTAGAAGAAGTAGGTCGTACTGAGGTTATACAAAATTCTCTAAATCCCGCTTGGATAACAAAAATTTCCATAAATTTCCAGTTCGAGATGGTGCAAAATTTAGTGTAAGTTCTCCTTGTATTCACATTTTGTATGTCATTTTTCTTTCTTTTTGCAAGGATATATGCCGTAGTATTATTTGTTCTTTACTATTTTTGGGTTGTTTGCAAATTATATCAGACTCTACAGACTAACAGTAAGTTAAAAAAAACTAGCTGTTCCTTTCATGTTGAATTATTCAAATTTCTTCTTAGCAAGTGCATCAAGCAAGGATCTTAAGGTAATAATTGTCAACATGTGTAGAGATGCATGATTTGCAATAAACAATATGGGCACAATTTGTAATTGCTCCATAAATGTGATGTTAGATTCACCAAAAAAATTGGTAGCTTGAAATGCAATTCAGGCTTAATTAGTTTGCTTAAGTTATATTTCTGTGATATCGTGTATGTGATACTTACTTGATTTATCTTCTCTAATGATATCAGGTTTCGCATCTTTGATATAGATACAAAATTTCACAACACACCTGTTAAGGTATACTATTGTTTCCTTTGTCATCTGAAAAGGGGCACCGCTTCCGGATTCTATCCTAATTATTTGTCTTTTTTAGTCTCTGCAATTGAATGATCAAGATTATCTCGGCGAAGCTTCTTGTGTACTCTCTGAGGTTACTCTCTCTCTCTCTAAAAATTTGCACTATTATATAGACACGCACCTGAGAACTGTGAACAATTTCTCAGTTCTAGTCAGATTGCAAAAAAGTGACTCTTTTATATTTTGTGGCGGATTGGAGTTGTATAAATAAACTAGGGTTTATCGATGCTCCAAATTTGACTTTTGGTTAATATTCAAAACTTCCTGACAAAGGCATGCATGTTTATTTTTTCCGAAATTGAGCACTGTATACATTCTAATTAAACAGTACAACTTTCTATTTTCTAGATACATAGCCTGGTTTATTCCTAGCAACATAAACTAGCACGCCTCTTGGTTTTATTCCCCAAATTATCTGATTTTGTTATAACTAGATTCATCTTACCACTTTGTCTCTGTGGCAGATTGTGACTAAGCAAGACCGCAGCGTGACTCTTAAACTTCAAAAACGTCCCGGCATGGCCCACTTCGGGTCACTCATGGTTCATGCCGAAGAGACGGTTGCCTCAAAACAAGCTGTCGAGTTGATTTTGCGCTGCACCCATTTGGAAAACAAAGATACCTTCTCAAAAAGTGTATGCTTCAAACTTTGTATTTCCTCCTTTTTTTTAATATTTTTTTTCAAAAAGAAAATAAAATGCATATGATTCGGGTAATATATAATTTTTAAAACCTAATTATGGTAAATATCATATCATTTCCTATTGCTTTGTAAAATCCTCAAGTGTGCCCTTCTTTCCACATTTCACTATACTCTATAGTTATATAAAGTCGGATAGGTGCGTTAATTTGACCATCGTTTAAAATAAATGAGAGGGGAGTTCAGATGATATTTTCAGCTTTCGTTAGGAGAAGGGGGCTTAATATCTAATATTTTCATCATTATTTGTCAGGGTTTCACAATTGTATTTTGTTATTTCTAAGTTGCATAAATGAAATTACCTCTTTAACTGATTTTGACACCTCTGTATTATTTAAAGTGTCAGAACAATTTTTGGAAGTTTCAGGGTTTAACTGGTATATCCTACAAGTAGACTAGGTTTTGCAAATAAAGAGAAAAGCCATTCACCTTACGCCATGCTTAATGGAATTATCTTTATTGATGGAATTAAATCTATGAAAGAAATACAAAATTATATATCTTTTTGATTGAATCTGTTGTTTCAATAGAAGCCTAATATCAGAACTTCTTTTACAGCTGAAATGTGTATATCATGCCTTAGAAATAATATTATAATACAGCTAAGGCCCACAAATGACTTTTGCTTTTAAAATCTTCAAATTTTTTACGAGCATTGAATGCACAGGATCCTTTCATTCGAATTTCTCGAACAGTAGAAGGTGGTGCATCGGTTCCTATTTGTAAAACGGAGGTAATAAACAACAATTTAAACCCAGTTTGGCGACCCGTTACTCTCACAACCCAACAGTTTTATAGCAAGGTAAAGCCTCATTCCTTTTTTATTACTTTCTAAGAAAAATAAGACTTAACCTGGTGCTTTTGCAAACACTTTTATATTAAGACCTTTTTGCCCTTTGCTTCTGGTTTAATTTACTCGGGTTTTGGCTTACAGGAGAATCCACTGGTCATCGAGTGTTTTGATTTTGAATCAAGTGGCAAACATGTCCTTCTTGGGTAAGTTATTTTATTCATAATTATTGTTACTACTGTATAATAAATAATGTAATTTTCAAAAGTGAAACTAAACTACAAAATAATTTTACTATTTAAACAGGAGAATAGATGTAAGTATTGCTGAACTACAAAGACTTAACAGAGAAAGAGTTGGTACAAACTTCTATGTCAATCACCATGGACATCGAAAGGTAATATCTGAAATATCTAAATAGTGCCCTTAAAATTTTTCTAAATTTCTTTAAACATTTGGGTTAGTAGTAGTATATTGAGTTCATTTTTATTTTGTTTTACGTCAGGTGTTGAAAGGACAGTTATTTGTTGAAAAATTCGACGAGAAAACACAACATAGTTTCTTGGATTACATCTCAGGCGGATTCGAGCTTAATTTCATGGTTGCCATTGATTTTACTGGTAAGCACTTGATCTTATCAATTGGTATCTCCAGTTATATTTGCACTGGAGATGTTACTTTGTTGAAAATACCCATCACTTTGTATCTTTTTCTATGTTATAGCATCAAATGGTGATCCAAGAATGCCTCAGTCTTTGCATTATATCGATCCAGCTGGCAGACTCAATTCTTATCAACAGGTATTGTTTTGTAAATTTATTTGCAAAAGTTATGGGTTGTGAGTATTTATATAGTAATAATTGCTCATTGAGGGTTATTTTGGGGAAACTAAATTGTGCTATATTTTGCTTGTAGAAATGGTTTATTTTAATGTGGCGACAACTAATTACTATATTGACATCTACAATAGAGAATATAATACATTTTTCTCTCTTTCGTTCTGACAATTTTTACATTATACCTGTTGCAATTCTTTTGCTTTTCTAAATAGGCAATCATAGGAGTAGGAGAGGTATTACAGTTCTATGACACTGACAAGCGATTTCCCGCTTGGGGTTTCGGTGGAAGAACACGTGATGGAGTTTCGCATTGTTTTAATCTCAATTTATTACCCATGGAAGCTGAGGTAACTTTTTTCTTGTAATTTGTCACTCTCATGCTAGCCAAGTAGTTACTTGGAAGCCAATTTTATCTTCTTCTTTTTTTAAGGTTAGCCTGAATGCCTACTAATGATTGTATTAATAACTGAAAGAATATTTACAACACTTATAAAAAACTTTATTCAAGAGAATAAGCCTACTAATGATTGTATTAATAACCGAAAGAATATTTACAACACTTCAATAAAAAACTTTATTCAAGAAATTCTTCTCTATTCTAGTCTTAACCCTCTATTTTTACTCTACGCTAGATAAGAATCTCTATTCCAGATCTACATCCTTCTTATTCTCTTTAATCCTCCCAAAATCTGAAAAATATTACCTATTCTCCTATTCTTACAGATCTACTCTATTTATTCCCTCTATTCTACTCTATTCTACAGATTTCAGTTACTGCAGAGAAACAGACGATTTTATCTTATTTTACTTGAATCTGTAAATGTCTTCTAGAGAGTATAAAATGGAACTTTATTTATTACTTTTTTTTTTTGAAATAACAGGTAGTTGGACTAGAGGGAATAATGGGTGCTTATTCCACAGCTCTGCATAGTGTTTCCCTTGCTGGCCCGACTTTATTTGGGCCAGTGATAAACAGAGCGGCAGAGATTGCAGCACATTCTCTCTCATATAGCCAAAACAAATATTTCGTTTTGCTCATCATAACAGTATGTTGCAACATTCTCTCACCTTTGCAGTAATGTTTTTAGTAATTAGTAAACTACAACTTCGTTACATGGTTTTAGAAACAATTATGTATGACTGCTGTAAGACCTCAACATATTACTAAGAGGAAGGTTCTAGTTGAAAAATATAAAATCCTAAATTGAAACAGTTGCACTGGTTCTTCATGAGCGATGTGTCCATGTAAAGTTTCATAATTTTTTTGGGTTAGTTCTGCTCGCCCAAGATCAAGAAGCCAAAAGATGAATGCACTTAATTTATTTATCGATAGGAGTTCACATGACCCATTCATTTTATGGATTGTTGATCTTGTGCGAAACAAGCTCAAAGAAGAGAAATAAAATAAAAATATGATCATGTGTGGATGCATCTCTTGTGAAAAAGAAC
Source organism: Carex kokanica (assembly GCA_025461125.1). Classification (NCBI taxonomy): domain Eukaryota; kingdom Viridiplantae; phylum Streptophyta; class Magnoliopsida; order Poales; family Cyperaceae; genus Carex; species Carex kokanica. The sequence goes on along the minus strand of JAJGRX010001042.1, from coordinate 232,453 downwards.
AGATCTGTTTGGATTAGTTGTTTCAATCATTGGACTTTAACATATTTGTGCAAAAGAGAGATCGTGGCATCTTGTGCCACTCAATAAATATATTGCCAGAACCTTCCTCATTTATTTATACTCTGCACAATTGAACAGAAAATAATTAGCATAGAGAGTGACAAGAAAGTATATTGTTTTGCATAATTGCCGAAACAAGGGAGTATAATTTTTTACTTTTAGGGTTTATATATAATTATTTGCTTCATGTGTATATCAGGATGGTGTTATCAATGATCCAAATGAAACAAAAGATGCAATTGTTCGAGCTTCTGATCTGCCCTTATCAATTCTTATAGTGGGAGTTGGAAATGCCGATTTCAAGGAAATGGAGGTAATAAACTTAAAGTAACCTTTTGTTACCAAAAATTTACTAGGCCTTTTTATATATCTTATTGAAAATTGGCGTGATATTCTTCTTCTGGCTAGTACATTTTACCTTGGTATAAGTTTACAATGACAAACTTGCCCCTGTACTGTACTGTCAACAGATACTGGATGCTGATGGAGGTAGAAGACTGGAAAGCTCTACTGGGAGAGTGGCCACTAGAGATATTGTACAATTTGTGCCTCTGCGTGATTTCTTGGGTAAGTCCTATAATTTCCCCATTTGGAAGGGGTTTCGAGTAGGATCCGTATCCTCTGCATTAACTCAAAAGGGTATTTTTGAGTTAATGAATTTCAACCGTCTAATTTTAAACGGAGCCAATCCGGCTCGTGCCTATAACATAGGGGCTCTTTAATATCAGTACAGATCTAGTTGGCACGAATCTTAAAACAGATTGGATGGTCAAGATGCAAATGCAGAGGATACGAATTCTTTTGAGTAAGGGTGTTCAAGCCGTCGGTTCGGTTAAAACCAAATTAAAATAGTCAAATCAAAAATTTAACTGAACCAATCGAATTAAAATTGTCAACTGAATAACAACCAAACCAAAAGAACCAAAGTAAATTTCGGTTTGTTTGGTTGAGTTGAAATAAGAGGAGATTAAATTTCAAAAGGTCAAAACTCAATACATACACAATACATTTAATAATCATAGAAATCATTTGAACCGAAATAAGAGAGTTTAAACAAAACCCAATATAAAAAATTCAAGTAATTCAAGTAAATATCTAAGTAATTTCCGTTTGTTTGGTTGAACCAAAATAAAAGAGAGATTAAACCAAAGTAATTCAAAAATTCAACCGAACCAAATCATTTAATCCAAAATTTGTCGGTTCAGTTGGAAGTCAAATAAACCGGATCTTTTTTTTTAAGAAAAAGATCATTTTATACCAAATAGTGATTTCTGTGTTTCGACTCTTGATATGAGTTTATTTTTGTAAGAAGCAGGTGGCCAGGTGTCAATTGTTCAAGCATTACTTGAAGAACTGCCGGGTCAATTCTTGTCTTATGTGAGAAGCCGAGATATTAAGCCCCTCTTTGCACAACAACTTAGCTAACAATCAGGGGCGGATTTAGAATTTTCGTTAGGGAGGCAAAAAATATCGAATCGGATTTAAATATCTAATTGGGTTTAAATTCATTAACTAATTGGGTATTCAATAAAAAACAATATTTTAACTTCTACTTTCCAATGCTTTGACTTGTAATTTCTGATGCTTTGATTTATAATTCTAATGACTAATCAAAATTCAACAAATTTATTTCAATTTTAACTCTAAATTTAATCCGAATTACAAATCAAACATCTAAAGTGGGGCAAAAAAAATTCCAGAAGAGGCAAACTCGGTCGGAACTGATAAATATTTACTAAAACTCAAAATTCAGGGGGGGCAGTTGCCCCCACCCCTCCCGGATATACCTGGGTCGCCCCTGGCTAACATAATAAGAAATTTTATAACTTATAGTAGGTAAAATAATGGTTTTTCTAAGTTTTGTTGAACTTAGTATATTTATTTATTTTTTATAAGACTTTTTTTTTGTTAAGTATATTTATTTATTTTTTGCCTCTTCAGAGGTTCCTTTTTCTAGCTGGTTTTTTGAATTAGTGGTATAATCAAGTGCTGTTGATGGTTGCTGTGTGAATATGCTTGGAGCCTTTTTTTTATTTTTTTCGATTTGTACAGTTCTTTGGGATACTCTTGATTTTATGTGCATATCTTTCGGTTTATTTTCATCGTGTAAATACGAATATATATTATTTTATGGTCTATGAGACTATGAATGAATTCACAATTTAGCTACAGGAATCTTTTTTATACGCAAGGATAAAATTGTTTAACCGCGTCGATTTTCTCGTGATACTTCTATATCCTCGAAAATAGTAAATTTTGTGGTTTTACCCTCGACAACAGTTATTTTTTATCCTTTCGGAAAAAAACAAAATTTTGTACTATGCATTGTTTTTCCTCTTCTATTTGTTGAGCTGCTATATGCGTAATTAAAAAAAAACACAGTGAAATGTCAAAGCTGCTCATTTGAGAGTAAAATATTTCTTTCTCATGCACATGTTGATCTTGGGTTTAGAGTAATTGGGTTAAGAGGTTTCAAATGCCTTCCTTTTTTATGTTTCCATCGTGTCTTTATTTTTTTAAACTTTGATAACTCAAAATTTAAAATTTAAAAGTCAAAATAAAACTGTTGGATATGATCTACATTATTTTATCTATGCATGTGTAAAAAATTGTGACATTTCAAACTTTGTTTTGGTTATCACCAAAAACTTATAAAAACGTACTAATGTAGATAATTTTTAGACGTTCATTTTTCAACTTATTAATTCACATAAAAATTAAACCGAAATGTAATAATTTTGTATAAGCTCATAGAGAAAATAACATAAATCACATCTAACGGTTTTATTTTGACATTTATGATTTAAATTTTGAGTTATTAACGTTTTAAAAATGGAGGTATGGTGGAGGCACAAAAAATGGAGGCATTGAACCCGCTAGTCTTTAATAGTTGGAGAAGAAACTTGCTTTGCTAATAGTACCCAAAATTTTGTATATTATGCAACTGTAGGAGGAGGGATGAATTTTCTAAAAAGAATTCAAGGGTTTTCTTGAGGAACTCCCAGTTTTAGTAAAAGAAATTGATTTTATTGGGTTTTGGACTTTTTGTGGTGTTCACCCTCATGTTTTGTGTGAATACTTAAATTTCAACTCAGGCTTCAACCTTATGCCCCAACTACTATGAATATGCAAATATACATATAACAAGTATAGAAACAATAGAAATTCTTGTAAAGCAGTAGATTCTTGTACAACCCATTATTTGCAAACATACATAAATCCAAACTTAAGCACCCAGCTTTGGTGCATAATTAAAATTTGAAGATAACTTTTGTGAGGCAAAAGACTTCTCTAGAGACCCCACAATAGGAGAAGGTGCCACTTGCAAGAACAAATAGTTGCCGGTGAAGAGATCGGCTATGTATGGTTTTCCTTCCTTGAACCTCTTCACCACCTTTGCCACCGAAAACTTAAAGGCGGTACCGACAACCCTAGCTTTCCTTCTTAGAACCCTCTTCAAACTAGCAATTCTAAGCCTTGTTCTTGGCCTCCGCCATCTCCGGCCCGTACCACCGGTACGGAACGACCACTTCCTAGTGATAAATCCTGTGTTACTACTAGGTTTGAACACTACAATCTCATCTTTGTCTTGATCTTGGATTTGTTTGTCTAGTTTTTGGTAGGAGAGCTTGAGTGAGGAAGCCATTTGGGCTTTTGAAATAGTAGCTTGTTTTTGTTTTTGTTTTTGTTTTGAACAATAGCTAGGGTTATAGGTAAGGATGGAAACAGAAATTAACTTCATCTCTTGCGTCTCTTTGCTGTTCAATAGAAAAATACATTTGCTCATGGAGTACCATTTAATTGTTGGATCCACCAATACAAATTTGTTATAGAATGATAAGTCCAAATTACATAGAAATTTATTCTTTATCTAAAATGATAAGATGAGATCTTATATAGCTTATCATGTCACTCAAGGATATGCTTGTTAGCATCATATATTTATTAATACATTTGATATGTCACTCAAGGATATGCTTGTTAGTATCATATATTTATTAATACATTTGAATACCTATTCATGACAATTCAAACCATCGAACTCGAAATTTGTTGAATTCTCTTAAAAGTTATAGTAAACTTGGAAACTTGTGCTTATTTAAGTAACCATCGAACTCGAGATTTGTCGTTTGAAGTCTATTCAAAAGATTTTTAAGATCAGTGTCACATGCCACCAATGTCATACTAGTCCGACTCCTCATAATGAGTTCGGATAGTATGACATCGGTGTCATTTTAGCCTAAATGTCACCAACTCCAAAAGCTATCAGATAGGGTTTAAACGACAAATTCAAACCGTTCAAACCGATATACTTCATTAGTGATGTGTTTACATGCAAGATTTATAGTTTTTTTAATTTAGTTAATATCAAAAGTCAAGTGGTCAAATGTAGAGTTTTTGTTAAGTTAATTTTAATATATACATTCATTTTTAATCAGTTTTGACCACTTGACTTGATAGTAAAATAATTCGAAAATTTAAAATTTTTGAATGTAAATGCATCACTAATGAAGTAGGTCGGTTTAAACGGTTTGGATTTGTTATTTGAAGTCTATCCAAAAGGTTTTTAAGATCAGTGTCACATGCCACCGATGTTGTACTGGCCAGACTCATTAAAAGGTTAATAATAAGTTCTAATTTGTAAAAAATGAATATAAATAATTTTTGTTAATTTTTATTCAGAAAGAAAATTTTATCTATCTTGAAAAAAAAAAATTCAAGCATTTTTTATGTCAGCCATGTACCAAGTAATTCTCTGGTGCAAAAATTGAATGCATGGTAAGCACTTGTGTGAGATATGATCTTTTCTCCATCATGAATTAGGCATACAGTTGGGGCGAAGCTGGTGATGGCATTGAATGCTTGAAGAGTGTGAAACTGATAGTGTGGAAAAAGAGAGAGAAATCGGTTCAATAAATGCCACTTCATCCATGCCTTGTTAGTTTGTTAGAGTTCAGGATTTGGACAGTGTTGCTAATAGCTGGCACATTAATTAAAAGGCAATATAATATATGTGATATTTGTTAGTTTGTTAAGTTAATTAGGGTTTGGAGACAGTGTTGCTGGCACATTAATTAAAAGGCCATATGATTTATGTGATTTGTCTTTCTCTTTCTCCTTCTGACATTTTGTAAAAGGCTTCAAAGGTGCATCGATCTAATTAGATACATCGAAAAGCTCTATCTTAATTAAGACTTATTAATTGTTTGTGTATGATCACAGCTCCTGTAACTATATCATCGTAATTAGAGTTCTCAAAAAGTAACGACGTGACCAGATACGTCACGGTATGGCATGGTTCGGTCACTGCACAGCACGTGTGCCGATCCGTGTTGTGACTCGCGTGTCCCGTGTCGTGACCATTCGTGTGATGTGACCATCTTTTGAAAATTTGCCACGACACGCGAAAGATCTGGTCATAGTATATGGTACGATACGTGGTTACATGAGTCACATGTAATTAGGATCAACCGTGACCAAATGTGGACAAACGTGACCAGTCTCGTATGGTCACGGCGTGACTAACGAGCCGTGATCATTCACGTGTCGTGACCATCCTTCAAAATTTGATCACGACACAACACGTTTTTAGAACCCTAATAGCAATTAAGGAGGTTCAGCTCCTCTTAAGTAGCATAGGAGGCACCCTTCTGCGACCGGGTCATATCGGTCGCTGAAGAGTTTCGTCTCTGATGCATTTTTTGTTTTTTTTTTTGTTTTTTGGGGGTCTTTAGCGACCGGCGATAGAACCGGTCTCCGATGCCGGTCGCTGAAGACTGGTTTTGCTGTAGTGTCTAGATTGTTCATTTTAAGATCGGACGGTTAAAATGAAGTTTGATTTTGTATTTAAAATCAAATCTCAATTGTTTGATATGAAACTGGTCATGGGCTGAAGAAATTTCTTACAGTAGGAGTTGAATTTAATAGAAAAATTATATTTGGCAAAATATATTTAAAGCGAGCCATATTTATTGTTTTAACTAAACAAATATTTTATTAATAAAGAAGACAAACTAAAGAATTTTATCGAACTTAACACAAATTATACATAAAAATAGTGTTCTAAATAGCGCGCTATATCGACGCAATAGCGGCACTATAGCTTTTTCGGACCTTAAACGCTAAGCTATGAGAAAAAGTGTGTTATTTCAGCTACGACGTAGCGGTCCGTTATTTGCGCTACACGCTATGCGCTATAGCGCACGCTATGCTACATAGACTTTAAATAAAAGTTCCAAATTGATTTTTTTTTTTTAAGGATTAATTGTTTTCAAGGTCCGGATTGCTTTTTCTTTAAATAAAAAAAGATAGATAGTTTATATCATGATGCTTAGGTTTTTTTAATAGAAAAAGATATATAATTTATGTCATGACGCTTAGGTTATTTTGAATGGAAAAATATAGATATTTTATGATATTATTAGCGATATATTGAATAGCAATTTCGACTTTGTACTGGTTCAATATGAATATTCTAATTCCTTAATCAATTTTGCGTTACTTATCGCTATATGAGACTTTACATAATGTTAATAATTAGTAGAAATATAAAACATAATTTTTTAAATAAAAAACACTATGTAAGATAGCTTTCGCTATAGCTACGCTATTTGCGATAGCTTTTTATTTAATCTTTCCGCGATGACGTGATAATCGCTATTTAGAACCTTGCATAAAATCAATAACTTTGTCACACCCCCGATCCGGAGGTGCAACAACCTACCGCATTTATTTACCATTCAATATACATAACATAAGGCATGGATCTTTTTTTATGCATTGCCAATAACATCTATTATTTTTGCCACATCCTAATTTATTTACAAGAATTATCTGACATTTTATAGTGGATGATGCTAGAGATATACTCTCTGCACCCTGTCAGATATAATAAACCAAATTCCATATCTTTAGGTGGTCCTGTTGTCTATGATAACCCGAGAGCGTTTCTCTGACTTCGCATAATAAACCTGTAAATCCCACAAGGAGAAACGGGTGAGAAATAATAAATTATTTCTCAGTGCTGATTGCCACTCAGATTATTGGATTCGAAAGAAATCCATATTCAGAATGAAATCTCCGCACGAGAAACTAACAGTTTATTTTATAATGACGAATGCAAATGCTCAATAACAATATCCAATTGAACAACAAAAATTACATAAATAAATCAGACCTCTAAGAATCTTATCAGAATAAATGGTTTGGGTCTAAATCTTTTAAACCATAAAAGTCTGGTAACGTTTGGTTTCCTAACTTTATAATTTCTAGTCTAGTAACACGAACATATACCATCCGACTTGCCGTTGCAGACGCCATCCAACAACCCAGTCTGCCTTTTCACATAACATATATATGTCATGTCAGGCTTATACTATTATAACTATCCTGACAATTTGTTAACGGAAACAATACAGAAGCAATATCACAATGTCGTCATTATCGGAAAGAAAATCAATGATAAGACGGTTACCACAGTTCATTAGTCTTACAGTCACAATTCACATTTACTCAATATCCCCTACACAACCGATACTGGGTTCAGTTAGGGTCATTCACCATATGCGCATAAGGGTCCTGGAGTAAAGTCTAGTAGCTAGCTAGACTTTACGATATATTAATCTTTTTTCTCCACTATATGGAGGTTCAAGGATTACAGTATTCAATATTCAATCAATTCAATCACTGTGGTATCAATCAATCATTTGCAATAAGAATCAACTAACCGATAAATAATATCAACATGACAGTCAATAGACTTACCTTGTAATTCAGTTTTAATTGTATTGGGCTATGCATATGATGCAACAGTTCAATCAATACAGTCAATCATATATTCAAAATGTACAGCGAGTTACGATTTAATTCCTAGTCATGAATCTCAGATTAATCCAATAACTCCGCACCTGATATCTTAGGGCAACATGTGAAGTCGCTAGCAGTCTGTTCTTCCTGGACATTCTATCTCATCAATCTCTTTCATAATTATGCCTATATCAAAATAATATATATATTTTGATCAATATATATCAGTTAAGTGTAACATAATAATTTATGTATTTCAATATTTAAATAACAAGTATATGTTTATTTAGTCATTTTGTTCCGTAGATATATAAATATCCGACATTTTTATTAATATCCTAAAAAAAAAACAAATATCAAATATACCCTCACTTTGAAATTTTTTTTAAATATGCCCTAACCGCCCAGGGGCTGGGCGGTCAGCTTTCCAACGAACCGCCCCCCCGTCGGGCGGTATACTGTCTAAAAAAAATCACCAAACCGCCCCACTGTGGGGCGGTCCACTAATTTTTTTTTTTTTTTTTTTTTAAGATTCATGAACTACGAAAAAAATTGAATTGATATTTAAGATCAATTGATGAATGCTTTGTTTATTAGATATTAATTAAGCACTTCAAAATTATTGAAAACATGGTCCAATTTAATAAGTTTGGAGATTTTAGACATTTCTCTCAACCACCTGGACTGAAGCATCATACATGCGAAAATCTGACTCGACTAAATCGGTTGGTCCAATACATGCGAAATTCACATCCAACCTGATCTGATAATTTTGAAATTTTGATGACTTCAAACCTGATCCGACTCAATCAACCCAAATCCTGATCTGACCCAATTAACACAAATCCATTATATGAGTATAACCAAATTCTAATTGATTGGAACATGAATTAATATGAAAACCCGATTGTCGAAAATCAATTTTATGTTGGTAAAATCTTGAAACTCGAGCTTCAAGTCTAATTAACACGATATCTGACACCGACACCTCGCTTGTCAGAGACTGTAAACTGCTTGAACTAGAATCAACCTAAATTATAAACTAACCCAGCCATGAATGAATTCAGATCCAACGCGGTACCAGACCGTGTAGAATGAGATCTGTGTATTCTGTTTTACTCTGGCACGAATCTCAAAGGGGACCCCCCCCCCAAACAGATCTGATCCATTTCATTGACCTTCTGGTTATTGTCCATGATACATAAATGTGCCAAGTAAAAAATAATTATTACCTAGTGTCCTGGGAATCCAAGTTGGGATTGACCAGAATCTGATATATAATTAAATGGCATAAGTTTACAATTCACCCTTTCCAACAAAGATAAGGAAACAAAATAGCATGGAAATGAAAAGTGAAAACCTTTGATAAGCAGAGAAACATGGGTTTGTAACTAAATAACATATCAGTCTGTCTCCTTTTCAATCAAACTCAAACTGTGCAAAATAATTTAGTAATTTGTTGGATGCCCATTATGTCATGCCATGCCATGCAACAACTAGTGGCCTATAACCTGTTTTTTTTTTGGGTAGAGGATGGTCTTTCTACAATTGTAATTAAAGATAGAAAGACCCAAGGAATTAAGGGGTTTCCTTCTTGTGCTGTTTATGCAGAGGCCTATAACCTGTTTTTGCATGCATGGTTTGTATTTTAGAAAGGAACTACTATATATTTCTCTAGATATTAACAATATTTAATTAATTTGGCTTCAATAAAATTCAAAAGAGAAAATGTTCATGTAATATTCTAGCTATAGTAAGATGCCTATCTCAGTAAGGGAGTTGGATATATGCAAGAAGTGATATAACTTTAAAAAGGCTATCAGTTTTGATAGTTATGGGACATCCTTTAATATTACAAAGAGATATTCATATGTTTAGCTATTATGCCAAAAAAAAAAATCACAAGAGCCAAAAATGGAAAAAAATTGTTTATTACCATATATGAAAACAAATGATGATCTTAAATATCAATTCAATTTTTTTCGTAGTTCATGAATCTTTAAAAAAAAAAAAAAAATTAGTGGACCGCCCCACAGTGGGACGGTTTGGTGATTTTTTTTTTTTAGGCAGTAAACCGCCCGACAGAGGGGGCGGTTCATTGGAAAGCTGACCGCCCAGCCCCTGGGCGGTTAGGGCATATTTAAAAAAAAATTCAAAGTGAGGGTATATTTGATATATTTTTTTTTTAGGGTATTAATAAAAATGTCGGTGTAAATATCCATTGAACTTCCTATTTAATTTGGATTTGTAGTTTTAGTCATTCATAATTAATTCTAATTTCATCATTCATTCTTGGTCTAGATAAAGTATCCAACAGTACAATTATTTTAAGTTCAAATAGTCCATTTTCAAGTTCAAATTCGGATCTAATCTGATTAGTTTAAGTCCATTTATTTTCGAGCAAAGTACAAACTCAAACTCAAAACTCATTTGACTTCTCCCTTTTTAATTTCTCATAAACAACTTCCAATTTCCATTTCCATTTTAAATTCCTAACCGAATTTTATAGCATGAATTTCGGCTTTAGGGTTTTGGGGTTAAGGGTGTTATGGCATGTTAATTTCTCTTCTTCTCGGCTTATATGTGTGCATGTGTGCATGAAATTCATATCATCTAAGGTACCTCAAATTTTGAGTTTTGATCCCCACTGTCCCACTGCTTTGAGTTACTTCAGGGGATCCGGACTCTGTGTGCATGTGTGTGTGTGTGGAGAGAGACAAAACACAAAAGACGGAGCACACTGCACACATCTGTGGGAACTTTTTACTTATAGAAATTATAATAAAACAATATAGGCTATTAGACTGATTGTCCTGAAAACACACAAGGAGCACACCTCCATATTTTGCAATTTAACTCTTCTGACAAGAGGATTTTACTAAAGCATTAACAATTAGTAGATTTGACATTTATTTCTTTCTATTCTTACAATCAATCCCTATAGATCATAACAGGGGGATTAAACCTGCTAGTACCGATCGGTACCAGAGTCAGAACAACATCTCAATCAGGGGTGGATCTACACTATGTCCAGGGGTGCTAAACTACTCCATAATTTTGAAATTTTTAATCATGTATGTTAGAATTTAATTGATTTTTTATTTCTTTGAAGTTTTTATATAATTTAGCTCTCCTTATAAAATGTTAGATGTGTAATTGTAGTCTAGTTATAAATATTATATTTTGTTCTTATGAGGTCTTGAGTTCAAGTCTCACTAACCACAATTTAATATTTGTACATTTTAAATTTCAGCTCTCTCTAACAAAATTTTCTAGTTCCGCCCTGACCTTAGATATCACAAAACAATAAAACAATGGTACAATGTTATTTAGGATCGGTACCAAGTTCGAGTTCAAACCTGTAACCACATCTTCACTCAATTGTGATAACCCGGTACAAGCAAAACAAGGAAGAGTGTTTAGCTGTTCTACATCCTCTACAATTTCACTTTCATTGCTCTAAGAAATAAGCTTAGACATTAATAACATATTTGAGCAAGCACCGAAATGAAAGAAAAGATAGAGAAATATACCACAAGAACTGAATTTTCAGCTTAAAGCATTCCTTAGAATAACCTTTCTCAAACACTCATGCGTGCACGAACAGAGAGAGCTAAGCCACTCTGTTTTTCTTTCTTTCGGATTTCGTTTTTTTTTTTCTTTCCTTTCATCTTTTATTTTCTCTTTGGTTTCTTAATTCTTATTTTGTTTCCTTTCTTCATGCAAGAGAGAGAAGGCTAATTGGGAAAATTAAGGGTGAAGCACCCAGTATTGACCACGTGGCCTTAGTGCCACGGAGCCAGTATCCTCTGCGGAGTTATTCCCTGCAGAGCGTGCGGTGCTTTTAATCTGATCCGTTCGTTTTGATCGGACGGATCAAATCAGATCTTATCGGACAGGGAAATTTTAGTTTTTTGTTTTCAATTCGGATAAGATCTAATATTATCCGTCCGATCAAAACGAACGGATCAGATTAAAAACACCGCATGACTCCGCAGGGGATAACTCCGCAGAGGATACCAATTCTAGTGCCACGGTGGTGACTTTTCTATTTTTTTTTTTGCATTTTTTATATATCAACCTTAACTTTTCAAATATTATAAATACGTCCCACCTGCCTAATTGATAATTTATTTTACCAATTTAACTTAATATTTTCAAGCTCTTCAAATTATTCTCAAAATATTTTGTACATATTAACGGATGTTAATTTTCTGTTGTACCAATATCATATAATTTTTAACTTTTTGAATATTTGTCTCTGGGTATTTTAAAATTTTCAATCTATGTAACATACACTTTACATCATTCAATTTAATATTTGGAGATTCTAATTGTAACTAACTTTGAGATAACTTGATTATCTTACTAATATGTTCAGTAAAATACTAATTGATTGTTAAATGTTACATATTTGATTGAATAACACATTCAAGCATTTCATATAATACCTTCGATTATTAATTTCATTTACGAATTTTGCACAGTGTTATAAACTTTGAATCACAAAAGAGGCTTAATCACTGCTTACACTTTATAAATCAACCCTGAAAGTAACGGTTCAATATGAAAATTTTATATATTTGACCTTCACCGTGTATTTGGGTTCAGGTGCAATTCATGATTGTAGTGTTTTGTAATTTTTGCAGGGGTTCAGGTGCAATTCAGCAATTATTTAACGATTGTACCTTTTGTATTTTTTGTAAGGGTTTAGGTGCAATTTACCCATTATTTAATGATTGTACTGCTGATTTTTATAGGGATTAAGGTGCAATTTAGCCATTATTTAATGGTACGTGCCAGTCCTTGTAAGAGCAATAATGTTGTTGTCTAAGCGTGATCTCGGACCCGGTACAATAATTGCTGGTTTCAATCAAGTGACTCCAATAAAGAATAATTATGACTTAAAACATGATTCGGATCCTCTACAATTGCATTTTGTACCTTTTATTTCAAATCGGACGAGTAAACAGCACTTGACAGATATAGATTTAAAATTAATATAAACCATTTAATCCAGAATGGACGGTCCAGATCCTTATAGAATGATCCAAGAAATTTTATACAAATTGGTGAGGGGCCAACTCTAACATCTTGTGACCTATAATAGAGCTCACAAGTTTCGATGCCCCTTATAAATTCATGTTAGTTTTTGCATTCACGAAATTCACGGCTAAAAAATGTTAGCACTTCTAAATTTATGCTAAAGCTAGAGGGTACGTTTGAATGAGAGTAGAATAACTAGAACAGTGAAATTTGAGAATAAAGAAAAAATAGTAATTTTCAGATTAGTGTGAAAATAGTATTATTCGGATTAGTAAAAATATTGTTTGAATTATATATGTAGAATAGTGAATAGTTGTAACCAATAAATAATAATGTTAACAAAATGCTAATTAAGAGGAAAGATAAGCAAGTAAGATCTCAAATGAATTATCATGACGTAAAGATGACGAAAAGTAGTATCAAATTTATCATTTCGAGACTGTGTTGGCAAAAATTCAAAAAAGAATAATTTTTTCTCTCATTTCATATTTTCAAATAGTAATTATTCTAACATTTACAAAAAAATAAAAAATAACAGCTATTCGAGCTATAAAAATATGGTTTTAATGCATATTGCTATTCCAAATAACTTTTATTCTAAATAGTCTCTATTATTGTGTCATCCAATAATAGAGACAATCAAAATAATAATTCTTACAAACTCTTGATAACAATCAAAATAAAGACATATAGTAAAATAATATAGATCATATTTAACAAAAAAAAATTTGATATTTAAGTTTTAAACTATAAGTTAATAAAAAGTTTAAAATAGAGGCATAACGGAAACATAAAAAGTAGAGGTATTTGAATCATATCATGATGAAAATATGGCTCAAGTCTTCAACTATGCAATTAAAAAAATTAGAACAAAATCATTACATATTATAGCAAGATTTGACATGGGAAAAACTAAAATCATCAAAGAAAACCAGGCAAGGGTTGCTCTCTGTCAATGATGCTTTATTTCATGAAAGATATATACACTAATTAGATGTCAGTTAATTAGTTGTATAGTTAGTTACATTTGGTCAAGTTTTTTAAAAACAGAAAAGGCAAAATGGTTCATGAATATTCCAAAATTGTTTGCAAAATGCAAATAATAATTATGACTAAACAAGTTATTTTTAACATGAATTTCTCTTCCAAGTTTTAGTTTTTCAGTAGTACATTGCAAAAGACAGTAGCAAGAATGTGTTTCTGCCCGGTGGGGCCCGCCACTTACATGGCTTTGACCCCGAAAAAACCACAGTTTGCCATTTCCTTGCATTTACATGATTAAATATATACAAACACTACAATGCAGCCTCCTCTCAACTCTAGTCCAGCGATTGACTGAGACGGTTGTGTTTAGTAATTTGGTGTATTTTGCGGGTCTAAAAGGAAAAACATGTTTAGGTTTCCTAATCTTCGTACCAGTCTCATTGTAGTAGTAGTAGTAATAGATATAAGATGGGTCCTATAAACCACCCAATTCTTACTGCATGAGAAGCACGACCTACAAACGAAAAAAAAATTAACACAGAGAGATCTTTTGTATACAAGTTTAAACTGAACTGCAACCAAACCAATTACTGTACCAATCAGGTACAGCACAATATCGGTACGGCAACCCATGGTATAGACCACTTCACAGTAACAGCACAGCAGCAGCAAACATAAATGAAGGGTATACATAAAAAAAAAAGTTATCCAAAATAACAAAAACATGAAACTCACATGAATTAGGCTGAGGCGACGGAGAAGGAACCATTTTCCAATTATGCCCCTTGTCAGTCCTCTCACTTTCACTTGGTGGGTTTACATGCTCAAAAGAAACCCCAGACAACGGTGCCCCCCTTGATGCCCCAGTATGGGTAGCAGAAGGTGCCGGAGCCAGCACCTCCTTGCCAGGTGGCAATGCCTCATTTACCGGTGGAGATGCCACGGGAACAGCCGCATGGTTCCCAGTCACATTATTCTGATATCCTTGAAACCTACAACCAGTCGGTGGCGGAGGTTTTGGTGCAGGAGCGGGAGCATGGACCGGGTTCAGGGCAGATCTATGATTATGATGATGATGGTGATGATGGGAATGGGGAAGAGGAGATGGACCCGGTGCGTATGGACCCGGTGCGTAGGGCCCGTTTGTCAGAGAGTGGCGAAGGTAGGAGGACAGGCTGATCTGTTTTACCCGACCGAATGTGGTGTGGTTGAGGCCGAGGTTTGATCGGGAAGAGGAGTTTGTTATGGTTTGTGCCAGCTGGCGCAGCCTCGGCTGAGATGGCTGGTGGTTGCCGACCTCTAGTACAATTGAGGTTTGCACTATGGTTGGTGGATTTACCGTTGACCCCTCCAGGTTTGTTAATTTAATGAAGAGGTTCTATTTTATTGTCAAAAAAGTAAAAAGTATATTACAGAACCAAATTCAAATCTAGCTGTCAATAGAATTGAAATGTAATACAAGAAGAGTGAGGCAATGGTACAATGCATAGCACGGATTGGTCCATACTACGGATCAATATTTTCATTTTCAAAGTCCAAATAGTCGATATGAACTTTTCGACATGATTTCCATACGAAAATGTACTTGCAGACTACATTTTACATTTTTTAGAATATTTTTACTAATTTTTCAGATAGGTAGAAAATCATTATTTTTGAATGGTCTAGAATCTTTAGATCAAGTGATATTTTACCTATCTTAAAAAATAGTTAAAAAAATATAAAATTTGATCTAAAAGTACATTTTCATACGGAGATTATGTTGAATGGTTCAATCGATTGTTTGCACTTTGAAAATAAAGATATTGATCCATAGTACAGACCAGTGTTCTAAATAGCGCGCTATAGCGGCGCTATAGCGTTTTTGGACCCCAAACGCTACGCTACGACATCAAAATGCGCTATTTGCGCTACGGCCGCTATAGCGGCTGCTACAACGCTATAGCGGTCCGCTACAGCGCTATTTGCGCTATACAATATGAGTTTTTTTTATTTTTTATTTTTAAGCAATTTATATGGGTTTTAAATTAAGATAAAAAAAATCTCAAACCGAAATTGAATTTGTTGCTACTTGCTACAAATAAATCAATTTGAAATTGGGAATAGAAATTGAAATTTGAATAGAAAAAAAGTCCAAACCGGAATTAAAATTTGAATAGAAAAAAAAAATAGATTATGTCATGAATCATGATACTTAAGATATTTTTAATAGAAAAAATCGATAGTTTATGATATTACTATGGATATTTTGAACCGCAATTTGGACTTTGTACGGGTTCAATATGAATATTATAATTTCTTAATTACTTTGGAGTTATTTATTATTCTATGAGACCTTAGATAATGTTGATATTTAGTACAAATATTGAATATACGAAATGTAAAAAAAAAAAAACGCTATTTGGAATAGCTTCCGCTATAGCGACGCTATTCGCTATAGCTTTTTTTTTAGCCTTCCCGCTACGACGCTATAAACGCTATTTAGAACCTTGGTACAGACCAATAAGCCTTGTGCATAGTACTATAGCCTCACTCGTACAAGAATTGCAATACTGAATTTGGGACAAATGCCTGACATGTTAGATTGGTATTTGTGCATACTTGTCAGGACTAAGCTGCTTAAACTCCACGACCGACAAAATCATTATTTTCGGTTTGGTAAAAAATTTGGGTACGTGTGAAAAATTGAGATATAACAAATATAATTGAAAAAATTACCTCATAAGAGTTGAGATATAATCCCTGTTTCATCTGGTTCTTCAATTCCTCAACCTCATTTTGAACTTTATAAATCGGAAAATTCAAAGTGAAATTGAAGAAGGCATGGGGTCTTTGTAAGAGAAATGCACTCTGCTGGGGTATAATGGTAATTCCACCTGGGAATCTTACTACTTCGAAAAAAGATGAATTTCCAAAAAGGGGTTCAGTGAGTTGTAGTGTTGACTGTTGTACCACCAAAGCCATGAACTTGGATCGGATAATACTGATCCAGGTGGGAGAAATTATCGAGTTTTTAGGGTAAGGCCATATACTGAAAACCACTGTGGTGTAAGCTGACCCGTTAACCGACCCATTTACTGGCTCGAGAGAGCTAACAGACACCTGTAGAAGAACAGAATGAATAAAAATTGAAGGGGTATATACTTCAAAACTTCAGGAGAGGTGTTGTACTGATATTTATGGTACAGAATATACTGTCAGTATTAAATAGGCATTAGGTGGGCCTCCATCTCATTATTTCCTATTTTTTAACACGTTTCTAGGTTTATCTAAATAATAGGGACGGAAGTATAGTTCAGGGGGTGCTTAGCAACCCCCATAATTTCAAAAATTGTAATCATGTATATTAAAAATTAAATTACATTTTCATTTTTCTTAAAGTTTTTATATAGTTCAGCTCCCTCGTGAAATGCTAAATGTGTGCTTGTAGCCTAGTGGTTAGAATTCATTTAGTAGTTGTGTGGAGACTTGGGTTTGAATCCCAGTGACCACGCATTACCTATTTTTACATATTATGCATTTTATGTTTCAGCCCCCCCCCCCCCCCCCCCCCCCCCACCCCCCACCACCAAAATCTAAATTTTATGCAGGGATTGATTTACAGTTGTTAGCAGGTACTCAGTAGTGTTGCTGTGCTGGTATCAAAAGAAAAGAGAGATATATAATTAAACATACAATGGTACCGGGGCTGCCAACTTCTCCATAAATATCATATTCAAGTCTCGAAATGTTTTCTTTCAATTCAGCAACTGTCCTTTGAAGCCTAAAGCTTGCCACCATATCAGCTGTCAGAGGAAATAAAAAACGGAATTCAGATATCTTATATACCCCTGCAAAACTGGAAATATCTTAATCATCTATAAAATACACTGTGATTTTCTTTTTCCAAAACTACCCTATCACAATTTAAAGGAGTTTCTAAATTTACCAAGGGTATCTGATAATTCTTTTATTTGCAGGGATGTTTCCATATATATGTTTAAGAATAGCAGCGATCTACAATATTTGTAATAATGCAAATCAAGAACTTTAGATTGCTAGTTGATGTCTCTATTTCAATTTTCCTTTATGACTACAGAAATTGTTACTTTTCCCTAATTGGTTAATAGTGCAATTAACCTAATAAAGTAAAATTCAGTTATGTCAAATCAAATAACTATTCATTGCATTAGACTTAAAAAAGAAGCTATAGGAGAATTAAGCTGTTATAGTAACACTATTCCAATAATAGACACAGTATATTGACAGAATGAACAGCAAATTGTATAACAATGGAATCTTTATTCCATGCCACATTTTAATATCCTGAAATTACAATCAAATTCTGATATTTTTTAACTGATTGCATTAAGCTAAATTAAAATCAAAATTGGGGAAAAAAATCTTCAGATCTGGACCGAAAATCCAACAAGATCAAAAAACTTTAAAAAAAATTGGAAAATAAGAGGGAATTTCATACAAAAAGCAAAACCCTAAAGGGGAAAATCCAGATCTGGCAATGCTAAATCCAGCAATAACTCATCCAAACAAATCGGGGATCGATTAACCCGCATTCCTCAAAAGCAACGATACACTCACCTTCTATGATACCGTCAGCACCGGGACCCACTGTTCTGTGATGCCACGTATCAAAAGGAGGTAACAAGAACACAGCTGATAGCAACACCGCCAAACCGAATAACAACACAGCGGCACAGCGCCAAGTCACACACTTTCTACAACTCCGTACAGGGCCCCATCCACTCTCCTCCTCCTCCGACGTCCCGCCGCCGGATCCCGGCGTTTGATCCTCTTCATCCTTCCCCATTGCTGGAGGGGGCGCTTATGTTAGTCGCCATGCAATGTGTGGTTGAGGAAGCGAGACATTGTTGGGTAAGAGCTAGATTTTGATTTTGATTTTGAATTGGGTGGTAATAGAGAGAGAGAAAGGAAGATGGAAGGTGAGAGAAAGTGAGAGTTAAACTAGAGCTGAGAGAGAGAGAGAGAGAGAGAGAGAGAGAGAGACTGTCACTATGTTTGTTTTTTTTCTCGAATTTTCTTTTGTTCATTTTGAGTTTGTTTTTTAGTTTTTGAATTATTTCGTGAAAGGGATTTGTTATGTGACCCCTGATTGACTCCTTACAGCTCCAATTTAAATTGTGAAGAATAGTTTCAATCATGATTGAAAGGGATTTGGAGTTAGTACTAAGATCCGTATCCTTCTAGTACTGCAGAGGAATTGTTCCGTGAAGTAATTTGAGCTGAACCGTTCTTTTAACTTTGCACGAATCTCAAAGCACAAATAATACTGGCTTCCTAAGATATCTCGAATAGGCACATTTTTAGTTAATTTGAGCCATAAAGTAGTGGGCCCCACTCGTGCAGTACTACAGAGGATATTTGTCTGTTAATACTATGTAATGTTACTTCATTTGTTCCCTCTAACATTATTTGAACTATATAATCTAAACAACATCATACTAATATGAATAGTATTATTTTTACTTTGTCTATTTATTTGAGAAGTCAAACACCTAGGGGTGTAAACGGATATGGATATCCGTCCGGATATCCGCTCCGAATCCGCTTATTATCCGTATCCGAATTTAAACGGATACGGATATCACGGATACGGATACGGATATTTTTGCATAGGGAAATTTGATGTGGATACGGATACGGATAATTCTTTGAAAGTATAAACGGAGCGGATATCCGCACTATCCGGATCCGAAATTTTAACTTCTCCGCTTCGTTGTAACTTGACTTTCAGCAGTTAATATTTCCTAACTCCTCTCCATTTCTTTATCTTTTTTTAATTTACTTTTGTTTTTCTTAATTGTTTTTAATTTTTTAATTTAGTATTTGTACTTAAAGTTCATATGACTCAATTATCCGACAATTATTCGTTTCGTAACTGTATTCGAATCCGTATCCGTGGATTATCCGCTCCGTATCCGTATCCGTTTAAGACGAATTTGGTATTGAATTTTGATATCCATTTACTATCCGTATCCGTATCCGTATCCATATCCGCTCATTGAAAAACGGATACGGATTTGTATGAGCATTATCCTCTCCGAATCCGCTCCGTTTACACCCCTACAAACACCATATGGTTTATCATTATTTTTATTTATTTTTTCATAGTTCAATAAACAATATAATATGAGGAGTGTGAATTCTTTTTCTAAAAAAAAATATAATAAAATTATAAACTATTATCATTACTTTTATTTACTTTTTCGAAGCATGATAATCAAAAGTACAAGCGTATTGTAAATAATTTAATGTCCATTCTCTTTTCCTCAACACCAACAATTACAATGCATTGTAATTAGGAGAAAACATAGATGAAAAATTGAACTCAAAAGTACAAACGTATTGTAAATAGTTTAATGCTCATTCTCTTTTCCTCAACATCAACAATTACAATGCATTGTAATTAGGAGAAAACATAGATGTTAAATTGAACTCAAACTCATGCTTGTATCCGTATGTAAAGAATTCTACAAGTGATATATTTATTGTTTTAAAAATTAGATCACTTTAGTTTTGTATATATTTTTTTAAAATGGAGATTTATACTCCTTTTGAGTGTCAAATTTAAAATATAATGAACTACCCAAAATTTTGAATTCCATACCTGAAAACACTTATTTCACTCTGATTTCAATTTTTACTAATAAATATTAATTACCTAATATGTATGTATCGAAGTTATAATATTCCCTTTATTGATTTTCATTTTTCATATCTACACGTTACAAACATAATATGAATGCTAAATGGGGTACAACTTGGGACGCTGGAACTTTTCCGAAAGGCTAAAGAGGAATCTGTTTACCGAACCTAAGACAAATTTTCGTGAATTTTTTGGTGGTTTATCCGTTTCAAAATTGTTGTCGTCTTATTGTGCCTAAATTTATGAACATCGTAGATTATCTGTGAACACCAAACCACCCATGGCTATTTTTTGTAGCCTCATAGAAGCCCAAACTCCAGAAAACAAAAACAGAGATACAAAGAACTGGCCACAGATGATCTATTTTGTATTGGTGAGGGAATTAGTGAAGTTTGAGTGGGTTTTCCCGTGCTTTGCTTACGTAGAACGGGATCGGAGGTGAAAAGTGCTCTTATTAAGGCCTGGATTTCAAAAGAATTACGATAGTGCAACTAGTACGTGAGACGTAGGTGAGGTTGGGGGAGAAAGCTTGGATGGATGGTGACATTATTGTTTACACCCGGACCACAAACACTCGTGGGAATTTGCTCTTGCTGTCCGTTTATAAAATACTGGACATGTCCAGTCTAGTTTATCTCTGTCGGCATTAGTGCTAAGATAGATGGTCTACCGGAGTTAATGGTAATGCAAGGAAGTGTTCTCATGAATTTTGTTTGGTGAAAGGTTATGTTAACATTATTGCATTGGATTGTTATTTGTTATAATTATTTACACATCTATTTTCTTATTGTAAAATGCAGTTTAATTTTCTCATTTACCAGTTGTGATTATTGAGAGAATGGTTTTTATGGCAATAAATGTGACATTTTTTCAGAATGCGAGAGTGAGATTGCTTATTAGTCATCATATTAAAGTTCTTTATAATTTTCATATAAATTGAAAGTCGACTGCAAAAAAGTCATTATAATATTGATATTACTTCATCATTCAAAATTCAAATTTGAAAATTTCAGTTTGAATTTTCTGTTTCCAGTATAAAAAAAAAACATCATTTGAATCATGTTAATTTTATCCTAAAAAAATAGCCAAAATATTACTATTTTTAATGTGTCATTGTATAAAGGTTAAAAATTTGAAATTGCAAAAGATGTCAATATCTTGTGTTGCATTATGATATATTTAATGCTTGCTAGATTGTATCAACCTTTCTTAATATTTAATAGTATAAGATTATTAATAGAAAGTAAACCATAATTATTAGTTAGATTCTCTATTCTTCTTCCCTTAAATAAATAGCATAACAATTCTTTATTATTTATGAAAAAAACTTATTAATTGTAGAGATGTCTTTACTTCGACCACAATTTTGAAATCCCATGTGCATAATAGGGTCGTCTCTGAAAGAAATATTAGAATGAATGGACCATGCTTAACTAATAGACCGGGTGCAGCTGGAGGTAATAGCAAGTGTCGGTTACTGCAAATGCTATTTCTCCATCTGTACAAGGACCCAGGAACTAACCTGAACTCCACGGGATGTGACTATTATTTTTATTTGTAAAATGAAGAAAATATCTTTTTTTTTTTTTTTGTTTCCTTAAAATTGGGTACTGCCCGTGATAAAGCGTGTCGCTGATACAAGTCCCACGTTTAGAAGGATATTTTTGACAATTGAGTACAGCTGTGGTGTGTTTTTAAGATATTTAATGTCTTTTGTGAGTTTTAAATTTAAGATCAAATTAGAATAATTAGTTGATCATTTTTTTATTATTATTTTTTATTAAACTGTTATATGTATTATACTTTGTCTTGTCTTATCTAAGATTTTCTAAATAATAATTTCATAAAATTTTATCAATTAGCAATGAAACTAAGTTAAAATAAATTTATTTGATAAGTTTGATGAACTAAATTGATTATTTTTAATAATTACAGCCTTACAGGTATAAGCACATAACTTTAATGAAAACGCTAAATTATCTGCAATTGAGTACAATTGTGGTGTGTTTTTAAGCTCATTTAATGTTTTTATGAGTTTTAACTTTAAAACTTATCATAGTTTTTAAATAACTAATTTAATTGTTAAAACCGATCTACTTTACTAGTGAGTGATGTGTTTACATGCACAATTTATAAATTTTCAACTTAGTTTAGTACGAAATCAAGATATCAAAATATGATGAAAAATGAATGCTTTAAAATTAACTTATAAGCTTATTTTTTTTGTTAACTACTCTTCTTAGTACTGAATTAATTCAAATATTTATAAATTTTGAATATAAATGTATCTCCATATCAGTTTCATCGTTTGAAGCAAAATTCAACAGGTTTTGAAATTGAACTTACCAAAAGATTTGATGAGCCTAATAACATCATAGTTCAACTCCACAACAACTGTGGGGAGAGGAACAATAAGGAAGATAAAGGAAGTAGGTAGCGCGCGGTTCCCCTCGCTACAGTGAAACCTACATCCTGATTTGGGAGGTACGAATTTGAGAAGTCTGTATAGCGCGTTACCCTCGCTACAGTAGTGCGTTTCTTCTTTTCCCTCTCCGATTACCTTCTTTTGGAGCGGGTGAATGGCGTGGGCAGCCCGGGCGTGCGCGGAGTTCCCCTTCGTTCTCGTTCCTTCCCTTTAGTGAAGGGGGTTTTCCCCCTTTCTGGAACATAACCTAACAGTTTTATGTTTAGCGTAGAACTAGGATGCTCTTCAACTCACCAAGCTCTCTATGACTCAATTTCAAAATTTATTAAATTTGCTTCAAATGTTTAAACTAAATTGTTGAATTCACTCTACTTCACGAGTGATGTATTTACATGTCAACTTTATAAATTAATTTAGTATGAAATTATTTGGTCAATACATGATAAAAATGAACGCATTAAAATAAATTTATAAAAAAAAATTTACCCCTTGACTTTATACCACAGTAAGTCAAAAAAATTAAATTTTTTAGTAAAAGTATCACTTGTGAATTAAAACGGTGTGAACAATTTAGATTCGTTGTTTGTAGTCATGCTGATAAATTTTGAAGTTAAGGTCACCAACAAGTTCGGTAAGCTTAAGTTCATTCTAGTTTATCACGAATTAACCGTTGCGATCTTCAATAATAGGTATTTGAAATTTTTTAAGGACCAATGTTGGAAAGTCTGACAATTTTAAATCACCGCTGTAAATGTTTTCAGCAAATTTATTTACGTAAAAATTAATATATTTTAGAATCAGTACAAACTTACTTTTGAGTATTTCATGACATTGCGAGAATATTTGACAGTTTCAGTGGTATTAATATATTTTATATTTTATTACGCATATAGATTTGCATGAATTTATTAAAAGCACACTGTGAAAATTTATTTACAGCACATTAATCATGATTTTTTTATATCGATATTAATATGTATTTTTAATTAATTAAATGATGAAATTTGGATATTAATAAAATAAGTGAGTTAAGATGACAAAATAACTATTATGAAAATTTTAATGGATAAATTTCTACATCATGAAATTCTGTTAGGTATATATAGATAAACTTATCTATTGTAAAAAGGTTTGTGGACGGTCGTCAAATCTCAAGTAGGTCGACCAAATCACCAACTTCGGTCGAAGATTCGTGTAAACGCTTAACCTGATGTATACGGACGGTTCAGATTTGTCTCGATCAGGTTGCCGACGAGCTCCTTTTTTGTTCAAACGTTCGATTTTTTCAAGCAAAAAAAAAAAAACGTTCGATTTCTTTGGTTTTGAACCGAACTGAGAAAATTTTCAATTTAAATGGTTCGGTTATTCGATTTAAATAGATTAGTTCGGTTTAGATTTTTCAAAACTGATTAAATCAAATTGACCGAATTATGATGGTTTAAGTATGATTTATATTTTGTTTGGTTCAATCATCGTTTCCTTTCTTCCATTCTGGTTTGTATATTTTAGAACATCTATATATTTTGTATAAAATCGAATAATGTGTGTAATATTATATTGATATTTATTTCTATAAAATTACTAATGTAGTAAATTTTAACTTTTTGAAATTTAATCTCTCTTATTCGGTTCAATCGATCAAACCGAAATTTAATTCAGTTTAAACGGTTCGGTTCTTATTTGGTTGGTTCAGTTCAGTTCTTAAAAACAAAAAAAATTTAGTTGGTCTATTTTACTTCGGTTGCAACTGAACCGACCGTTTAAACTTTGAACACCCCTACTAGAGGCAGCTTGAGATGTTCCTTGGGCTTGGGCTGAATGCTGTATCAAGTATCAACTAAAGAGGCCGAAAGAGTTTGGAGATCCATTTTGATCCGTAAATAATTAGCGGATAGTAATAGTAGGGCTCGGAATCCTTGACTGACTGCAAATGATTGTTAGCAAATTGATAAACGGGCTAAATAATAGGATAATTTCGATCAGACCCGTTATCATGCCCATTCGATAGCTACACCAAGTGGAATGGCCTCCTCTCATTATCGGATTTCATTTCGTCCATCTCGAGAAGTTTGAGCGTCGAATTTTGATCGGACGCTCCATATCAGACGTGACGTCCCCATATCCTAACCTGCCCTTGACTCTTCAACTCTACAAAGACTGTTCGATTTAAAATGGACGTACCAGATAAACTCGGGTTGCTTCAATTTATGGTCGGGATGACAGGATCCCTGTCAAGTGGTCAAACAAGCACCGCAACACCAGGGGTAGTATGGTCTTTCTGACGTAAGGAAGGCCATGGTATATAATGCCCCTCCGCCTTTCTCCTCCGTTCGGATCTAGGGTTTTGACATCTTTGTCTAAAGCTAGGGTTTAGACACGCTATCGATCTCCTCTCTTCCCTCGATCTAACTACCAGCTATACCATGACGGCGCAAACACAGGAGGAGCTCCTCGCCGCTCAGCTTGAGCAACAAAAGATCGAGGTTCGTTTCTCTTTCTCCCCTTTCTATCGATTCGATCCTTTCATTAGTTGCTCGAAATGTTTTTGGATTGTTAGATATCATTGATCGTCCCCGTGTTAGTAGAGAGTGATTGAAAGTTGGATTGTTTGATGTAGATGAATGATCAAAGTAGGTTTCTCACGCCCTTGATTGCGGTATAACAGCAATGGAGTGAAATAGTGTAGATCTAACACTTAGATTAGTGTAAACACGAACATTAATCCGAAGTGATTAACTTTAGTCCTCTTCTAATTGTGATAAAATGTTCATTTTTCTTATTTGCTTTCTAAACAAGCAACATTTAGTTTGGAATTTAACGAGTTTATACCCTGCCTTTGTTATTTGTGTAGTTTTTGTTGTGTCTGTCATGCTTATTAGTGTAATCCAGCTTCCCTATAGTGAGGTCTTCTTCTAATTGTCAGTCAAAATCTGTGTTGCATGCTCATATTTTTAATTTAATTTGATTTAAATAATTGTGTGCAGAGTGAGGAGCCACTTGTTGAAGATGATGACGATGACGATGACGATGACGATGACGATGACAATGATGCCGATGATGCTGAGGGTAATTTTGTAATTTTTCCCTTATTTCCACACAATTGTATTTACAATTTGACTAGTCAGAAGTAACAATTATTGCTTGTATTTATCAATATTTAATGATAGGCCTGTGTGATAACTTTCATAGCTTTAGACAACACAATCGTCAGAGAAAAATATAGGATTAAAATGAAAAGAAATAAAATTGTACTACCATTTTCTTGAAATAATATTTTACTGTCTTAAAAACAGGGCATGTTGATGGATCTGGCCGGTCAAAGCAGAGTAGGAGTGAGAAAAAGAGCCGCAAGGCGATGCTCAAGCTTGGCATGAAGCCTATTCCTGGTGTCAGCCGTGTCACTGTCAAGAAAAGCAAAAATGTGGGTCCTCTTGCTTCCCACTTTCTTTTGTCGTTTCTCTCTGTCGGCTATCCTTTCATAGCTAATTTGCATTTTACACTTCCTTTTTCTAATTTGAAGTACCTGAAATTTAGCACCACAACCTGAAGTGTAACCGATTTTGGTTGGCAATATTCTTCTCGTCATAGTTGCCGTGTAAAGTAAATGCCCAACAAGTGTACCTTGCAATGATATTAATTGACTTGGCTAAAACAACTCTCTCATATGTGGCTGCATATTTCTTTTATCATATGCGCAATGGCTTACATTATGTCGGATCTATTTGGCTAATTGCAGTAATTTAGTACAAACACACCCAGTTTAAGTTGATCTGTTGCTAAAAATAGAACAAGAGTGAGGCTATGGAACTATGCATATCTCACTTTGGTCTGTACTATGGATCTGTATCTTCATTTTCAAAGTCTAAATAGTCGATCTGAACCGTTCATCATGATCTCCATATGAAAATGTACTTGGAGGTTGAAGTAACATTTTTTTGGAATCTTTTTACTATTTTTGTACTGTGCATAGTATGAACCAAAGTGCACTGTGGATAGTACCATAGCCTTACTCATACAACAATCATTATTAACAACCATCTTAAAAATTGCAGATCCTGTTTGTCATATCAAAGCCAGACGTCTTCAAGAGCCCGACATCTGACACCTATGTAATTTTCGGCGAGGCGAAGATCGAGGATCTGAGCTCGCAGCTGCAGACCCAGGCAGCAGAGCAGTTCAAGGCACCTGACCTGAGTCACATGGTCACTAAACCCGAGACATCGGCAATTGCTCAGGATGAGGAGGAAGAGGAATGCGATGAGACAGGCGTCGAGCCGAAAGATATCGAGCTTGTCATGACCCAGGCCAGCGTGTCCCGGTCGAAGGCTGTCAAGGCGCTCAAGGGTGCTGATGGAGATATTGTTAGTGCTATTATGGAACTCACCACTTAGTTGGGGTTGGTTATGGGTTTTTTATTAGAGGATAACTTTTTTAAGTTTTTTTTTTTTTGTCATTTTTGGTGCTTTGGAGATGTTTTATGTGTTTTGGGACCGCTTCTTTCTTTGTATGGTGAATTGGTGATGTGTTGTTGTTCTAGTGGTGACAACTCCTTTTACTGCTTTGATTATTGAGTATTTTCTGGCAAAGGAAAACTTGGCCATGCCACACGAAAACACACACACACACACACACTCCAGAGGCGGTTAACTTTTATTTTGTGATTGGTTTATTAATCTGGGTGACTGGATCAAGTGTTCCTTGCCTATAGGGGCATTTTAAATGGCGTGGTAACATTGTTTGTAATTTTCGTTTTTTTTATGAGAATAATTATTTATTATTTGGGTGATTGTTAACTAATAGGCATCCCTTAGGGGCTGTTTGAAATGGTGGCAAATGGGGGAAGGAAGAGCATTTTTGGGCGTTTCTTTCCTTGAGTAGTTTGTAGGAGGGAAAACGGTATAGGTAATATCCTATTTGTATTTGATATGTATTTGAATATTTTTTGGTTTGGTGAGCACGTCACAACTTATTTTGCTTTAGTTAAAAATATAATAGAAAAAAATTATGTTATTTATTATTATAATTAAATATATATTATGAATTTTAGTATTTTTTAATAATATTTTATATTTTTAATAAATATCCAATTCTATATTCCTATCCATATATGTATCTGTTTAATATTTGATTCGTATCTGAAAAATTAAAAAAGATATGGATATGGTTTTACCACTATCTGCTCTATTTTCACCTAGTTGTTTGATATTTAATTTTTTTTAAAAAAATAATTGATTTTACAAAGCCATATTACAGAAATAATAATATATATATTTACTTTCGATTTAGCAAGTAATTATATCATGTGAAGGACATGAAATCTACACATACATAAATTCTAAGATATATAAAGTTTATAATCTGGTGAAAGATAATAAAACAAATTACAAAATAACTACTCTTGAGATTTATTATTTTTATTGTGAAGCAATTACAATGTGCGCAACTCGATTAAGTTCAAAAAACACTTCAAACTTGAGACGCTGCGTCCCGCTGACAAATTGATCTAGCACATTTACTCTTTAGAATCCAATACTACCGGCTCCGTACTTTAGAATTCAAAATAAAAAATTAAATAAAAACAGTTATTTAGTCAACATAAATTTAAAAAATACCTCCAATTATAATTTGTTAATCATAATTTTCCCAATGGTCTTCACACGACATGAGCATGCAATTTGTTGATCAGTCAATCAGTCCATTCATCGTTCTTCCTCCATTTTAAGATACTTCACATGATTTGTAACGTCATTTTTTGGATGAAAATGTGCAAATTTGTGCAGTAACCAAATCGCAGACCAAATTGAATAGAAAATTTCAAAAATTGATTGAATTGAGTTTATTTTGGGGTCAAATTTAGGCCAAATTATAAACGTATATATTTTTTGCTTGTAAGGTGACAATATGTCAATGATGATTGACCTATATATGCCTCGGAGCTTCAGTATTTTTGGTGAAATCTTTATCTAGCTACCATATATTATTCATCATCAGCTTTATAAAAACAATTAATGGTGTTCCCACCATGATAGTCATTGATTTTTCATATTTAAAATCTTATATAATGATTTAATAAAATATAAAATAGATCCACTGTAGTTATATAATTAATACTGTATTTTAATATTCTTTATTGTCTATATCTTCAAAGTTTGAGTTGTTGATTGGATATATAATTATATATAGTTAATTTCTATGTTATATATGTAGCATGAAAACTCATAAAGACATTAGGCATCCAAGAGAATTGCTTTGGTGGACTTTTAACTTAAATGTTACATATTTTATTGAATAACACATTTAAACATTTCATATAATACCTTTGATTATTAATTTCAGAATTATATTTTGCATAGTGTTACATTAAGCCTATTAAAAAAGTTTAATTTATTTCAAAATAATACTCCGTTCACAAAATGTTACTTTTATAAATTTTATTGGTAGAAATGACTCAAATCTAGAAGGGGAGGAGCATGTTAGGAGCAAAGGAGACCGACGATGAATGGCAAACGGTGACAAGGCGCAAAGGAGGAAGATCTTCGCCCACCCCTAGGCCACAGTTCCAAACCTACATCCCATTCTCCACCAAGCCTCATAGCCAAGTAGTCATCACCCCTCTAGCCCCCACACCCACGCCTAACCAAGCTCAACCTGACAGATCACCTCCAAAAAACAACATGACCACTCCCTCTCCACCTTCCTCCCCTCCTCCCACCCAAGCTACCTATTACATCTCCCCCTACAGCCCAACCCAGCTCCGCTTCCCATCGTCTTCTCACTTCACAGAGTGGCGCGACAGATGCTTTCGATGCTGCCGGACGGGTCACAGTTCAGTGGCTTGTAGGAACCCCATGCGATGTGGAAAATGTTGGGGAGAGGGTCACACTGGTCACCGCTGCAAGGCCAACGTGCTCAATCCGGCGGCCATGCCATACTGGACCAGAAGTACCGGTCCCAGCCGCCAAAACCCAACCCGGCCTTAACCATTGAAGACCGCCTTCTCAAGCCCTGTCCTTTAGCGACATCCTCTCTGATTGGCCTACTTTGCCGATCGAGACCCGGCTTTCCTAACTGAGGTTGAGAAACTCAATAATGCAGTGGTTTTCGACACCCATGGTCTGGAATTGGGGTTCCAGCTTAAAGATGTGGAGCAATTTGCAGCAAGAACCAACCTAGTGACGGAGGCTGAACTATCCATCGGAGTACTCTAGAAAGGTCGCTTCCTCATCATACTCCTACCAGGGGTTGCGCCCGAGACATTAATTAATGCGACTGGGCCGGAACTATGGGATGCGGGTTTCTCCTTCCAGCCATGGTCCCCTTTGGATGGTGCACGTTTGGTCATTCCAGAATACAAGGCCCTCCTCACCTTGAAGATGTCCCTCCTCATCTGCGCAGAGAAAAGGAGGTTGCAGGGGCGGTCAGCTCCTTCGCCACCTATCTGGGTACCATTCCACAACACGGCACAACCAATCTGTCGGAATGGACAGTGGCAACAGCGATAGACTGCCTTGAACGAATTCCGGATGAAATCGAGATACATGCTGCGGGTCTGGAATTCATCATCAAAGTCCATAAAGAGAATTGGATTTGGTCGCCGCTTTACTCTTCGGCCAATCTGCCCAAACACAAGCCATTGTTCTCAAAACCGACCGGCAAGCCGCAGAAGCCCACGGAAGACCTCATATATCTCTCCCGTCAAACTCTTCACAGCTTATGCCGAGCTCTTGACCCGGCGGCCATACCGAAAGAAATACAAGGGATTCTGGACGGCACCTCTCTACCGGAGATCACAATGACACAGGCGGCGGAGCTCGCAACGTTGAGAGACACACAGGCAAGTTCCAGCGCAATACCTCATGAGGCGGGTCACAACTCAGAGGATGTAACGGGTGCAGCACACTTGGTGACAACAGAAACAATACATCCTTCCCGTGCAGTCACAGAGAAGACATGATATACACAGAGAGTTAAAGGCATTGTGCCACAAAAAATCCCCACTCCAATTCGAATTCTGCAACGGCCTAGGAAAGAGCAGATTCTTGACAATACCGTACTGGAACCTTCGGTACGTCAGAGGTCGGGTGACAACCGGCAGTCTGATGGCACGGAGGACAGAGGGGAAGTTTCCAAAAGAAGAATAAAACAACGATCGCATTCCAACTTGTTTCTGGACAAAGGTGAGGCGGCTATACGGGCCAAACAGATTTCGCAAAGGCCCAACAAGTTGTTGCATATTCGGTCCAGGAAGGGGTTCAAAAAGGCAGCCCATTCTGCCGATCCGGGTCCATCTAAGCAAAAGAGGAAAGAGGGGTTCACAGAGGGCCGAAGTAAGCCTTAACTCTGAAGGCTTCTAAGAAGTTAGTGTGCATTATGGGCTTGCCAAAGAGATTGGGAAAGGCTGCGGGTTTAAACAAAAGAGGTGGAGCAGGCTTTGCTTGAAGACAACCTCCAGCGCAAATCGTTGGTGAACTCAGCTCCAGTTGGGCCGTTACAAATGGAAGATGAGGCTGGAGTCCAATTAGATCAAAATAAAGAGGGCCCAGATTTGGACTTTGATTCTGCGGAGGACCTCGATTCAGAAGAGGAGTTGGTCTAATTCATTATGTCTAGTGTGTGATAGCTGCGCCGTATTTAGTTACAAATTATTCACAAAAAATTTAAATTATTTTCTTGGAATGTTAGAGGATTGGGGATGAATGACAAATGTTGTGTCGTACGGAATATTATTAAAAATGCAAGATGTGATGTGGTACTGTTGCAAGAAACAAAATGTAATGACATGGAACTTACACATATGTTTCATTTTTTACCATCTTTTTTCAGTACAGAGGTCGTTTACAACTGGCTTTTAATTCAGCTGGAGGCTTATTGATTGCCTGGCGACGCTCATTTCAACTGGTGCGATCATGGTCTACGCGCCACTCCATAACAGCACTCTTGAAACATACCGGCACAGACCGGATGGTGTGAGTTACCAATGTATATGGCCCAACCGATGATGCACAAAAACCGGCCTTCATTGAAGAACTGAGGCAAGGGACTGCACTATCAGGTCAACCATACCTTCTCGCCGGGGATTTCAACCTAACTCGATGGCTAGTGGATAGATTGATGATCAACCAAAACTTCGCACTAATGGACCTTTTTAATGGTTTTATTGCGGACACCGGCATCATGGATATTCCATTAAGTAATAGAAGCTTCACTTGGTCCAGTAAAAGGCCACAACCTACTCTCATATCTCTGTTTTCAAAGACCAAACAGTCGATCCAAACCGCTCAACAAGATATCCATATTGAAATGTGCTTGAAGACCAAATTTTATATTTTTTGGAAAAAAAGTATTTCAAAATCATTGTTTTTTATGGTCTGTAACCATTCAAAAAGAGCAGTTTCTACCTATCTAAAAAAATAGTAAAAAGTTTCTAAAAAATGTAAAATTTGGTCTACAAGCACATTTCAATATGGATATCTTGTTGAGCGGTTCGGATCGACTGTTTGGTATTTAAAAACAGAGATATAAGCATGAAGTAAAACAAGATCCTTACTTCACAAATCACCATAGATCATCTCTCTCTCTATATATACCGACCAGGTTTTTATGGTGAAAATATTTTACCGGGTATAAATATTTAGAAGGTTGTCTCGTTAAATTGGTAATATCTGGTTATTGCCATATGTAGATTTGTATTTTTGTGTTATTACTTTATATTCGCTATCAATGTTTATTTTTATAGTTATAAACTTATAATTGGCTAAGTTGAGATGATAAATTTAAGAGTTGTTTTTTGAGCAATTCCAATGGTTTATTGTTTACATCAGGAGACGAAATCTCCGTTCCAATTTTTTTTCTATAGATATTTTGGTGGCATATAGGCAGAGCCACAGAGGTATGTTATCAATTTGATACGGTGTCTCCTACTTCATGTTGCTTTTGATTTTCAATGATATATCTCTTTATTGAATTTAGCAGCGGGTGAACTTTTATTTCTTTTGATCCAATTTTTTATTTTATTTTCAATGATATATCTCTTTATTGAATTTAGCAGCGGGTGAACTTTTATTTCTTTTGATCCAAATTTCTACTTGTGAATTCCGAGATCATGCTAATTTGACTCAAAAGTCAAAAGTATCATCTAACCCATCGTTATTTAAAAAAAAGAAAAAGAAATTTGACTCAAAAGTCAAAAGTATCATCGAACCCATCGTTATTTCAAAAAAAAGAAGAAAAAGAAATAACAAATAACAAATATAAAAAAGAAAATAGGAAATATCTTGCTCCCAAATCGTAAATTCGTAACTCGGGCGTGCGGCTGTGCGAGGCGGAGACGCAGTCGAAGAGAAAGAGCAGAACTGGGACGTGCGCAGCTGTGAGGGGGCGACGGGCTGGCATCTGAGGTGGTATCTAATGCGCTAAGGGGCTGTTTGGCAACCATGTGAGGCTTAATTTTTAAGCTGCACTAATCCGTGACTGTTTGGCAATAAAGTTGAAAAATAACTTTCTTAAAGAATACTTAAGCTTGACAAAATGCTTAAGCCATATGAAACCATGACTTAAAAACTTGAGCAAGCTTAAGCAAAATGGGCAAAATGAGCATTAAGGAGGTGAGATTAGGCTGCACTAAGGAGCACTCGTTCGGTAAGCTTAAGGCTCCTTAGAGCACTAAGGAGCTCTAAGGAAGCCTAAGCTGAGCTTGCCGAACACCACCTAAGGGATTAGGATTTTAACGTGGGCGCGGGACTGGAAACCTGGAACTGAGTGGGATTTTGCTAAGGGCTGGCATAGTAGCATCTACGAGGTTACTCTGGCGCTAAGGGCTGGCATCTTTGATGCTTTTAACTACTTTGTTAGAAACTGTATATTTGGTTTTGCCTCATTTAAGTTTCAATTAGGTTCAAATCGCGTCTCCTACCATCAAATTGTCCCTGTTGCATAGCTACGTATAAGTATTTGCAACATTATAGAGTTCAAATTACACATAAAAGAAGCATAAACCAAGCTCTTTTTTAATAGCAACAAGTAGTCTTCTTTAAATTACAGAATATGAACCATTGTACTTGCATGTATCTCTAATTGTTTTGATATATGAAACAACTTCTAATGGAAACTTAAAACTGAAAGTGATTTCCATCAAGATTTGGAGAGCTCACCTCCAAGTACTGTAAGTTCACTTAGGAAAGTAAAATAAATGATAAAGCTTTAGGTTTTTCACTATTTGAAATGAAATGAAACGCTATTTAAACAAATGGCTATTTTCACTATTTCAATTCATTTTTATTCTCCTTTGCAGGAGGGGTTAACAAATCTAATATTGGAGCAAAGTTAGAGCTGTAATTGGAGGTGTTAAGTTTTGTGGCCAACATTTCCCAGGGGCAAAGTCATCCATACCTCGAACAAAATCACAGTGAGCTCGTACCAGTACCATTCTGAAATTGGTAAGGATTTGCCAAAATTCTATATATATATTTCAGTTTTGTATTATATTGATCCTTACAAACTATAGCACAATAATTTCACTTCCTCCACACAAATTTGAATTGTACTGTAATGATTCTGTAATGTTTGATATAGATTTTCAATTAAAATTATGTAATACCACTTTAAATTTATGTAATGCGACTTTTAAATTATGTGATGTTCGATTTACATTTTTGCCTGCCCCTAATGAAAATCCTGGCTATGTCCTTGATTGACGAAAGTTCATCGAGCAGCAGCAGCGGCGATCTTTCCGGTCTGTAAAGCATCTAGTCCTTCCAGTTGCAGCATCTGAATTTAAGGGGTTTGTTTTTCTGTTTAGGTGAAGTGATTTTGGTTGTATTTGTGACAACATGGACATGGTAGAGTGGCTGAGGATTGAGGGAATCCATCTATTTATTAGAGTCTGACATTGGAATTTAATATATGCTGTTGATGATGCCAGGTTGTGACTTGTGAGAAGAGAAGATGGTGTTTGATGATGACGTACTAAATCCAATATATAACAAAGGGAAAGTGGAGTACAATGCAATGACGCCCCGGCTTTCATATGTGACAGGGATATACCGTGAGATGAAGAAGAGCGCCTGTTCATTGACCACTTCTGCCCAGGAGAAGGCCTACCAGGAAGCACTCACTCATGTGGTCAATGCTCTTTCTAAGAGAACACAAATTCAAGGTGCAATACACATATATATCCACATACTTATTTCTTTGGGTGAATTGCCTTAATTCACCCACCTTTAAAGTAAAAAAGGAATTTGGAGTGCTCAAACTTTTCAATATTAGTAATTTATCAAAGGTTTCAATTCATTGCTTTATGGGGTTTTATCATTTTTTCTTGTTCGATGAAGCGGCAAGTACAGTCTTGAGTGCCGGACTTCGCGCTTGTTGTAATAATGAAACAAAGAGCCGCAAAGAATGCCTCAATGGTGTATTTGATCTCTTAACTTACATGGAGCGCAAGCGTTTTTATGATCCACCATCAAACGATGAATTCCAATACTATCTACTTATAAAAAAATACGCTAAATCGATGGCCATTTTTTTCGATGGATGGAGTAGTGCGTCCAATCGTCCCATGTGGATTGATTCTCGAATACAATACGAATGCTTTACATCATGTTATCCCCTGGAGCACACCGAGGAGCTCGAATCTCTCGTGGAGCATTTTGCCAATCTTGCCAAGTGCGTACTGGATTTGGACATCACCAACTGTAAGTCATTTGCTTACTTTTTATTCCCCAATAACTTATAATATGATGAAATATGTATGCAATGGTCATTAATTTTTTTTACTTTTTCATTTGGTGTATGGTTTAGACTGCAGGTGCTGCGCTGCGTGCAGTAGTTTTAATTAAATTAACCTGCATATGTAGGAATTCTAACTATCTAAACAACACACAACCTGCTTGTTATCAACAATCATGCATGAACCAACAGTCTGCAATTTAGTTGGTTGGTTCCTCAATTGCACGGTTCTAATTGTGGTTAGCAGCTCCCATTCTTATAGAGATAGAAACACTTGCCTACTTGAGAGGTTTTTGTAAAGAAATGCAAATGTGCTTCAGATAGTGTGCTATGGATGATTTATTTGCATGCCATTTTTTTACAGAATTTTAACATGACTAATTTGGCTTATGTAGTCAATTTGATAAAACCATCAATGTCAATGGGTGCTAAAGACAGCAAAGGGACATTGCATTCAATGGATTGCAGAAGCAGGGAAAGAAGTAGTGTATTTTATTGGCACAAGTTCTTTCTCGCGGCACTAGATCTAAGAACCTCAGAGCTAGCATTCGGCCCTCCTGAAGAAGACGAGAGATTGTCTTATCTCCGCGCACTCGATGTCTTGGATAGGCATGGAAATCAACTTGAAGGTAAATTCCATAAATAGATAAGTTTCGATTTTTCTTGATTGTGTCCTCATCTTTTTTTGAGGAACCGTATTTTTTATTAAATATGTGTGATCCATTGGAAGGATAGTTCCGTTAAAATTGTGAAAATAATAACTACTGTGACGGGAAGGGTTTGCTGTTCCTTTTCTTTGTAGGAAGGGATAACTTTCCTTTTTTTGAAGGCACAATATTTAGTAGTCATCTAATACCTATCTTGTATTTAAAAATGCTTTTTGCTCGAGACATTCCAAAATCTGTTCCCTCCTAGCTTTGCAGATGCTCTGATGTTTAGAAGCATGAGTGGCATTCTTCACTATCAAAAGCATTTCGTTTGGTCTGACTATCTGCTTCTCCACTGAAATACTAGTAGACTATTAACTCTGTGTCTCTCTGCTTTACAATCAAGTATATAGATATTAATTAGTTTCATTGGCTTTTCCAGATAAGATGGATATATATTCAGAAGAGCTACATTTTCTCTTCTTTGAGAGGGTGCACGACGGTTACAGCAACCTTGAGAGGCACTTCAAGACTACTGCAAGGGCATTGTTGGAAAAAATACACATCAATGATTGTTTGGAATCCCTACTGAAAGATGCCAAAGTTGATTATACTTCTTTAGCCAAGAAATTGGCTGAGCGGTGTGAAATCCCTATGTTTGACTTGCCAGGTTATATTACGGACATAGATCGGTGTATAGAGATTGTTCAGATGATATATTTTCTTTTCCAAGGTCGCAGTTACCGAAATAACAATGTGATTGATTACATGAATGATATAACTAACCCTGCTAAAAAGAAGGAAGTTGCATGGGGGGCTCTACATGCAGTAACTCTATCAAATTATGGTACAAATACTATGTTTATCTTTTGAAAATTATTGAATTCAGGTGAACTTGTTATTTACTTTATGTTTAGATGTGCAATTATAGCCTTTTGGTGTTGTGTGGTTTAGGTTCAAATAAGTTTATTCTAGAAACACAGCCTACACTGCAACAACTTTGAACCATATAGTCCCAAATTGTAGAGGTATATTTTATTTATCAAACATTCAGTCCATCCTTGATATATAAAAGCAGATCATTTCTTTGCCATTTCAGGTTGTGGTTCTAATTTGGATGAGCACGGAAATCTGCTTGTTTTTAGAGATCCTCCGGAAGAAGGTATGTGTTGCAACTTCAGCATGCAGTAAATTAAACAATGTTTTCTAGATAAATAAAAAAATGTATAATAAAAATAGATAATAGATAGCTATGTAGATGGAGATAATAAATAGCTATGTAGATAATAGATAGCTATGTATAATAAAAAATGTATAATAAAAATAGATAATAGATAGCCTACACTAACTAATGAACTAAAGCCGCATTATAATTGTATGGGATCTGTTAAAAGCTAGGAGGAAGGTCCAATATCTAGGTCAAGGAGAGGGGGAGAACAAAAATTTGGAAATCCTGAGAGTAATTGTAGAAGATCTCAGGCACTTTGGAGAGTCAGCTATGGGACCAGATAAAGAGGAGAGGTCCCTGATGAACAAGATATGGCAGAAGGCTGCATGGGCTGTCCATTTCTTCACTTGTGTCACGGCGTTTGAACAGAAACGACACGTGGTCCAACATGGCGGATTACTCGAAGGTTAGTGCCTTTTGTGTTTCTAAGTTTTTTTTTGTAATATTTTCATTGATTTGTTGTGAGGGTAGGGAGGGGGTGGGCCATGTATAGACTTGGAAACCCTAAATTCATGAAACATGTGAGATTTATAAGCTTCAATACATTGAAAATGATAATTTTGATACACCTTTTGTCATGTACATCGAAAGTGAATACTGTTAATTAGAACCAGTGTAATGTTGTATACTTGGTATTCTTCTTTGGTTGGTAGTAATAGTTATGCATGTTATTACTTATAATGGGTGCCATGACTGCAGTTAGTTCACTCAGTTTGAGACCTGAAAACAAGGAGGAGACCCGTGTTACTGGAGAAGATCTGCACGAGAAGTTGCGAATCATACGCGATGATATTTGTCATTTCATTGATTTCTTATATGTTTACATTAGAGCTATAAGGAGCTTGAGATGCTTCTAGGCAAGCAGCATAAAGTATTTGGTTATTAGTAATTTTATTTTAAATTAGTAATCTATTGTGCCAATAAGGAGCTTGAGATGCTAAACAAATTTGTTTTATTCAAATTTTCTTGGATGTATTCAATTTGATTTATTCACTTCCCAAGTACAAAGTAATGACATAAAAAGTCCCACCCGTACATTTTTCATCGATTTTTTTTTGTTACCACTCCTAAATTCAAAATTTGGACCTTACCATCGGTTTTTAAAAATGTTTATTCCTACCATATATCCACATGCAGCCTGAAGACAACACGTAGCCTCAGTCTGCATGGATAGTCTCTGTATTTTTTTTTTTAAATGGTAAGTTCGAAGATAACTAAATTCAATAAGTAAACTTAATACGCAAAATTTTACGGAAAATTAAATTAAAAAAGTAGGCAATGCATAAATTTGACTAATAAATTTTCGAATATATTAAAATACAAATAAATTACAACGTCACTAAGGAATAAAACTCATAAAAATTACAACTTGAATAAAAATTTAAATGACAGTTCATTAAGTTTTCATCCACGTTACAATTAATTCAATCATAGAATGCCACCAGTTCATGGATGATAAAGCTGCAAAATTACAACAGAAAATATATTGTTAGATTAAAATTGTTAAATTTGAAACAGTAATTGTTTAATTGTTAAATTAAAAAAAAGAAATTATAATAACCTTAGGAATTTCTAGCATTCCTTTCTAGTGTTTTCCGGCTCGATTGGTGTCTTCTTCTCCTCCTTTCTAGTATTTTCATCCACATGGAGATCCGGTTGTGTCGTCTCATACCCAACATGATTAACCGTTGCTCTGGAACAAAGATAAGTCCAGTGTACGCTGACCATTTAAACTGATTTTCATACACATGGAATTGTCCACTCCATGTGTTTACGAAGCCACTTTCTTGATAGTTTCTGAGACAACACACCGACAACACGAACACATGGTAACCTTGTGACCAGAGGCTTCTGGCATGAGCATTCTGATCACTCAAAAGAGAGCGATGTTTTCTTTTAAAATTTATAAACTCGGAAATGCTATTGGTTCGGATTGCAAGCGCACAATCCTTATCAAGTAGTATAATCGAGGTCGATCCACAGGGAATATTGGTCTACAGTTTTGAGCAATCAAATCACAATCTTTCGAAAGGCTAGACAAAATCTGAAAATTGAGAGTTTGGAATTGTGATTAATGTAAATTTGGCAACAATTAAAGATAATTAAAATAAAGATAGAGATGAGAATTTCTAGGGTTTCGGCACACTATTGCTACTCAATCCACTTTGATATTCTACTTCTGTCAGGTTTGATTTTCTGTTGTTGTTAATGGAAGACACTACATAGGACACTGCGAGTCACTTACGCAAATGACATGACTTCCACCGAGATACTACATAGGACACTGCGAGTTATCTTACGCAAATGACAGATCTCTTAAATACACAAGTTACTACATAGGATACTGCGAGTTATCTTACGCAAATGACAGAACTTGGTTTGCGTTTTGTGGTTCTGATTTATGGTTTCCCCGCGAAGGTTTTCTTCACATAAATCTAATGGCTCCCAACGAGGCTAACTCGTCCATCATAGTTTTTCTACCAATAAAGTACTGTCACTACCCTAGGATTAAACTAGATCATCGAAATCAGGTGAAGGGAGAATAAATTGCAAAAACATTTCAATCAACAACAAGAAATCATAATCAACAGAAATTATATATATCAAAGCATCATGAGTAACAAGGTTTACTGCCTAGCCCCTAAGAAAAGAACTTAGCTGCGGAACGGCATAATTACAACACTCATCTCTTTCTTACTTCAATCAAATCTAACCCTAATTACCAAAATTACAAAGATGGTTTTTCTCTTCTGTCCAGGGGCTTTATATAGGAGTGGGGGGACATCTGGAGATGAGTGGAGGCCAAGAAAACATGATCTGGACACGTTTGTGGCAGTTATTCCCCAAATGACGCCTTGGTTACGAACCGTATTGGCTGATACGGTCCGTATTCACACCATGTCGCTGAGGGGTTTAATGCGTATCACGCTATCTCCTGGTCCGTATCCGGCTAGGTCCGTATCAACTAGTACGGACCGTAACAGGGCCTTAGTCGATGAGCGTCGCTTGTCCGATTGACCTGATTCTTGCTCCATTTGATGTGAAATAGTCCCAAAACCTGTTTTCTGCAATAAAACATAAAGAAGGGTGACAGTAGCCTTTTTCTCTAATTAAATAAACATAAGTGTGAGATAGTATGCAAAACCTAAGCCAAAACCCTACGTAATTCATCATCATTTTGACTCTGATCATGTACCCGTACCAAATGGTAAGGTGGAAACTCTTCGCTCAGCCCGTTCTAGTTTCACTGCATGGCCTAAGGATATGATATCTTTAGATGAGGTAAAAAATGTTTAATTACAAATTCTTTTACTTACAATTTCTTAACTAGTAGAGTTACAGTTGATTTTTCATTTCCTAATTGCAGGAACCATGCAAAGAGTTACAAGTTCCTACAAGTGAGAACTCAGTTCACACTGATGCATTTGCACTAAATCAATACAAGAAGTTTGATGGTCTCAATTTTGACAAGTTGTGCCCAGTTTTCAAGAATCTGCGTGATCAGTTTTTGAAGAAAGTTGGCAACGAATTTCTGATCGATCTGCTAGTCGACCTTTTCCATAGCAAGGACTCCATATCCTCCATATTCGTTCATGCATATTAGGTGGTTATCTGTGCCTTTAACAGGATTAGCCAATCCCAATTGCTCTCTCTAAACCAGTAGGGAACAATAGTGCTAGTTGCCTATATTACTTCAAATAAAAACAGCAGATTGACAACAGTAAATTTAAAAAATGCTGTTATAGTCTTTACATAGATTGACAACAGTAAATTTAAAAAATAAAAAACACAAATGCCTAGAGAAACAAATTGAGTGTGTAAAATAAAAAATAAAAAAGCAGTTATCCTGTGCCCCTTTCAATTGTAAAATGTTAAATATCTTTTGTAAGTACTGATTATTCACTGTAACATTATTTTGACAGCTGCTTCGGAACGGATAGGTGTTATGGAGGATCTGGAAAAAGCGCTAACTTGAAAGGTTACACATTGCAAGGTAATAGTTATTAGTGAATCTAGAATTTATTTGAAAATTGCTAAGTTGAAGGTTATTAAATTAGTCATAGGGACTTAGTTGCAAAAATTGGAGAAAAGTGGTTATAGATGATCTGTTTATAGGTAGGGAAAATTGCTAAGTTGAAGCTTCAATCGACTCGAGGTCGCTTGAGCA
Organism: Carex kokanica; assembly: GCA_025461125.1. Taxonomy (NCBI): domain Eukaryota; kingdom Viridiplantae; phylum Streptophyta; class Magnoliopsida; order Poales; family Cyperaceae; genus Carex; species Carex kokanica. The sequence continues at coordinate 190,699 of JAJGRX010001042.1, read as the reverse complement.
TTTTGACTCATTGCTGCACTTTGTGCTTGGCTGGCTGTGTTATATATTGTTTGGATGTGTGTACTTTTGAGATGTTGTGAGGATTTAAATGGCCTAGCGCGGGTTGTTGAATTTCTCGGCTTGGTTGTTCTGTTGTTGTTTGGTCCTTTAAATTGATCATTTTCAAAAGTTGCATGCTTTATTATATTTTCTTAAATCTAATTGTTGTTTAATACAGTGCCCACAACAAGATGAAGGTTGGGAATGTAGATATTATGTCATGTTGTTCGTGCATGACATAATAACTCGCTTCCTCGATGTTTTTCTAAACTTAAAGGTATGCATATTTTTTTTCCGAAGGTATGAATATTCAATGTTGCTTCAAAAATATGCAATTAAAATTGTAATTGTGCTCTTCTATCATTTAAAAAATGCAGAAGTTCCCCAAAAGTTACAACAAAACAAACATCTACTACATCCGATTAGTGTGGGGTAAATTTTTCTTGAAGGAAGTATTAGTGGAAAAAAGTAATACAATTAGGATGTGTTAGTTTGTAATAATTTATGATTATTGTAATTTGGTGAACTTGAAGTACTTGAACTTGTTTAATTTAGGAATTAGGATTAATTTAGAATGTGTTGTTTGTGTTGATATCCTGATGCTTGCTTCATATATAGGCCAGCAAAAATATATGGTAGCTGACCAAATATTAAAATTATTTTTTAAAATAAAAAACAAATCAGGATCAGTTTTTTATTATTAGTTGTTCTTGATTATTGAATCAGGATCGGTTGTAATTAACAGCCGTTCTTGATTATTGAATCAGGATCGGTCGTAATTAACAGCCATTCTTGATTGGTGAATCAGGATCGGTCGTAATAAACAACCGTTCTTGATTGGTGAATTAGGACCGGTCGTTAGTTAGTAGCCGTTCTTGATTAGTCAATGAGGATCGGTTGTTAATTAATAGATCGTTCTTAATTGGTGAATCCTAAACCCTAAATCAGCAAAAACATTAATTTTTTTTAAAAACCAATCCGTATCGGTTGTTAATTAATAGCCGTTCTTGATTAGCGAATCTGGAGCGGTTGTTTATACATAGCCGTTCTTGATTGGTGAATCAGGATTGACTAATACCAAACGACCGTTCCTGATTGTAAACATCAGGATCGGCTAAATACAAATGACCGTTCCTGATTGTGGAATCAGTATCGACTCTTTGACCAATCCTGAATAGTGGTACTATCAGTAATGCCTGAGTCAGTATTGCCCCTAAGTCCGTTACATATGTCCCTTTTTGACCGTTCCTAATATCTGGTTCTCCACTAGTGAGTGTTTTTTATGACTCGGTTGTTTATTTCTTTCATGTACCAATAAAATAGATACATTTTTATGAGCTAAATTATGTTGCTAATATTTACACAATTAATTTATTAACCAACATTCCAACAACCAACGTTGTATAAATTCAAGGGCAAGTTGGTCTTTTACATCAATTTTTTTTTTTGTAGAACTTTCGTTTTATTCACTTTAATCCTAGACTTTTAATCTTGATAACTTGCTACAAGTTCCTTAGCAATGAATAAATGTAGGGAAAATTTCTATTGTGCCCATGCAAACTTTCAAAACAACCAATTTCCCCGTGAAAACCATATATAATATCCAATCACTCCATAAAAATTTAAAATTCTTTTTTTCTATCCCTTTAATTTATTCAACCTTTGATTTAGTTATATTAGAAATGAAATTGACAAATATATACTCACGGGCAGAACTAGGGTGTTCCTAAGCTCACCAAGCCTTTCCGTGAGCTCGACTCTAAAATCTATCGAATTGACTTCAAACGACATTTCCAAACCGTTAGATGTTCAATCTATATTAAAATGTGCTTGAAGACCAAATTTTATATTTTTTGGAATTTTTTTACTATTTATTAAGATGGTTTGAAAATAGCTGTTTTTCAATGGTGCAGAATTTTAATAAAAACAGCGATTTTCAAACCATCTTAATAATAGTAAAAAAATTTCAAAAAATATAAAATTTGGTTTCCAAGCACATTTTAATATAGATTGAATATCTAACGGTTTGGAAATGTCGTTTGAAGTCAATTCGATAGGTTTTAGAGTCGAGCTCACGGAGGGCTTGGTGAGCTTAGGAACACCCTAGTTCTACTCTATACTCATCCCTATTCTCTCTCCTCCTTCACCGTATACAAACTTTATTTTTAATTGCTCGAACGAAGCGGGACATGTGCTGAAAAAATATTACTAGCATCTCCATGTACTGAAAACTAGAGCTTGATCCAAAGAAGAGACAGACTCAGGGGTGGCCTTTGATTCTCTTTATCAAACTGTTCAATAATAAGCCTCAGTGTAGGAGATCTCTTTTGCAGTAGGCATGCGAAGAAATTTTTTCAATTGAATATGTACAAACAAAATAGTGAGATTTGGCAAGGATTAAGCATTAGGAGAAATTTCAGAAATCTATTGAAATGCATTACACTTAATTGTACCAGTATGGTTTACTGATGGTGAGCGTTTTTTTGTTTCCTACCTTTGTTTTAGGAAAAATTGGTTATTTGCCACTCCAAAACCTTCTAATTCTAAAAATACTATTCCGAAATTTGAAATTGTAAAAATGCCACTCTAAACTTCATTAATTCCTAATTTTGCCATTTATACTGTATTCTTATGCTATTTTTATTAAAAATTAACTGAAAAATACTGTTTTGGTATACGTATTTCTATATTTCTGATTATACCCTTCATACAATTTCAAGGTTATTTGCTAAAATAGTATTTTTCAGTTAATTTTTTTAATAAAAATAGCATAAAGATATAGTTTAAATGACAAAATTAGGAATTAATGAAGTTTAGAGTGGCATTTTTACAATTTCAAATTTTGGGATGACATTTTTAGAATTAGAAGGTTTTGGAGTGACAAATAACCAATTTTCCCTTTGTTTTAAGTTGGCTGGAGTTTTCTAACTAAAAAAAACTATACAGTGAAGGAGGAGAGGGAGGAGGATGAGGGTATATTTGTCAATTTCATCTCTAAAATAACTAAATAAAATGTTAAATAAATCAAAAGGAATAGAAGAAAGAGTTTTAAATTTTTGTGGGATACTAGTAACCTCGGTTGCGTCTACGACGCAACTGTCGTGTTGGTTTATTTAATCTAGTGTGTTTTGTTGTTGGGTCGATATGTTTTATGGGAGGTGTTCGATCTTTAATGGCCCAAAACGCCAGAATGTAAAACAAAGAGATTTTTTTTTTTGAAATCTTGGTAGAGGCTACCAAGTAATTGATTGATAGAAAGCGGTTAATACATCCAGCTTCAGTATTAGAAGGTACAGCATTATTACAATACCCCTACGTGAATAGAAGCATGCAAACTTCGTCCGTAAGATTTTGAATTGTTTCCTATTTACAAAATTTAATCCACATCAACATCTCATCCGTGCACTGGGATGCCACTACAGCCGAAACAACCATTTGTTCACCAAAGATGACTCGATTACGCTGCTTCCAAATGTGCCAGGCCGTGCTCATGAAGCAAGCAACCCAGGTCTTTCGTGTCATGGCGCCTCCCTGCCGTACCTTAGCCCAACTTTCGTGCCATACTTAGTGTGTCGATTCTGCATGGTATAATATTTTCTTGCCCAATAGAATAGCCACCTGATTCCAAATTGACGTCGCATATGGGCAGGTATACAGAAGATGCCATGTTGTTTCCCTTGGGCAAGAGGAGCACATTACACACCTAAGATCAATATGCATACCTCGCCTCTGTAAAACATCTCTTGTTAGGATTTTATCATGCAACATGAGATATGTGAATATCTTAACCGTCGGCGGTGTAGGTGATCTCCAAATGGATTGGGAATTCCAATTCGTGCTCTCTTGTCCACACAGTATTTGGTATGCCGACCTTGCTGTATAGGCCCCTGAGCTCTCCCATTTCCATCTTAGAACATCCCTTTGATGAGTGAACCAGACCTGTTGCCTAGAAACCAAATCAGGACAGAGTGTTTGTAGCGATTGCCATGCGTCTGCCAAGGTAATATTAGGGTTGTGTAAACCCCGATGAACTCAACAATCTAAGGTGATCCATTCCATTCGTCAAACCAGAAGGATATGGCCCTACCGTCTCCAATGGTCCAACCTGTGTTCTCATCAAAAGAGTGCTTAATAGATCGTAGTTGCTTTCAATGTAAGAAAAATATAATTAAGTGGCCCAAATTAAAACAGCCCATTTAATTAAATGACTGATGCCCAAATTAAAACAGCCCATTTAATTAAAGGTGCATGCATCAAATTAAAAGGTGCTATTAAAAGGTGCTATTTGATTAAAGGTGCATGCATCTCTGTTCAGAAATTATATGTGTTGATTAATTAAAGGGTGCATCTCCCCTATAAATAATTGCTTTAATGACAGGCAAAAATATACGAATTCTAATAGTAAGGTTGATCCTCTCTTCATCTATATTCAGAAAGAACAAAAGTTGTCATTGCTTAGAAAGAGAAAGAGGAGAGAAATCGCTTTACAGTTCTTCTGACGGTTTGTGAAGAACGTCTCAAGAGTTTACTATGGACAAAGGTATGAAATTAATTTGATTGATTTATACGTGGAGACTATGATTTCTAAGGTCTTTGATTTGTTTTTAATTAATTATTAATTCCGCTGTCAAAACTTTAAAGATGATTAGTTGTACTTATTTTAATAATTGTGTGTAAGTAGTTGATCACGATAACATCTACTCACATGTGGTATCAGAGCATGGTTTTGGAATTCATAATCTCCCGAATAAGTTACTTGTTTTATAAATTTATTATTATTATTATTTTCTTTTTAATAATTTGTGATTGAAATTTGCGGTAACTTTGAATTATGACGGTATTGCTAGACACCAAAGTGTCCTTACCCTAAAGAAATCGAAGTATAGATTATGTAGAGTTCATTAAATAGACTATTCTGAAAAATTCTTTTTTACCATAAGTATGGATAATTATGACGGCATTCTTTCCAATTAAAATTCTGAAATTGAATTATTATGAGTCTAAGAATTTTAGAATAGTTTTATTGCAATTCTGTTTTCTATAAACCGTAGATTAAAATTAATTGATCATTTATTAAGATTATATGATATTAAAATCTGTCATATACTAAATTTAATGGTTTAATTAATTAGTAGATTATGAGATTTTTGAATTGCCCAAAGGTTGATTACATTCTCATAATTTACACAACTTAAGTTGATAATTTACGTTATTCCTCAATTGTTGGTTACCCAAAGGCAACAACATGTATTGAAACAATAAAATTATCATATTAAAGTATTTTCTAGTAAAATATTATGTTTAATATATATCTTAAGAAATCCCAAAGGATAATTAGGATATACATTAATTAAGTTATTGCTCCGAAAATCTGAAGTTATAAGTTATTGCATTATGTCTCCTATGTTCTGATCTTCTCTTTGAGTTAAGTTATATATATATATATTATATCTTCCAAAAGACATGACTGTTTAAATACACACCCTAAAACAGAAAATACATAAAAGATACATCAAAGACTCTAAAAACTCTAAAATTATAAAGAAAGGTCCAAAAGTCCATGAAGGAAGACTCGGATCGCGAATCTGAGCCCGCAAAATGGGCAAAACAAATCATAGATTGTTTTGGATCCGGTTTTGGGTTGTGGAGTTCCTGTCAAAATTTCAGCCCGATCCGACGGACGGATCAAAAGTTACGCTCTTTTTTGTGAAGCATGCGCAGGACCATATTGCTGATTATGTTTTCTGATTTTCTTTTTATTCATTGCAAATTTTGGAAAATTTATTTCTTGTTAATTTTCCTTATGATTTTCTCTTTCCCTAATTTATTTTTCTTCTCATCTTCTCTATTAAAATTACAGTTAATGTACCTGTATCGATGCAATCGCATGCGTCATCTGTGACGGTCTTTAATGGTCTTAACTTTGCTGAATGGAATGAACAAGTCCAATTTCACTTAGGTGCACAGGACTTGGACATAGCACTATTATTTGATAAGCCCGATGCTATAACTGATGAAAGCAGCGAGGAAGATAAGACCTTTATGGCAGAATGGGAACGTTCTAACAGGTTATGCCTTATGTTTTTGCGAATGACGGTTGATGGAAACATTAAGGTTGCTCTTCCGGACACGGATAACGCTCAAGAGTTTCTAGCAAACGTCAGGGCACGCTCCTCACAGACAGCCGATAAGTCGCTTGCCGGTTCGCTTATGGCAAAACTTACCACCATGAAGTATGATGGTAGTCGCACTATGCATGCACATATCGTAGAAATGACGTCTCTCTCCGCAAAACTTAAGAGTTTGGGAATGACAGTTGACGAAGGGTTTCTAGTTCAATTTATTTTGAACTCTCTGCCGAATGATGTTTATAGTCCGTTCCAAATTAATTATAATGCTCAAGAAAAGAAATGGAACATAAATGAATTGACTAGTAAACTTGTTCAGGAAGAGGCAAGGCTTAAGGAAATGAAACCTAACACTGTTCATTTTTCAAAACTAGAAGTTGGGTCGGGTTCTAATGCTAAGCCAGGGAAAGCTAAGACCAAAAAGAAGGGGAAAGCCTTTCAGGTGTCTTCTAAGGCAAGCTTCAAGAAAGAAGGGAACAAGCAAAAGTGCCACTTTTGTCGTAAGGTGGGTCACTTTCAGAAGAATTGTCTGAAAAGGAAGGTTTGGTTCGAAAAGAAAGGTATGAATCATACTTTTGTTACTTTTGAGTCAAATTTTATTGATGTTCCTAATAATACTTGGTGGATTGACTCGGGCTCTACAACTCATATTTCAAACAATTTACAGGGATTTCTTACGATCCAAACCACAAGCCAAAGTCGACAAAGTGAAAGATATGTAATTATAGGCAATAAAGACAAGGTGCCAGTGGAAGGTGTCGGTACATACCGACTTATATTAGGTTCTGGCAATATTGTTGATTTGTATGATACACTATATGTACCTTTGTTTTCTCGCAACTTATTATCTGTATCTAAGTTGGATGATTGTGGCTATGTATTTAAATTTGGATCTAAATGCTTTAGTTTATATAAAAATAATTGCATGATTGGTTGTGGCAATTTGATTGATGGACTGTATAAATTAGAGTTAGATAATTCGTATATAGAATCTCTGATTACCGTCAACAATACTATTGGAATGAAAAGAAATATGAATGATGAAAAGTCGGCGTACTTGTGGCACAAAAGATTGGGTCATATATCCAAAGAAAGAATGCAACGTTTAGTGAAATCCGAAGTTCTTCCAAACTTGGATTTTACTGACTTAGGTGTATGTATCGACTGTATAAAAGGAAAACAGACAAAACATACTAAGAAAGGTGCCACTCGTAGCTCTCAACTTCTAGAAATAATTCACACGGATATTTGTGGACCATTTGATGTTCCCTCCTTTAATAAAGAAAAGTATTTCATCACCTTCATCGATGATTTCTCACGTTATGGGTTTGTTTATCTTCTAAATGAGAAATCACAATCTATTGATGCACTTGAGGTGTTTATAAATGAGGTTGAAAGACAGTTAGAAAAACAAGTGAAAATCATTCGATCTGATCGCGGTGGAGAATTTTATGGTAGATATGATGAATCAGGACAAAATCCTGGACCCTTTGCTAAATTCTTAGAAAAGCGTGGTATATGTGCGCAATACACTATGCCCGGCACACCACAACAAAATGGTGTTGCTGAACGTCGTAACAGAACACTTATGGACATGGTTCGGAGTATGCTCAGTCACTCAACTGTGCCTAAATCTTTGTGGATGTATGCACTTAAGACCGCCATGTATTTACTAAACCGGGTTCCCAGTAAGGCAGTAGAAAGGACTCCTTTCGAACTGTGGACGGGACGAAAACCTAGTTTGCGTCATATACATGTATGGGGTTGCCCTGCGGAGGTCCGTTTGTATAACCCACACGAAAAGAAATTGGATTTCAGAACTGTTAGTGGATTCTTTATTGGATATCCAGAGAAATCCAAAGGGTTCAGATTTTACTGTCCGAATCATAGCACGAGAATTGTTGAATCCGGAAATGCCCGTTTCATCGAGAATGCTGAAGTCAGTGCAAGAAGTTCTGATCAGTGTAATTCTGATCTTCAGGAAATTACAGAACAAGTTACTGTTCCTTTGTCTGTTGTTTCGAAAGTAGTTGTTCCGACTTTTGTTTCGAAAGTAATTCTTCCGACTGTTCCAGAACAACCAACTGCCACTGAGGACATTCCGATTGATAACATCGTTGTTGATGATTTAGTTGAACCGAATAATATATCATTAAGAAGGTCTAACCGTGAACGGAGATCGGCTATATCTAACGATTATTTGGTTTATCTACAAGAATCTAAAATTGATTCTACAATTGATGATCCGGTTTCATACAAGAAAGCTATTGAATGTGAAGAATCCGATAAATGGATTGATGCCATGAAAGACGAGTTAAAATCAATGGAACAAAATCAAGTCTGGGATCTCGTCAAATTGCCTCACAATTCCAAACGAGTTGGATGTAAATGGATCTTTAAGATCAAACGTGACTCAAAAGGCAAAATTGAACGATATAAAGCTAGACTGGTTGCCAAAGGTTTCACTCAGAAAGACGACATTGATTATAAAGAGACATTTTCGCCCGTCTCTAAGAAAGATTCTTTGCGTATCATCATGGCTTTAGTGGCTCATTATGATCTTGAGTTACACCAAATGGACGTTAAAACTGCTTTTCTGAACGGAGAACTCGAAGAGGAAGTCTACATGGATCAGCCTAAGAGCTTTTCAATTGGGGGAAAGGATATGGTTTGCAAATTGAAAAGGTCGATATATGGGCTGAAACAAGCATCACGACAGTGGTATCTCAAGTTCAATGATGTGATTACTTCTTTTGGTTTTAAGGAAAATATTGTTGATCGTTGTATATACTTGAAGGTCAGTGGGAGTAAGATAATGTTTCTAGTTCTATATATTGACGACATTTTACTTGCGACTAACGATCTTGGAATGATGAAAAGCACCAAGAATTTTCTCTCGAAGAATTTTGAAATGAAAGATATGGGCGAGGCGAACTATGTGATAGGAATAGAAATATTTCGTGATCGATCACAAGGTTTGTTAGGTTTGTCTCAGAAAACATATATTAACAAGATTCTCGAGAGATTTAGGATGGAGAAATGTTCAGCTGGTAAGGTACCGATTCAGAAAGGGGATAAATTTGGTTTATATCAATGTCCTAAAAACGAATTGGAAAATGAAGAAATGAATAATATTCCTTATGCTTCCATTGTGGGTAGTTTAATGTATGCACAAACTTGTACAAGACCAGATATCAGTTTTGCTGTAGGAATGCTTGGACGTTATCAAAGCAATCCTGGAATATAACATTGGAAGGCAGCAAAGAAAGTTTTACGATATCTTCAAGGTACTAAAGATCACATGTTGACGTATAGGAGATCAAACTGCTTAGAGACAGTCGGTTATTCAAATTCAGACTATGCCGGGTGTTACGATACACGAAAATCCACTTGCGGATATGTGTATCTTCTAGCCGGCGGAGCAATCTCATGGAAAAGTGCGAAGCAGACAGTAATTGCTGCATCCACTATGGAAGCCGAGTTCGTGGCGTGCTTTGAAGCCATGGTACAAGGACTATGGCTGCGGAACTTTATTTCGGGACTTGGAATTGTCGACAGCATTGCCAAGCCGCTGAAGATTTATTGTGATAATTCTGCAGCAGTCTTCTTCAGCAAAAACGACAAGTACTCAAAAGGTGCCAAGCACATGGAGATTAAGTACTTTGCCGTGAAAGAAGAAGTACAGAAACAAACAATAACAATACAGCATATAAGCACAGAGATGATGATAGCTGATCCTTTGACGAAAGGATTACCACCCAAGATATTTCACAAACATGTCGAAAGAATGGGAATAGTTGTCTGTGATAAATAATTGTTGTAATTAAACTTATATTATAGATGAATGATTGTTTATGATATTATTATTGATTGATTGTTTCAAATGCAATTCCTATATATTTAAGTATATATATATATTATCGTTTACTATTAATAGGAATTAGTCTATATAAATTAGACAATTAACGTGGATCCTCAAGTATACCATTAAGGTTTATATTAAGTTAGAATTGATGTTGTAGTACATGGAAGGAAGTTAGTAACAAATATTATTAGCAACCGCCATGACTCGTATTAATTTTGCTTAAATATAAATATTATGATTTTAGAATTTATGAAATATAAAGACATGCAATATTATTGTGCACCTTATGAATGTTGTAATGTCATAAAGTTTTATAATGGACCAAGTGGGAGAATGTAAGAAAAATATAATTAAGTGGCCCAAATTAAAACAGCCCATTTAATTAAATGACTGATGCCCAAATTAAAACAGCCCATTTAATTAAAGGTGCATGCATCAAATTAAAAGGTGCTATTAAAAGGTGCTATTTGATTAAAGGTGCATGCATCTCTGTTCAGAAATTATATGTGTTGATTAATTAAAGGGTGCATCTCCCCTATAAATAATTGCTTTAATGACAGGCAAAAATATACGAATTCTAATAGTAAGGTTGATCCTCTCTTCATCTATATTCAGAAAGAACAAAAGTTGTCATTGCTTAGAAAGAGAAAGAGGAGAGAAATCGCTTTACAGTTCTTCTGACGGTTTGTGAAGAACGTCTCAAGAGTTTACTATGGACAAAGGTATGAAATTAATTTGATTGATTTATACGTGGAGACTATGATTTCTAAGGTCTTTGATTTGTTTTTAATTAATTATTAATTCCGCTGTCAAAACTTTAAAGATGATTAGTTGTACTTATTTTAATAATTGTGTGTAAGTAGTTGATCACGATAACATCTACTCACATTCAAAAGAATGAGCTGGTTGCCATCCATAAATTCGGCCCTGTTGCCGGAGCAGCTCTCCTTCTAAGACAGTGGATAGTGGCCGTCCAAAGACACTCCTTGTCACAGTAGGCCTTCCACCACCACTTGAGTAGTAGCGCAGTGTTGACCAAAGATAGATTTGAGACTCCCATGCCTCCACAAGATTTCGGTTTACATACCTTGGACCAACGCAGCAGTGACATTCCTCTCTTGTCCCCCTTTGCCTTACCCCACAGGAAAGTTCGTCGGATCTTATCCATACGATTAATGACCCATTGCAGCAGTTTAAAACAACACATGTGATAAATAGGTATGGTTGAAAGCACTGATTGCAACAACTGTAACCGACCACCTCGCGAGATCATCTTACTCTGCCACCCCCCTAGTTTTCGTTCCATCTTCTCTATCAGAGGTAGAAACTGTTCTTTGGCCGGTTTCAGGATAGATAGGGGCATACCTAAATATGTAATAGGAAATTTTGTTTGTACGCAGCCCAAAACCGCATCTACCCATGCCATGTCGGCTTGATCAATATTTATTGGCACATAATTACTTTTTTGGTAGTTGACCTTTAAACCCGACACTGTTGTGAATAAGCGAATTAACAGCTTGAGAGAGATCAGTGTCGAAACGCTTACGGAAGCCACAATAGCCGTGTCGTCGGCGTATTGAAATGCCATTATGGATTGGTGTACCTTTCTCGTGATCCCTCCATGCAGTGTTGCATTTGTAGCTTTCACCATTTGCTGAAAAACATCAACAGTAATATCGAATAGTAACGGTGACAAGGGGTCTCCCTGACGCAAGCCCCTTTTGTGCACGAAATAGTCTGAGGCAACTCCATTGACCAATACTCTGGATGAGGCCGAGGTCAACAATTTCCTTATCCATGTAATCCATCTGGCCGGAAACCCTCTTACTGCCATAATAGTGAACAAAAATTCCCATTCAATGGAATCAAAAGCCTTAGCAAAATCTAGTTTGAGAAAGATAGCCTTATTGCCGGAGTTTTTGACGTGTTGTAGAACTTCCCTAGTTGCTACAAAATTTTCTGAAATTTGACGGCCCTGAATGAAGGCCGTTTGGTTTGAATGAATCAATGTTGGCATCTTAGCTTGCAACCTGTTTGCTAATACTTTGGAGATAAGTTTGGGAATTAAATTAATCACGCTTATTGGAAAGAAATCTCCCACTGATACCGGGGTTTCTTTTTTTGGGATCATTACGATATTGGCCATGTTAATCTTGCTTAGATCCACGGCATCATTAAAAAACCTTCCATCGTCTGCATTATTAACACCTTTAGGTCCGTCCAATATTCTTGCAAGAATTCATTAGGTAAGCTGTCCGGGCCGGACGCCTTATTCTTGGCGAGCTATCTAACCGCACTCTGAACTTCCTCCAGTAAAAAAGGATCCTGGAGGTCATTGAGATCTAGTTCCGGCTCATAGAGTGAAGCTGGGTTGAAATTGGTGACCGGGTTCAAAACTCCCAGTTGCTCTTTTAGGCCATTCAGAAAAGTTGTGACAATCTGACGTACCTCTATTCTTGCCTTCCATTGCTGAGAATTGAGTGAATCATGTTCTTTCGAGCTCGAGATGATGCACAAGCATGAAAAAACCTGGTGTTTTTGTCACCCTGTCTCAACCAGTTACACCGTGACCTTTGACGCCATTTCTCTTCAATATTGTTTGATAACTCGAATGCCCTTTCTTTGATCTTGCAACGGAGTTTGAACTCATACCGTTGGAGATGCCTCTTTTCTTCAATCATGTCAAAGAACAGAACCACTCTTTTGCATAGAGTTAATTGCCTTTCCATGTTAGTGAAACCATCTTTCTGCCATAGTACTAAAGCTCTTTGTAACACCTGTGTATTGTGACTGAAATTGTCCAAGTCTAGTTGCGGTTGACCAAACAGAGAGCCCCACAGATTGTGCACCATGTGCCTAGGTACTTCATATCGCAACCAAAACGTTTCAAACTTATACCTTCTCGGTGCCGTTGCCATATTTCGGCACGAAAAGACAAGAGGGACGTGATCCGAAACCACCATTTCAAGTGCCTCGAGTGTGATGATGGGGTATTTTAATGCCCAATCAGCCGAAGTGAAAACCCGGTCTAAGCGTGAGAAAGACGGGGTTGGTCTCTTGTTTGACCATGTGTATTCTCTATTATTCAGCTGAATATCTAGCAGCCCAGCTTCTCGAATCAAATCATTAAAAGAATCCATTAAAGTGAATCCTCGAAAGTATCCCGTCCGATCAACTAGCCACCGGACTAAGTTGAAGTCACCGGCTATAATCCATGATTGATTTGTTAATTGCGTCACTCCTCGCAATTCCTCAATAAAATCTTGTTTTTCGGATTCAATACTGGGACCATACACATTGGTGTAGGTGGAGTTTTGACCACTGAGTTGGTCATGCAGCATAACCGATAAGGAATGTTTTGTGAACCCTAAACCCTAAACCCAAAAAAAAAAACAGAGAGATTGGCACAACAAAATTTCAGACAGTTACATTAGGCGCATAGACTACCCTTAATTCTATTTGTTTTATTATTATGCAAAACATGTTACCAGTTTTGTGGAAACCATGTTGGTCAGAAATGGGTGGGAACAAATTGAGTACTTCGCAGAATCGTAGAAATTAATTAGAATTTAGATCTGGATTGATCCGACTATCAATAATTTATAATTCAGATCTGGATTGATCCGACTATCAATAATTTATAATTCAGATCTGGATTGATCCGACTATCAATAATTTACAGAGCATATAATCTGGATAAGCTCTGTAAGGCGGATGTTAAATCCTCCAAGAAGAGCACAAAGCCAAGCATGTACTAATGTACATAGTAGTCGGTTAAGTGCTGGATAAATTTCTTCATAGGAATCATTAAAGTAATTTTTTTTATCTGAGAGTTAAATGTCACATTAATAATTAGTCACAGAAAATAACTAACAAAATGAATTGAAATTGGAGATGTCCAGGTATCGTAAGCTTAGCGGTATGAAAAATGGCGGACGCTGGTAGTCTACCAGCATCTTTCCTACGAAGAGGCAACAACAGTAGAGCTTCTTGAATTGCCAACATGATGTGGTCATGCATGGAGGGACTTAATTTAAAAATCTCATCCTTATACAAAAATGTAGCCGTATCTGTTTTTTCTGTATGTCGACGTACATGGGGGATATTGTTTTGCCAATTGCAAATATATTCAGTGAAATATGTTTGATTACAATCAAGCCGACGACAAAAGTTATTTAGAACGGAAAAAATGGCAGTGTTGACGCTCGATGAAAGAAGTATGATTTAAAGGACATTAAGTCGAACTTGTCTCCTCCTTCAAAATGGGAGGGCTTGTGTTCAAAGAAAGGGTTGTCGAAGCTGATAATGGGTTGCTGAATCAGCTCATGGAGACGAGGATCACAATGGACCAACTTCTGAAGATGCCTACTCATGAAACCTTGTTGGCACCAGATAATGCTTCCTGTCAAACAACCATTCTCTGATCAGTACCACCGATATGTCTGTGAACATTGTTACAGTGCAGGTTAAGGCCAAAAAGTCAAATGACAAATCAACTTCTCATAATCTTTTAATTAACAATATGGAAAGACAAATTAGCAAAGAATAATTCCATATACAACTTTCAGACCAGCATGGAGACCCTAAAGAATTGTAAACAGTGTTTTTGCTTCATTTCATTAGACTTGTGTGCTTAATTTCAAAATTGAGACCTCTTGCACATGTAGTAAAATTGCACAAAATAGGGTTGGCTTAAATACAAACGCTTAATCATGAGTAAATTGTAAGATGTAATGCAAGCCTAACTGCAACTATGTATTGATATAAATACCAGGTATTGAAATCTATCAAATAAAATAAAACTGTAGCCAACTTGCCCATAGCACTATCAAACCAAGATAATGCAAAAGAAACTATAGTTGGTTCCTCATAATTATTTTATTGTATGTAGTGCATCCAGGTATACATTACACACAAACAGTAATAATATAAGTAAAATAGAAGTACCTGAATGAAAAGTACAGGCCCAGGCTTTGTAGACAGTGGGGCGCAAAAATATTGGGATTTGCTGCAGAAAAATAAAATGAAAAATATATGAGAAGAAAAACAAAACAAAGCGCTCAATATAACATCATAAGCAGAGTACATACACACCATTTTTATCAAGTGTCCCCAAAATTTTGACATAGATTGCAAAGGTAGAAGCTTCATGAAAGATGCCTGTGCTTGAATTCAGCAGCAAGCAACTGTGAATAATTGATAAAAAAATATACAAAGTTCAATAAAATTTGACCGAACTATTCATTACCTTTACATCAGGTGAAAACTAAGGTTTAATGCATTTCTCTTTCCTATCCTCAACCTTTCCAAATAAGATGCAAAGCATGGAAAAAAAAATGCATCAGTAAAAAGGAAATGCAGGAAAATGTGAATATGTCAGATACCAATTTACTGATGCTTTCCTACAGACTACCAAAGAGGCTATACTTGTACAACATATAAAATGTAATATCATGCTAATTTATTAAGGGTTGGTACAGTTCCAATAGAAAATTGGTACCATAGGCACAATTTAATCATCCCTGATTTAGGTTACACAGAGGAAATAACTAATGAATTTACAAATTTCAAATGCTGAACTCGATAAGAAAGGTTATTAGGTTGAATACCATATTGTACAATATTTTAACCCACCAATATATAGCATGCCTCACATAACAGGACAAAATTCCTAATGTCATGAAGAAGAGAATTTTCATAATGCATCTAAATTGCTAATCCCATTAACCTAAAATCTTAATTAAATTAGGTTGGGGAAAGAACATCAGTTCTAGGATCTATTCCTTTCCATTTTTATAAAATGACAACAATCACTCTCCAATGTTTACCACATCAATCCAAATGGCAAATGTAAACAATTAAACAAAGAGGAAACCAAAGAGAATGTATCGCCTGATACTGGTTAAAACATGTTATAAAGTACCATGCTACAGATGTACATGTAAAGGTATTCTACCAGAAAAGGTCAATGACAGTTTTTTGAAGTAATGCTTTACACAGAATTAAATAAACAATCCTCAATTAATTCCTAATAAAGAAAACTGATTGTAATACAGTTGCTAGCAAACCTGTTCAGACGCCCCAAGGCTGGTACCACCTCTCAGCCACACTTGTACAGTGGTTCCACATATTAGAAATTCTATGTCAAAAAATAGACAAAAGGTGGAAAATAATCAGCATAAACCAAACCTTAAATTGGGAAGCAAAAATTCAGAATCAGGAAAATAATATATAAGCAACACAAAGAGAAAATGAAGAAACCTTTTCATGTGTTATAAGATAACCTTTGTTTAATTAATGTAGTCTGACACTTAGTAATGTACTCTGGCACGTCTGACGATGGATCCCTCGGATGGTTAATCCCATTCCTAATATGTCACATTTTAATGTGTTATAATATAATATTTGTTTAATTTAAAAAAAATACGTAAATAAATGTATCAAAATGGAGTGCATTAATTTACCAATGGATGGTGATGTTCTTATTTCCATTGTTAATGATCGTGAAGGAATGATGTCTGTCAGAATGGGGTGGGATGGGGTGGGGTGGTGGGGGGTCCGTTAATAGTCAGGATATCTGAAAAATGGAGAAAAAGTAAGGAAGAAAGTTTGAAATGATAATGTTTTGTTGTGGAGGAATGATTATCCACTTTCTATTCGGGTTTGAAGGGGAAACCCCTTTTTCTTCATAATTTCTTCTTTTTTCTTCAATTCCCCTGGTTGGATACTTGTAAGTGTAAACATTTATATTGATTTCTCGAAAAGTGAACGTTTTACACGTGGTCTCAAACTGCATGATTGTGCTGGCGACGCATTTTCGTACATGGTTGGAAATTTGTAAGTACAAACCTGTATATTGATTTCTCTCTGTGTAACAGTTTTGCCCTTTTCGACCTCCTTCTTTATTAGGTCTACTACATTAGCTACGATAGACTAAGTTTGACACATTATTGATGGGGAGGAAGAGGTATTTTCGACTCGTTATGGTAGGTTGTTCCCAGTTGTAAATTTTAGTTGGAATTGCAAACCTTTGATATGGTATTGCCCAGAAAAAGAAAAAAGGGTATGCAATTTACCATGGAGGAGAAGTTCTGCCTAGTGTATGGTATAAAGGGGAAGTGTTCAAATTGGGACTCCTTTGCATTTGATGGAGTAATTGCATTCTTACTTTCTTATTTGTTCAGGTAGGTGGAGTTAAATATTTCAGCTGTACTAGTTGGACATTGCGAAATTGCAAGTTTGAGTTCTACTGCCATTAATTAAGGCAGTCCCATATGTTAAAATTGGTGCCCAAAGTAATACAACCAAACCATAAATCTGAAGCCATCAAATTGAATGCAAACAATGAACTCTAAACCCTAGATAAACTACGAATGTAATTCTTGCAAGCAACTGCTGAACATTTCTGTAGGTTTATTCTTAATTTCCTCAATTTTGGGTATTTTTGTAAAACTGGCAGCACAACTACGAATATAAATCTTGGAAGCAACTGCTGAACATTTCAGTAGGTTTATTCTTAATGTCCTCAATTTTGAGTATTTTTGTAAGACTGGCAGACGGACAGATGCAATTTTGTCTTCTCCAGTCTGGGTTGCCTACTGAATACAGTGTAAGTAACCTATTTATTGGAAGGTTGGTAAATCAAGTGGATATAAGCGGTAGAGGCACATGTAGATGTTGATCTACCTATAAACTGGGTAGTTCTAGCTGGAGGACGGCATGTAATGACTAAGGGGAAACTAAATGAGGGTAAGAAAAAATATTCGGAAGAGATCAGTACCTCCGATTGGCGTTCCGTCGCTTGCGGAAAGAGTAGCAACAGAGCAGGAGCAAAGGGGGGAGACGATGAGCAGCAAGAGGAGCAAGTGGAAGTTGGGGCCGATATTGGAGGTGGAGTAGGGAGTCGAAAGGGAGTGCGAATCCTCTGATATATCTCATATTTTGCGTGACCGACGTGTCCGGTGCCTATTCGGGGATAGCGCATGGCAGTATATTTTGAGCTTTGAGATTCGTGCCGACCGTATTTGAACGGTTGAAATATTTCAAGAAGTCATGCAAAATGTGAGATATCTCAGAGGATGTCAATTCGTCGAAAGGGGGGCACGCGGCGTCCAATCGAAGAGGCACACGTCGTGGAGCTGAGGGAGACAGCGGTGGAGAAATTGAATGGTTGGATGGACGCCAAGGTGCGGTGCGGAGAGAAATTTGGGAGTGCTTACGGAGGATTACGTAACTTTAAATTGATCTGAGTGATACACTGAGGATCAGACGACAGGGAATGGGGTCCGGATCCCCTAAAGTAACCCAATCTTTGGGTTTTGGATCGAGACCGTCCTATTTAAATTCATCGCTCGAGATTTGAATTTGTTGTCGAGATGTGTGCGCTCACTTCGTGGATGGATTTTCTCGTATTCGAATCAGGTCTCGATCTAAAATCCAAAAGTTGGGTTACTTCACTGGATCCGAATTCCAGGGAATGGGACTATTTATAATTGATCTGAGTGATACACCGAGGATCAGACGCCAGGGAATGGGTTGCTACTGTTTCTTGCTACAGTAACACTCCATTGTTCTTTTACTATTTATATAATTATAATAAGAGAGGGTTCAAATGCCTCCATTTTTCATGCCTCCACCATGCCTCCATTTTTAAAAACTTTAATAACTCAAAATTTAAAATTTAAAAGTCAAAATAAAACCGTTGGATATGATCTACATCATTTTATCTATGCACGTGTAAAAAATTATGACATTTCAATTTTGTTTTGGTTGTCATCAAGAGCTTGTAAAAAATATACTAATGTGGATAATTTCTATACGTTGATTTTTTAACTTATTGATTCACATAAAAACAAAATTAAAATGTGATAATTTTTTATGAGCACATAAATAAAATGATGTAGATCATACCCAACGGTTTTATTTTGACTTTTAAGTTTTAAATTTTGAGTTATTAAAGTTTTTTAAAGTGGAGGCATGGTGGAGGCATGAAAAATGGAGGCATTTGAACCATCCTCTTATAATAATTAGATATTAACGTGTTTTCATGAAAATATTAATTATTTTAAAAGTTTATATGGACACAGCTGAAATTTTCCCAAATAGTTAATCGTCTACCTCTTAAGAGGCTTGCCGAACAAGCCCAACAAGCTCTTTACGGCCCAATTAATTTAGTTTAATTAATTTTACAGCCCAGTATAATTAATTTTCCTGAGATATTATTGCTCGTGCAATTTTGGAGAGTCTATTTTGGAAACAATATCAAGGCAAATATGGAGTCGGAAAGTCGGCGCTGTGCTTTGCGGTATATAGCTACCTTGTTCGGGCTTTGATAATTTCGTCTCTTTTTGTTCGCAGATTTTTGTTTACTTCTATTTTTATTACGGAGGTCGGATTTCTCGCTCAACGGGACGCGCTTCAGTGGAAGGCGGTGGCATTGATTTTGATTTGGGTGGCGCAAAGAGGCAAAAAGGTTGGCACTTTTCTTCTTTCTTCTTTCTTCTCTTCTTCAATCCCATTGCGTCTTTCAGTCTCTTTGATTAGAAATCAATTGAAAGGAGGCTTGATTAAGCCCCCTTTTTGGCATGAAAAATGGTCATTATCACCTTACTTTTTGCATAACTGACAAGTCTGGTTACATGATAGTAAGTTAGTAACAAACCAAACTAGTACCTGTATCTTGCTAAGCATGTAGCAACCTGATATTGCTCTTATTCAGTTGTACAAGGCAGAAATTCGAGTAAGTTCTACTCAATTCTCCAATTGTATCATTTACTCAGGTCAGGTACAAGTACAATTATCCTAGTAGCTATCAGCTTTGCACCAGTCTCTGTTGCAATTTTGGTTTTGTCAGAGAATTGTGGCATTATATTGTAGCCTAGTCAGAATTTGATTGAGAAAAACACTGCAGCAAGGTGAGTTATGTTTACCAGCCCAGGTTCAGATTTCTGCTTTGCGATTGTACACCAATTGCATGTAGCTAAAAAAACCAGTAAAAGTAAATTCTGTTTTGACTTTTTTTTTCTTTTCTTATATTTGTTTCAGTAAGAAAGGGTACGTGCAAGTCTTCCCTCATTGAAATACCATGGATTGCGCTGAACATCTTATCTTTCCTCCAGGCACATCTCTCTCTCTTTCTTTTGAAACCTTGGCAGAGGCTGCCAAGTTGTAATTTATTGATAAATAAAGCAAATTACATCCATTGCATCCAGTGTTCTCTTACATATAACACTAACCCTACTACACACATAAAACACTCATGCTGCCTCACCCTTGCATAATTTAGACAATTCCTACAAATCGTACAGAAAGCTAAAACAACTTATATTATATGTCTCTCCTCTGATTGTACCCATGCATATCCTTCTGAAACACGCCATTTACCTAGCAGTGGTTCCCCCATAATTGCGCTTCCTGTACCACTCTATAAACCAGCTGCTCCTCCCTCAACTGCTTACCTCAGAACACTACCTCGTTGCGCTGCTTCCAGATGTTCCAACAGACACACAGAAATGCTGCAGCCCACATCTTCTTTGTTCTGTTAGATGCCCTTGCCCTGTTTTGTGTACTCTCCAGATTTTGTGTACCGTGATTTCCGGTACCAAAAACTGCCTCCTTCTGTTGCGCCAAAAACCATACTTTGACTGCGTAAGGGCATAGGAAAAAAGGTGTAGAGCCAATTCGGAGGGGCATGAATTGCACATCACGCACCGTATTTTTCCTCGATGCCAAGTGTTTCTGGTTAGGACCCTAGCTCACTCTCTCTCTCTCTCTCTCTCTGAAAAGCTCGGCATAGGCTGCCAAGGATTGTATTAAACACAGAATATTTCAGTCTACATCGCCCATCAGAAGGGCCCATCCACGTCTAAATTACACATTCTATGCACTACCCATCCAAACCTTACTATTGCCATGCAAGCCCTAATTTTATTACAAGCCTACACTTCTAAAAGAAAAGAAAAACAAGATTTTGCTTGCATTTCACTATTTACCATCGCTCATATTTCCCAAGCTCCCCTCAGTTTACTGGTCCTAGTGACAATGATTGATCCACATCTCACTCTCATGTAGAATATCCATTGCTAACATCTGTGGAGACTTCAACTGACCTCCAAAATTTCTGTGGTTACGTTGTTTCCACAACAGCCAGCATGCTGCAGCGAAGTGTGCTGCCCAAACTTTCTTAGATAGTTGTTGTTCCCGCGCTTTGTTCCATGAAGCGATGTACACCTGTTGCACAGAGAGGTGTGGCATCATTATAACATGCCCTACCAGTTGGAAGAATGCCACCCACACCGCCACCGCATAGGGACAGAGGAAGAGGTGTAAAGCGGATTCAATCGGTCAGTCATCACATAATATGTATTTTAGGTCGCAAGCAATCCATCGCCTAGCCATCGAATCGTGTGTGAGTATCTTTTCCAGCAACACATGATATATAAATATTCTAACTGTAGGTGGGATCGGATATGTCCATGATTCCTTAAAGTGCCACTTGATTTTTCCACCTCCAATGATTGCATCATTAGCTGATTTCTCCGTGTATACATCTTTTTGTCCCCATCTCCATCTTAGTTCATCCCTGCAATCTAAAAATGTTTGACCTGATTGGCAATATTCGGCATCGACACGAGTAGCATCGCATCCCTTAGTGAGCTATTGGGTAGGGGCGGCCTCTGCTCTCTCTCTCTCTCTACTGCACTGGTTTACCAGTGAGATCATGTACCAGTAGTGTACAAATGAAAATGCTTTTTTTGTCCAAAGGTTACATGCAAATATCTCCGTTCCTATATGCAATCAGCAGACAAGCTAATATGTTTGCAATACGTGAAGGTGCCGGACGTGCTATCTCTGGGTAGTTGTTCCAAGCAATTGAATGGACTCTTCAACTCTGATGAGGTCTGGAAGGAGCTCTATAAGCGGAGGTGGCGGGATCTACCTAAAAACTCTGACAAGTTCAAGGTCAGGTGCTATTTGTTGGTCCGAGAACTTATTTGCGCAAAATGGGTGTTAAGAGTATCTTTGTTTTGAAAGGTTAGAATGAAAAGAAGGTTTTTCTGTAAATTAGATTTTTTGTTTATAAGAAAATTGCTCCTGTTTATCATATGTTTCTACTATAATGTGGAATTAGTTTTAAAAACAAAGCAATCATTTCCTAGCTATCTTTCCTAATCGGATGGTCAAAATTAAGTACTGAATTTTCTCTAATAAAATATGGTGTACTGGAGAATATTAATAATTTAAATTTCTTTAGACATTGAACCTGTAACTCTCATATTTAGGACCGTAACTCACTATTTTTGCAGTTATTTACAAATTAGACTTTGCAATTCGATCAATATGTTTAACATGCAATTTTGTTTTTGTTAATATTGACTTTTTACCTTTTTAAGTAACAATTTTTCTCTCAGTTGCATTATTCTCCCATTTGATTGAAATCAAGTTGTACTACAAGTCTACAACTGGGCTAACATGGTAGTGAATGAACTTGGCTACAGAGAGGTATATATGTGTTGATGGTAGAGAAGCTGCATTAAGTAAAGTTTTGTGTAACATGCCAAGGACCAATTGAGAAAACCAAATGTATAATAAACAACCTTTTCTCAATTTTTAATTTCTGATGCAGGGATGGAAGACTGCATATATGAAAGAGCACAAACATCAGGAGGCATTCATATGTAACATGCTTGCTACACATTCTAAAATATTCATGCCTAACATGCTTGCTACTGTCACGGAATCTGAACCGTTGCTTCATTTCCAATATTTGCTAGCAATCTATGCAATGGAATGCCTAAAACTTGGATTTGAAGATATTTATTTATATTTCTTCAGAAAGAACATCAATATGGTGTTTAACCTGCTGGGCTTGCACTATTCTTACTTTCATCTGGGTTTACCTGTAAGTTGTTTCTCCAATGTTTTTTTCTTTCTTGGTTTCAATGGAGCACTGTTTGTAGAACTTTGTTTTCATTAGGAATAAATTACAGATTTGGTTTCCAAAGTATCACTCAAACTCCCTGTTTGGTTCTTATAATTTCCAAATTTGCATTATGGTCCCTAAATTTGGCAATTTTGCTAGTTTGGTCTGCAAGGTCATATCTAGTTGCAAGATATGGACTGAAAACCATGTTATGTAAATGTGCAAGGAGTGATAGTCTATGCTTCAGCGTCTGGACGTGTGATCTTTTTTCTTTGGTCGGAGAGTGAAATGATACTTGTAGAAAAGACTGGTGATCAAAATGTAACTTGTTCATTGGTGATTGTTGTTAATTGATCATTGTATAATTTTTCTTTTTCTTTTAAGTGGCTTATTTGGAATTGTGAGGATTTTGTTACTAGAAATAAAGTTTTCATTATAATATCTTTGAAAGTACTTATTAATTTGGTTATCTATGTTGGATTATGTTAAATTATTGCAGCTTAAAGATCTTAGAAAGGTTCTTGCAAGTTGCCAGGTGTCAGATAAAGAGGTATGTGTGAGCTGGGGCTTATGCAGGACACGGGAGTTCGATTTCTACATACCAGAAGAGGAGCACTGTCTCACTACTCGTTTGGGGCGGATTGCTGACAATGATGTAGCACTTCTTCATATGCTTAAAGAACAAGACTACTATAAACTATATAATGTCAAGGTTTCATCAAATGTTCCATCAAACGAGTGAGAAAAACTGGTGTTTTACAAATCATGCCTAAAATAGTGTGTTGTACTTTATTGTGAAAATCTAATGTTGATTAACATCTCATTAGTCAACGTCATACATCTTAGACTCTTAGGTGGTGTTTTCTAATTGCTCCCTCTTTAATTAATTAAGGTTCTTTAGTTTTTCTATATATGAAGGCTCAAGTCATTTTGATGTTTGATCCCACCATAGAAGACGAGTTTTGAGGGAGGTTTAATTTGATGTTGATTGATAATAATTTCCTTGGAAAAAATGCCTACAACTCGCTATAGCATATATTATTGTGACATGTATAATAAGCACTTTCGTAAGTGACCACTTTTTAACTTTTTTAGATTGTTAATTAAATCTTATTTTGAATAAATTCAAGCTATCTGCGTACTTGTATTAATATTTTATCTAACTTTGTTGAGTAGGTTTAAACACATAGTGAAGCAAGTATAAACAACATGTTTTTCAGATTTATATTTCATATAACAAAGTATAAACCCATTTGTCATCCGCTATGAATACTTTCCGGGATAAAGATAAGGTGTGCGGTTATCTGGACACATAAAAAGTTAAATCCGCATTAATTTCCTTGTAGAAAAAAAAAGGGTAATTAGAGTTCCATTTTTGTTAACGTGACAGTAAAACAACTAAAGACATTATTATTAGGCTTTCTCGGCTGCATCCTGATTTGCACTTAATTTCTACACCAATGGTTGAATCACTATCGTACCCAAATCAAAGTTCCTTTTGGGCTTGTGATGCAAGTGTAAAAACCAATAAATTTTTTTATATAATATGGACACGTCGAACCAAGTCGTGTCCATCAGTCCATGTCATAAACATGTTTGATACAGACACTCGCACGACACATCTATATAGGGGTTAGACAGAGTTAATTGTTATTCAGGAGTCAAGACACTGTCAACCGATTGACCAACTTGAACATCTATATAGGGGTTAGGCGAGGCCCTACCAAATCTAAACAACCCCCAGAAACCACTCCTATGGCCTGTTGGACCCAAAGAAATCCACACTACAGGACTGAAAGGCCAACTGATGTCGACCTACCGAACGCTAATACAACAACACATGAAAGATCAACCCTCATTAACCTTTAATGAAATTCATAAAGATATAAAAAACGCGATTTACCTCGATTTCTTAGTGATGTCTCATTACAAACTTCACTTTATTAATATGTTCTTGTTCAATTTAAATTAATCAGTACAATTTTTGACAGAATCTAAATTTAAAATTGTTTATTTTTTTTTTCGAGTAGACACGGTACCAGTGGGCTTCATTGGTGGATGACATTCCTACAGCTCGCAGGATCTTGAAGGACTGTGCTAATAAGATGTGGTCTAATTTTACGAGCACACTTCGAGTAAAATTAATTAAGGACAGTGGTAGTGAAAAACCAGAAGATTGGAGGAATTACGCGCTGTCTTGGTGCCTCCACCAACAGCGTTGGGATAAATATATTGTCCTTTGGAGTCAAGAAATCTGGCAGGAGATGTGCATTCAAAATAAAAGTAACCGGAAAAGGTCGAAAGTGGTCCATCATTTGAGCAGCAAGTCCATTAAACTCACCGCAGCTGACATAGTTCTTTCTTTAACTCAAACTACTATTGTTATTTAATAATCAGCTGACATGGTTCGTTTTCTTAAGAAAACTTAAGAAATTTTTTAAAAGTCATTAATTAATGAGTAACATCTTTTGCATTTACATTGTACAATTTAAGAATGCCATGAGAACCAATTGTGAAAATCAAGACTGATTATTAAATAACAATAGTAGTTTGAGTTGAAGAAAGAACCATGTCAGCTGCGGTGAGTTTAATGGACTTGCTGCCTAAATGATGGACCACTTTCGACCTTTTCCGGTTACTTTTGTTTTGAATGCACATCTCCTGCTAGATTTCTTGACTCCAAAGGACAATATATTTATCCCAACGCTGTTGGTGGAGGCACCAAGGCGGCGCGTAGTCCCTCCAATCTTCTGGTTTTTCACTACCACTGTCCTTAATTAATTTTACTCGAAGTGTGCTCGTAAAATTAGACCACATCTTATTAGCACAGTCCTCCAAGATCCTGCGAGCTGTAGGAATGTCATCCACCGATGAAGCCCACTGGTACCGTGTCTACTCGAAAAAAAAATAAACAATTTTAAATTTAGATTGTGTCAAAAATTGTACTGATTAATTTAAATTGAACAAGAACATATTAATAAAGTGAAGTTTGTAATGAGACATCACTAAGAAATCGAGGTAAATCGCGTTTTTTATATCTTTATGAATTCCATTAAAGGTTAATGAGGGTTGATCTTTCATGTGTTGTTGTATTAGCGTTCGGTAGGTCGACATCAGTTGGCCTTTCAGTCCTGTAGTGTGAATTTCTTTGGGTCCAACAGGCCATAGGAGTGGTTTCTCTTCATGAACCTTTGGGAGTTGTTTAGATTTGGTAGGGCCTCGCCCTTTGGGCTTGCCTCTTGGTGCTGGTGCTTGCTCGACTATATCGAAGGGGATAAATTCAGCATCATCCTCCTGTACGCTAGCACTCGTACTGGCTTGGTAAGTAGTGGCACGTGACCTTGTCATTTTGCCATTTCCAGCCATGTAACCTATCAATGTACAGTCAATGGTAATTAATATCTATATTGAAAGTCTTCAACATCCAATAAAACCAAACTGTAATTGTAATTATATTTGAAGTCCACTCCTTCCCCATACTACAAGAGAAAGTGAAAATGTAAAGACTATCAATTATTGTCTCTTTCATCAAACAAAATAAATTATTATAGCGTTGTGTTGTTTGTTGATTTTCATTTTTTCCAAGATGGCATCATATATTTCTGTTCAACTCATCAATCTCTTTCTTTCTCTAAGTCTTGTTAGTGTTTATCTCTATGTTGCCTCTCCTTTGTGTTTTATTTTGTGAAGACCCAACAAGAGTCTCATGAGCAAGTGAGAAGGCATATATTTATATAGGGTGACTTGAATGCTAGTGGGCTTTCACTTTTCCTTTTCTGTCATGTATCATCTACCTCTTGGAAAAAATTAAAATCAACAAACAACAGAAAGAGACAATAATTTTTTTTGTTTGATGAAAAGACATACTGCTGGGTCCACTGGTATATATATCTTGTAGCCATGAAAATTAAAATTGAAATATAATATTAGGAGGAGAATTATCTCAGCTTCATATAATTTCAAAAATGAAGAGGAAATACACATATATGTGATATCATTAGCAGGTGGATGCATATCATCTACATAGGGGACTACTTGTATTATATTTTTATAATTAGATAAAATTGCTACAGATCGACATACTTCCAGGATGATAATCATGACACTGTTCGTAATAATTTAGCGCCTTATACAAATAATTCTTAATTAAATTAGTGTTTTGTAACAGCCCAATTTTGAAAAACACAACTAGATTTAAGGCTTAATGCTTGTGATGTTTTACCATTATTCATGAAAAACACTAAACACCTTCCCAGAGCAATGCCCAGGCGGCTCAAAAAACAGAATAAAAACAAAAACTGAAGAAGATGAACCCAGCCTTTTTAGCAAAAACAAAAACGCACTTGAACCTCAGCAGTTTTCCAACCAGAGATACAATAAAACCTATTAATTTAGATTGCTTACTTTTGGGGAGAAGTTGATGCCTTTTCGGGGAGCCGATGGAGTTGGGGAGAAGGATTTTTGTAACCGGAGAGTATATTTGGGGAGAAGCTTTGATTGAAATTTGGGATAAGCTTTGTAGTCGATCGCCATAATGGCTGGAGTACGGTGGGTGAGTAACAGTGAGTTTGACAAGATCGCGCGGCAATGGTTTCTAGGGCACAGCTAGCTAGCACGCGATGGGTTTTGAAAGCTCTCCTTCTCTCAGTGAAATTGATAAAATTGCAAACCGAGTGCGTATCCTCCTGAGATATCTCAACTTTTGCGTGACCGACGTTTCCGGTGCCTATTCGGGGGTGATGTAGGGGTCAGTATTTTTGTGTGCGTTGAGATTCGTGCAGAACGTCTTTAAACGGTTAGGATTTTCCATAAAATCACGCAAAGTTTGAGATATCTCAGAGGATACGAATTCGCCTAACCCCTTGAGTATATTATCGAAGGGGAGACGCTATTTTGAAGAAATGTGACAGAAGCTGCCAAAGGCCGAGATTTTTATTTTTACCCAAAAAAAAAAATATTTTAAT
The DNA here is from genome assembly GCA_025461125.1 of Carex kokanica. Classification (NCBI taxonomy): domain Eukaryota; kingdom Viridiplantae; phylum Streptophyta; class Magnoliopsida; order Poales; family Cyperaceae; genus Carex; species Carex kokanica. The sequence continues at coordinate 162,781 of JAJGRX010001042.1, read as the reverse complement.
ATAATTAATCAAGTTTTTGAAAAAATTAAATTTATACCCAAACCGTAAATAATATTTACGGTTTGAATTCGGAATTCAAACCGTAAATATTATTTACGGTTTGAATAAATAATTGAAACCGTAAATAATATTTACGGTTTCAATTTTTTTTTTTTTTTTTCAATTCTTTTTCAAACCGTAAATTTTATTTACGGTTTGAATTTTTTTTTGAATTCTTTTTCAAACCGAATTTGGAGCAATTTTTGAGAGATAATATCTCACAATCTGTTTCGAGATTTTGCATGAAACTTTACAGTCTTCTTCTACGAAGTCAAGACTGCATGTCGGCAAATTTTCATGATTTTTGAAGTTGCCTTGATATGTTAACCAGAGGTGCAAAGTAGGGCTCGGACGCACAACTTCAGCATTTCGAGCAATTTTTGAGAGATGATATCTCACGATATGTTTCGAGATTTTGCATGAAACTTCACAGTCTTGTTCTACGAAGTCAAGACTGCATGTCGGCAAATTTTCATGATATCAGGCTTGGTACCTGCGTGTCGGCATGGCTTCGGTGTATATAGAGGGAGATTACGGCGATTTTCTTCGCTCGATGATCTTCGACGATGATGGTTATACCCCCACTGGCCGAAAAGGTGCTCGCCAGGTAATGCACCTACAAGAACACATTTTGCAAACAATATGAACCTTTTTCGTAACCTTTTTTTTTAAAACTAACCTTGTTTTATTTTTTTAGCTGTTGGTAGCGCTTAAAGGTGCCGCGCGTTCAATCATTTGTCTTGGAAAACGTGGCTACAGAGCGGTCGGGCATGCGATGTTACACTTGGTTGCCCCATGCATTGAGGACCACGACCACGAGGCAAAGCTGGTCACCATGCTACGAGACGCCGGAGAGAATATTGACTGGCGTGCAGTACAATCGAACGAGCCTGACGCGCCACCTGTTCTGAACAGTGAGATGCCACCGGAGCCCTCAGAGCAGCCAAACTGGGATTATCATCGTTGGGTACTGCACATGGCCGGTTGGCATTCCTTCTTCCGTACCCCCCTTCACCGCCAGCCACCCATGCGGCCGAGGATCCATGGAGTAGAGCAGTCGAGATGAGCCTAGAGGCCGAGCCATACGATGAGTTTACACCAGCTCTCAGAGCGCAGGACGGAGAACAACAATGGAATGACTGGCAGGGCCGAAATTTCAGTAGGGAAAATAGGGGTAGACCACCTCACCAATACACCCCTTCGCAGTACCGTTGATAGAGGGTTTTTTTGGTAGTTTTAGTCCAGTTTAGCTATGTTATCCTTTATTATGTTTTAGTTTAGTTTTGCAGTTTATTTTTTAGTGTAGTGTACTTTCGTTATGTTTTATTATGATATGGTTGGAGGTATGTTATATATTTTTATCATTTCATGGTATTATTTATTATGTTACACAACAACAAAAAATAACATCCAAAAAAAAATATATATATATATAAAACACAAAAAAAACTCAAAATAGAATAAAATTAAGAACAACAGTACGATAAGTATAAATACGGTTTTAACATAGCAAAGCAACTTCAAAAATCATGAAAATTTGCCGACATGCAGTCTTGACTTCGTACAACAAGACTGTGAAGTTTCATGCAAAATCTCAAAACATATCGTGAGATATCATCTCTCAAAAATTGCTCGAAATGCTGAAGTTGTGCGTCCGAGCCCTACTTTGCACCTCTAGTTAACATATCAAGGCATCTTCAAAAATCATGAAAATTTGCCGACATGCAGTCTTGACTTCGTAGAACAAGACTGTGAAGTTTCATGCAAAATCTCGAAACAGATTGTGAGATATTATCTCTCAAAAATTGCTCCAAATTCGGTTTGAAAAAGAATTCAAAAAAAAAAAAATTGAAACCGTAAATAAAATTTACGGTTTGAAAAAGAATTCAAAAAAAAAAAAAATTGAAACCGTAAATATTATTTACGGTTTGGGTATAAATTTAATTTTTTCAAAAACTTGGTTAATTATATTAAAATATATTTTTTTTTGGGTAAAAATAAAAATCTCGGTGCCAAAGGGGAGACGCTATTTTGAGCTCAAAATACAATATTAAGGGCTCCGAAATATTCTTCTTTGTACCAGTTTTGCTCTTGATTAAGACTTTGCATATATGCTAAGATCTATGGGTAATTAATGTATTGCAAATTAAGAACTTTAAGATCCTAATTTTTCTCATAAATGAGATACGTCCTTCCTTATCTATCTTTACAAATTTGGAATTTTAAAATGTACAACTTACATTGTATCCAAGAATTTATGTTGATATAAAAATTATTCTAATTAATACATTTAAGTCATTAGTTATCCAGAAAAAAAAATAAACAAAATGTTTGCATATGAAATTGTGGGGGAGGAAAAAAAAAGAGTTAGCTATGAAATAGTAGCCAAGTTTGGTTAAAAAAAAAAATTTATTTATTGTTTATTTCTTTTAGTGTATGTGAAAGTCCAAACAGTTGATCCAAAGTTCCAAACCATTTAGCATGATCTCTACATTAAAATATGCTTGGAAATCAAATTTTGCATTTTTTTTAATTTTGTTATTATTTATTAAGTATTTTATAAAACGGCTGTTTTTTTAGTGGTTCAGATTTGTCTAAAAACAACAGTTTTGTAAAATACTTAATAAATAGTAAAAAAAATTAAAAAAAAATGTAAAATTTGATCTCCAAACACATATAAATATATAAATCACGTTGAACAGTTTGAATTCACTGTTTGAACTTTAAAAATTACAAAACTAAATTGTTATAAAATATTGTAACTTACAAATGTTACAAGTGGAACCCTCCTCTTGTTTCACATAGACGGTCTATCTCAGAGCGGGGAAGAAAAGGGATCCTCAATTCCTCGGAGAGTCGGAAGAGAAATTATACAATGATAGTAATTAGATGATCTTTTTAAAATTGAAGGAGATCATCTTCATTGCTTTCGTTACATAACTTCTCTCTCACACACACAAAAGCAAAGGACTCAACTAGAGAGAGATTTACATAATCTTTTGTATTACATAATCTTTTTTCTTCTAATTCAGCAAGTTATTTCCTTGAGGATCTCAATAAGCTAAAACGAGGCCTTAATTGCAAACTTAAGTTTCAACAGTGCAACGATCTAAGCCTCAATATATTTCAATTTGTGATCTCGGAAATGATGCGGCAACAACGATTCAATTCAGCCCCAATATGCTAATTAGTAGGATACAAATATTCAAAGCACATAAAGCACTATTGTATATAGAAAACAACATCCATTATGACAATCGGATTTAAATCTCCTATTACATATTAATCAGCATTAATTTCTCTCTTCCTAAAAACACTTAGGACTAATTAAGCATCTAAGTTCTCTCTTCCTAACAAGTATCTAACAGTAGGTGCCTTTAATCAGGCAAAATCTATTGCTATTTTGACTAATTCATCTGTCACTTTCTCTAAAATAAACAAGTTCTTCAATGACTTCCTCAATTCTTCATCCAACTTTTTGCCAGCAAGATCCTCCAATTGCGGGATGTGAAGATAACATGATGCCATACAAAGATCGAAAACCGTCTTTACATCGACATTCATGAATTCCTTGTCCCAGTTCTCGATTTCCTTCTCAGTCAGCATAATGGGGCTCCCGTCCGGTGTGGTACAAGGTTTGGTCCTCTTTTGCTTGAAGACATGTATGTCGCAATACTTGATCACCATTTCGAGGATATTAGCGGTGATGGTGGACAGCTCAATGTTGACCTCAGCACAGCTGTCTTTAATCAAGTCGCATATCGTTTGAGACATGGTTGCCAATGCCTCCGTCACCAAGAACTCCTCTCCATCAGAGGTTGTGAGGAAGATTATTTGCTCGGCTGGTGTGCAGTTTGACATTTTTTTTCGTTGAGGTTTTACATTTTAGGGTTAAATTCCGAGACTTATATAATGTGCTCAAACAACTATTATCATAGGATTAGAATTGGAATTTGCAATTATAGCACTTCTGTTTTTAGACAATTTCTATTTTTACAATTTTTATTACTCTAAATATACTCGCAAAATAATTAAACTTATATATAAATATCAAGGTTCTAAATAGCATTTATAGCGTCATAACGGGAATGTTACAAAAAAAGCTATAGCGAAAGCTATTCCAAATAGTTTTTTTTTTTTTTTACATTCCGTATATTCAATATTTGTACTAAATATCAATATTATCTAAAGTCTCATAGAACAATAAATAACACCAAAGTAATTAAGAAATTATAATATTCATATTGAACCCGTACAAAGTCCAAATTGCGGTTCAAAATATCCATAGTAATATCATAAACTATCGATTTTTCCTATTAAAAATATTTAAGCATCATGATTCATGACATAATCTATTTTTTTTTTCTATTCAAATTTTAATTTCGGTTTGGACTTTTTTTCTATTCAAATTTCAATTTCTATTCCCAATTTCAAATTGATTTATCTGTAGCAAGTAGTAACAAATTCAATTTCGGTTTGAGCTTTTTTGGGTCTTTATTTAAAACCCATATAAATTGCTTACAAAAAAAAAAACCCCATATTGTATAGCGCTATAGCGACCGTAGCGCAAATAGCGCATTTTGATGTCATAGCGTAGTGTTTGGGGTCCAAAAACGCTATAGCGCACTATTTAGAACACTGATAAATATGTAGCAATTCTTTTATATTTGTTGTTTAAAATGATTTTTTTTTTTTGCTATTACTGGCTCGGTCTAATTATGGCAAGTTTTTTATAAATTGATATAATTTTAGACAATATATGATTCTTGATTTTCATTTTAGAATATTTATCTTTTATTTAGCTTAGTTGTAGAATATTTACCTGAAAGAGGATGCTATTTTGAGAGCACTATTTTATATATTAAAAGTTTGAAACAAACTTTCTCTTTTTGTATCTATATTGTCCTTCAATTTGATTGGATTCGGATTCAAAATAAAAAATTGTGACGTGCGTTATTTTGAAAAAAAAAATTAAGCTTGTTGGCTATATGTATTATTGTTATTTTAATCTGTCCAATTTACTTTTTGTATTTTCTTTATTGGATGGCGCTTGTAAAATAATGATGTCTTATTTAAAAATATTGTTTGAATGTCTACAAGTTTAATATAATTCTTAAAAACTATAAAATTTGTCTTTAATGTTTCGGAAAAAGATATTTGTTTGTCCAATATTTTTTTTGATGAAACATAATTGTTAATAAAAATTAACGTTTCTTCAATAAACCTTGTTCGAAGTAGAGTTTGATAAACAATCATGATATTAAGAAAAGTGTAAATCCTTTTTAAAGATGATAAATGGGATTCACATTTTTTTTTTGAAAAATTATATAAGATTCACATGATAAATAATTATACATGATTCACACAATTCTGAATAGGGTTCAGAGTTTTTTTAGATGCAACACGTTTTCTTAAATTTTGTAGGGTTATTTGTAACTTCAAAAACAAAACTGGCTACTTAACATTCCTTTTAAAATTAAGTTATTTTTGTGGTCGGTTTTACATAATAAGATTTTACAAAGGAATTATACTTGTCTAAAATTAAGGAGCTGGAATGGATCACCATTGTGTGTATTTTGTGTCAATATGAAACATGTTAATTATTATTTTTATGTTCTCCTTATTCATGATATTTGGAATATTATAATTCTCAAAATTTGAAAGGTTTACATGTGAATATTTCTAATTTAGTGGAATATTTAAAAAGAAAAGGAAGACTCCTAGGCAGATCCATGCAGCAAGGGTAAGATGAGCTATTGATTAAGTATATTTGGTGATAAATGGTAATTTGTATAATTGATTTGTGATTGTATCGTAAAAGGAATTTTTTAAGAATTACTGAATCTGGACCGTTCTTTTAACTTTGTACGAATCTCAAAGCGGTTGAGAGTAATTTCAAACTGTAAAGTGAAGAGAATCTTTTACACATATTGGAGAGGATACTCCATAACTTTTAACATCAATTTGTTCACATATACAAATCTCTACCACATTTTTTTTTGTTTTATTCTAGGAAAGAGACAAATAAAAATTTGAATTAGTGTTGTGAATAATGGTATCGCCAATCAATTAATCAGAAATAATCGGCCATAATCGAAAATAATCAATCAATTGGTTAGAAAAATATGTAATAATTTAGTCGCCGTCAACAATTAATCAACTAATTAATCGATCTAAATGACCGTTTTTTACAACACAGTTTGAACCGCATCCAAAAAAAAACATCTCCGGATCTTTCTCGCTGCGTAGAATAATAGATAGATGCACTTGTGAGTTGTGACTGTTGAGAATCAAGGTGCCTCTACTGTCATCTTAAATAGTGTTTTGCAAACGGGTTGGTCCGGTCCGGTCCGATCCAGACCCGGTCGGTCCACGGTTCCCACGGGTCTACGGGTTTAAACGGTCCGGGTCTGGCGGGTCTGATTTTTTGTGGTTGGCCCAAATCCGTGCTAGAACCGTGGTCCAAATTTACACGATCCGGTCCGGTACGGTCCGGTTCGGGTCCGGTTCGAGTTCTGGTCTTTATTTATTTTTATTTTTTCAGTAATCAGTCCAATAATTTTGATCAGATTCAAAATTCAATTTAGAGAAAATGGCTACATGGATTTTTGTGTTCTTTATATCACAATAAAGGTATGAAAGTCTAGTTTCCAGATAATATAATTTCTCTATACAAAAATATTACAGATTGGTACAGTTTTAACGATTAATTGACAGAGGTCAGAAATCAGAAAAACTGAAATTCCAGTGAGCAGTCCTATAATTTTGACCATATTCAAAATTCAATTTAGAGAAACTGGCTACATGGATTTTTGTGTTCTTTATATAAAAATAAAGGTATGAAAGTCTAGTTTCAGATAATATAATTTCTCTATACAAAAATATTACAGATTGGTACAGTTTTAACGATTAATTGACAGAGGTCAGAAATCAGAAAAGCTGAAATTCCAGTGAGCAGTACTATAATTTTGACCAGATTCAAAATTTAATTTAGAGAAATGGGCTATATGGATTTTTGTATTCTTTATATCAAAATAAAGGTATGAAAGTCTAGTTTCCAGATAATATAATTTCTCTATACAAAAATATTACAGATTGGTACAGTTTTAATGATTAATTAACAGATGTCAGAATAGCTAAATTTGGATTGGGTCCGGTTCTACACAGTGCGGTCAGGATTTGGTCCAGTCCAGTCCTACACAGTTCCACGGGTAAGTCCGGTCCGGTCCTACACGGTTCCACGGGTAAGGCCGGTCCAGTCCTACACGCTTCCAGTGAAAATTAGTGACCCAAACCCTTGCTAGACCCGTTTCTAGCCAAGGTCCGATCCGGTCCGGGTTTGGGCACGGTCCGAACCACGGGTTGTCCGGTGCGGTCCTGGACCCGCCAGGTTATCTCAATACACTAATCTTAAATGAGCTCTCTAATTTTCGAATTTTTTATTCTTAGCATTTAGAAAAAAAATGAAAACCTAGAGTTACTGGTTACACAGGGGATGAAAGATAAACCTTTTATCAGAGAGAATGTCCATAGAATATGGAAGTTGAAAGTTCCTCCGAGAATAAAAATTTTTGGTTGGTTGACTTATTACGAGAAAATTCTAACGGCTGAAAACTTTCAGAAGAGAGGGTGGAATTTACCAAGTATGTGTGTATTATGTAGAAGACAAGGCGAAACCATCAAACATATATTTTCTGAATGCATAGTGTCCCTGGAGGTATACGGCATACTTAATGGTAAATTTCAGTTAACAGACAGAAATTGGCAAAGCGTCTTACATGAGGAAAGTGCACATCGCTGGATTGTACAGAAAAAAGGAGACTCAAAGACAAAAGAAATCTTGCTGCTGGCTATGTTCATTTGTTGAAGGGAAAGATGCAACAGAATTTTTAGAGATCAATCGAAAAATGTCCAACAATTGGCAGAGGAGGTTCAAGAGCAATGGGTCTATGCACACTGACTTCAAGACCAGTGGAAGAATTCAAGAATTGGTGGATGAAGTTCAAGACCAGTGGAGCTATGCGCTGGTAAAGAGATGAAGAAAACACAAAAATCTGTTTGGAGATGGACTTACTGGTGCGAAGAGTTGACAATCAAGTAGAGGAATGAATTGCTGGTACAATGGCCGGTACAAGTCAACCACAAGTTGGATGGGCTGAGTACAAGTTGACAAAGAAGAATTTTTAACTTTGGAGTATGGCAATGGATGGTGCGGAATGAAAGAAGACAGCATTGCTACCAATCCTCCTCAGTTGGAAGAAATCTACTCACTGACAAGAATTTTGCAATTTTTGCATTTTAAACCCTGTTGTTTGACAATTTTCTGTTTTTACTTTTTTCTGATTTTAATTTCTTGTTTTCATCTTATTCAATTAGGTTGAATAACACTAAGTTTTTTTGTACCGGGTTTCAAGTTGAAACCTTTTTATAATCAATAAAGCAAATAAGGACTAGATCCTTATTTTTCCTCAAAAAAAAACATTTAGTTTGCAAATTCCAAAGGAGAGCTATGCAAAGCTTGATCTGTGTGCCTAAAAAACAGACGCATAGATTTAATTTGCACAGCTCCTTTGAGGCACGCAAATATAGTATGCGCATCTCATTTATTTAGCTAAGAAAAAGATTCGTGTCGACGCGTAGGGGTGTCGATGTTTAACTCCGACAAATGTTATAAATTAGTTAGTTTGAGAATTAAAATAAGTACCAAAAATGTGGAGATAAATTGACCGTGATAGCATAGTATAGTATATACTGCAATTAAGAAGTTAAATCAAACATTTTCTTTTTTGCTTATTTGTGGGCATTAACTCTTTAGAATCCAATACTACCGTCTCTGTATTCTAGAATGTCATAGCACATTTTCTGTGACAAATTCATCACATTTGTGTGATCACCTCCTAATTCTTCAATAAAAATCAAAATACATAATTATTTACAAAAAGGCATCCCAAAATCTATATGTTTCATCTATACACATACATTTATTTAAAGTTGCAAGTGCATGTTAAAATAAAATATTAGTGGAAATCAATTTAAATCGAATAAAACATTAATGCAATCAAAATACATATCAAACAACTGCATCTTATTTAAAGTTGCAAATGAATGTTTTTTTATTTTAGTGGTTACATTCCAACACTTATATAATGTGATCAAATAACTACCATCTTAAGATTTAGAACTGGAATTTCTTTTCCTAAAAAAAAAATAATTGGAATTTGCAATTATGACAGCTCTGTTTTTACTTTTTAGACAATTTCTATTTTCACATTTTTTATTATTCTAAATATACTCGCAGAACACTATAAATTATTTATAAATATGTAGTAATTCCTTTATATTTGTTTATAATTCTTGTTTAAAATGAATTGTTTTTTGTTATTACTGGCCCGGCCCTAATTATGCAAAGTAATCTATAAATTGCTGTAAGAGTTTGTTTGAATTTGTTTATTTAGGCAATATATGATTCTGGATTTTTGTTTTAGAATATTTACCTTTAATTTAGCATGGTTGTAGAATATTTACCTGAAATACGATGCTATTTTGACAGTACTATTTTATTTATTAAATTGAAATAAACTTTTTTTTTATATCTATATTGTCCTTCAATTTGATTGGATGGTCGGATTCAAAATAAAAAAAATTGAGTTATCTCAGGTATACTAATTTGATTTATCCACCATCACAGTTCAGTTCTGTGACGTGCGTTATTTTGAACAATTTTTTAAGCTTCTTGGCCATACGTAATATTGTTATTTTAATCTATCCGATTTACTCTTTTTATTTTATTTTATTAGATGGCGCTTGTTAAATAATGTTGTCATATTTAAAACAATTGTTTGAATATCTACAAGTTTAATAGAATTCTTAAAATACTATAAAATATGTCTTTAATGTTTCGGAAAAAATATTTGTCTGTCCAATATTTTTCCGGATCGATGCAACATATTTCTTTATAAAAATCAGTGTTCTAAATAGCGCGCTATAGCGTTTTTGGACCCCAAACGCTACGCTACGACATCAAAATGCGCTATTTGCGCTACGGCCGCTATAGCGGCCGCTACAACGCTATAGCGGTCCGCTACAGCGCTATTTGCGCTATACAATATGGGTTTTTATTTTTTTTTTATTTTTAAGCAATTTATATGGGTTTTAAATAAAGATAAAAAAAATCTCAAACCGAAATTGAATTTGTTGCTACTTGCTACAATTAAATCAATTTGAAATTGGGAATAGAAATTGAAATTTGAATAGAAAAAAAGTCCAAACCGGAATTAAAATTTGAATAGAAAAAAAAATAGATCATGTCATGAATTCATGATACTTAAGATATTTTTAATAGAAAAAATCGATAGTTTATGATATTGCTATGGGTATTTTGAACCGCAATTTGAACTTTGTACGGGTTCAATATGAATATTATAATTTCTTAATTACTTTGGTGTTATTTATTGTTCTATGAGACCTTAGATAATGTTGATATTTAGTACAAATATTGAATATACGAAATGTAAAAAAAAAAAACGCTATTTGGAATAGCTTCCGCTATTGCGACGCTATTCGCTATAGCTTTTTTTTTAGCCTTCCCGCTACGACGCTATAAACGCTATTTAGAACCTTGATAAAAATTAACGTTTCTTCAATAAACCTTGTTCGAATTAGAGTTTGATAAACAATCATGATATTAAGAAAAGTGTAAATCCTTTTTAAAGATGATAAATGGGATTCACATTTTTTTGAAAGATTATATAAGATTCGCATGATAAAAATATATACATGATTAACACAATTCTGAATAGGGTTCAGAGTTTTTTTAGATGCAACACGTTTTGTGATTATGTTAGTTGAAATCGAAGAGAGATTATGTTCCTTCCGTTAGAAATGTACTAATAGGTCAGAATATTATGGGTCATATTAATAATTAATATGAATCAGGTCTTAATGGGCTAGGTCCGAATTCTTATTCTGATCTGATCTGATCAGATAACGTTTTCTGAATGGGTGCAATGAAATAGTGCGATTGAACAGGTGCATAGTATTATAAATATACATGCAGAATTCGGTTATTGAGTGTGGTTCCAGAAATTCTGTTATATACACATCAGAAAACGTAAGAGAGAAAAAAAAAAGAAAAGACGGGGCTGTTAATTCGGTACTAGTATACCGAATTATAGAAGTTTCTCAACCTGTTCGTGTGGATACTGATAGAGACGTGATTGCTGGGCTGTTGCGTGAATCTGACACCGAAAGGAAAGGAGAAGAAGGCTACTGCTAGACTAGACTTGAAGTTTCCGCTGCGCGTCTAGTGGTAAACTCTGTTTTAATCTTGGAATTAGTTTTATACATGAATTCTAGTTTTCGAGTAGTGAACAAATTGATGAACTGAATCGAATTGTTGCACTTTAACCTACCCGAAATCCCAACACCTTCAATTGTAAACTAGTTGAGAGTGATTGATATTTAGGGGTGGTAACGAGCTGGCTCGGTCCGAGCTAGGTCCTAACTCAGCTTGTTAATTTTGAACTGAGCTACAGTCGAGCGAGCTGGACCTAGGACATCCGAGCTAAAACCTCAGCTTGAAATCGTGACAAGTCAGCCCGAGCTAGCTCGCGAGCTGACGAGCTGGCTCACTGGGTCTGGCTGAATCTTGTTTTCAGAAAGAAAAAAAAATTCTACAAACTTTTTGGATCAAGCTGAACCGAGCTAGACCGAGCTAGACAGTATAAAATGTACACAAATTCACAAATTAATGCCTAGCCGAGCTGGCGAGCAAGCTAGGCCTCAGCTTGAACTCGTTAATTCTGGACCGAGCTAGTGGCGAGCTGACTCGTTAACAGCTCGGTCCAGTAACGAGCGAGCGAGTCAGATGCGAGTCACGATCGAGTCACGAGCTACGAGCTTTTTTGCCACCCCTAGTGATGATATTGGAGTTTGATTAGATCATGGATCGGGAGAGCTTTTGCACTGTCCGATTTCCGAAATTTTTAAATATAGCACAGATCCAAAAAACATATACCAAAACGGCATTTTTTGGCCAGAATTCCAAATTTAGCACGGCCGCAGATTGGCTGAGCGGCCCCATTTCTTGGGGACCACAGATCAGCTGAGCGGCCCCTGAAATGGGGCCGCATATCGGCTGACCGGCCCCAGGGGCCGCATATCAGCTGAGCGGTCCCAGGGCCGCATATCAGCTGAGCGGTCCCAGGGCCGCATATCAGCTGAGCGGTCCCAGGGCCGCATATCAGCTGAGCGGCCCCCTGCCTTCATAAACCGATCCAGGAGAGAGAGAGTCATTTCACACTCTGATCCCCTCTCTCTCCTGGACAAGAGCTTCTTCTCCTGTAAGTATTTGGATCAAGATGAGAACGAGTGTCCGAAACCATGGAAGATATTCCAAGCGCTGGACGGCGGTTACCGTTGGAGAATTATGACTACAAACGGTTCCGAGTCGCTAAATAATGTTTTCAGGTCATCTCGTAGGTTACCGGTGACAGCAATAATTGAAGACACATTTTACAAATGTCTCACATGGTTTGCGCAAAGGAGGGCCAAAGCGCTAAATGAAGCCAGTCTTGGTCAACAGTTCTCGTGTCGTGTGCATGAGGTACTTTTATTTATAGTTTCTTCATAATTTTTTAGTAACTTTGTTAAAAAGATCTGACTTCTTCATTATTTTTTAATTTTTCTTAGCTTATTAATCACCGGTTCGAGAGGTCCAATACTATGAAGACGCTTGGGGGGTTTGGCCACAACAACGAGTTCAAGGTAACCTCTACACAAGAGAGAGTTCACTCTTACATACCTGACGATTCTGGCCGGTTTACCAAGGCTAATTTCAAATACACGGTTCTCATCAGGGATGATCACACGGTGGAATGCACATGCCAAAAGCCTCAATTGGACAGAATACCGTGTTCTCATGTTCTGTCTGTGTGCTGTCTCCGAGGCATCGACCCTGGCTGCTTTGTTAGTCACTACTACCACATCCGGACACTGTCAACACATGGAGTGCTGAATGGCATGTGTATGAAAATCAGTCGGAATGGCCTGCAAACGAGGACCCTGTACTTGTTCCAGAAGATAAAAATATTGCTTTGGGCAGAAGAAAACATAACAGGATTCCAATGTGATGGACGTACTACATCAGAGGAGAAGAGGACACCAAGCCGGCCGAGATACAATTGAAAGACAGAACAGAGCTGCTCGAGATGCACGAGGTAGTTAATTTTTTTTACTAATCAATTGCAACTTTTAAGAAAAATATTTAAACAATCATATTTAACAGTCTACTATTTCAAAATTTGCAGGTTGAGAGCCGTACCAATGGACTGGATGTTTATTTAGTTTTAATTATATTCGTAGACTATGTCAGATACTGGACTTATTTGTTATATTATGTCTCTTATTTTTTTTGTTAGTTTGTTATTTGTTTTGGTTATTTATTTATTTTGTTCATTATATCACTATCTCCTCGTACAAAAAAAATATTTGAACCACACGACATATATAAAATATTTCAAACGAACGACATTTCTAAAATAACTTGCGACAAAATACATAAATTTAAACAACATTACAAACTAAAACACAAATACAATTATTTTTATAACACAATCACAAAAAAAAAACATATTTCGTAATAAAAAAAAAAAAAAAGGGGACCGCTCAGCTGATATGCGGCCCCTGGGGCCGCTCAGCCGATATGCGGCCCCATTTCAGGGGCCGCTCAGCTGATCTGCGGTCCCCAGGAAATGGGGCCGCTCAGCCAATCTGCGGCCGTGCTAAATTTGGAATTCTGGCCAAAAAATGCCGTTTTGGTATATGTTTTTTGGATCTGTGCTATATTTAAAAATTTCGGGTCCGATTTTGATTAATTGTCGGATCCATTTTTATTTAATAGACAAAATTAGATATATATAGCTATCAAAAGTTTACCATTTAGATATTTTCTGGGAGAGACATTAAAATTAGATACTTCCTCATAGATATTGAATCGCCTTTTATATTTCTCACTAAATTCGAACAACTTAAATCAATAATTTAAATCATGAATTAATTAAAGTTAAAAATTAAAAATTTACTCTTTCGTTCATGATCCAATATATATTGTGCCCTTATTCTTCGATCCACTCCACAAACACATATCAAATTTACTAACTATAATTAAGCAGATTGCGTTCAGTTCAAAAAAGTTACATGATCTGTTTTTGTTGTAGGATCAAACAATAGAATTTTAAACTAAAAAAAATAGTTGGTATCTGAATAATCATGCATGAATTCAACCTTACTCTATCCTTTTCTTAAATTTAATTGTCACAGCATATAAAATAAAAGAAATCATGAAACTTGAACACGAGTATCGTAGAACTCGTTATTACAAAACCTAATACTGTCCAGCAAATCTCCCAAGCATAAGTGGCCGAATCAAGGGGTCCAAAGGCTATGAGGATAAAAAAAACAAAACTACTAAGATTATGAATCCGCAGGTAAATGAATAAAATATTTCGGCATCATCTAGCGGGTCTGCTCTTAGAAAATATTTCGACATCATCTTGTGCCAAGCGACATGTTCATGTTCTGCTCTTAGAAACCTCATCTTATGCCAAGCGACCACAAGCAAGCTGACATAACAAGTGACTGCAAAGATCACTATTAATGGTTTCGAAGAAAGCTGAAATTAGAGTGGAAGCAATTAGTGAAAGAATAATGCCATAACGCCTTTGACTTTTGCAAGTCGGGAACGATGGTACCATCCCTGGAAAATTGTAGAGAAGAATTAGGAAAGGAATTAAGTACTGTTTATAGAAGTATATATGTTGGTTTTGTTGGTTTAATTCGTAACAAGAACAATGGATAGCTAGCATGTCTTACTTTGGTAGTGGCATCAGAAGGGGTACTTGATTCAGTCTAAGCTTTTATGACATCAAGTGGCACATAATGTTTTGCATGCTTTTGTATTGGAATTTCTACTCTTGGCTAATTAATAGCTCACAATAATCAAGGGCATACTGGTCCATTGGATAAACATTTAGATGTTTTGACTGAGTCAAGTTTTCAAATTTGTGACTATCTATTTATTTAATAAAGCAAACGAGTATGCTATGGACCAAATATTTCAGCGGTCAATTTATATGAATGAATCGTTGATACGAAAAATGTTTGTAATGCATGTCACAAAAGAAAAAATAACGCTTCATTGTAAAATTATGGTATTAGTATTACGTACCCTTCGAAAAATAATCTTCTGTTAAATTTTATTATTTTTCGATAAAGAAGATCGACTACTGTACCGTTGGATTATATATAACAAAAATGAACGAAAAATGAACGGTCGTATTTAATCGGATTCACAGCAGAAATTTAGTGGTGTAAACGGGTCGGATATTATCTGATACGGATATCCGATATTCGAATATCTGTGCAGATATGGATAGAGATATGATTTTAAATATTTAATTATTCATATCGAAATAGTATATATATAGTTTATTATATATTATAAAAAAAAAATATTATTCACTATTATAAAAAAGTTGATATCCGTATCCGTATCAGTATCTGAATGATAAAAACAAATACAAATATATTTTTACCACTATCTGATGTCATTCGTATCCGTATTCAAAAAATAAAAGCTGATATGAATATAATTTTACCACTGTTCAATCTGTATCCGATCCGTTTGCACACCTAGCTGCAGAATACTGAATACTGGATAACTAATAATTCTGAGAGATGGCAAAACAGAGATTTGTTTGTAAGATAGCCCAGTAAAGCTAAAGCCCAACCCAACAACCTTTCCTTAATTCATTTTTTTTGTCAATATACTGATACTCCCTGTCGCCGCCCTTGGCTACCCATCTCGAACACCTCTCGTGCATGCTTTGCATTGCATGATCAGTAAAGTAGCACGAAAATACCATCACCATAATTCCATACCATAAACCAGTTGCATTCGTAGAGCGAAGCAAGGCTGAGATAGTAACTAATAGAACGACATGAAAGTAGACACCATGGTTTCATATACATCTCTTCTTGCGCGCCACTGGCGGGGGCGGAGGCACCTCTCCTCCTCTCCCGCCTTCCTCCGCCGTTTCTCCTCTGCTCCTCCATCTGATACATCTCCGCCTCCTTGTCTATGCCCCGGGTGTGGGGTCCACATGCAGTCCGATTCCCCTTCTCTCCCCGGCTACTTCACCCTCCCCTCTTCTACCTCCTCCACCTCCTCATCAAACTCATTCCCCTTCCTCTCCAGTACTTTCAAATCCGGCAACCTCTCAACTCATTCCTTCCAGCCTGAACCTGAACCTGAACCTGAGGTTGAGTCTGAGATCAAAGTAAAGAAGCCGGTGGTTTGCGCTCGCTGCCACTCCCTCCGCCACTACGGCCGTGTCAAGAACCCCTCCGCTGATCGCCTTCTACCGGAATTTGATTTCCAGGCTTCTGTTGCCCCTCGTCTCGCTTCCCCCTGCGGTGCCCCCTCCCTCCTCCTCCTCCTTGCTGACGCCTCTGACTTTGATGGGTCCTTTCCCAGAGGCCTCGCCCGACTCATCTCCGCCTCCCATGACTCCCATGCTGAAGCCTGGAAGCAAGGCAAGCCCTCCAATTTGCCCCGTCCCTTGCTCGTTGTGTCCCGGGCTGACCTCCTGCCCAGGCTGCCCCCTGGCCACCTGGAGGAGTGGGCCCGTAGCAGGGCCCGCGATGGGGGCCTCACTGCTCCCCTCGCTGGTATCCAGGTCACCAGTGCCATGCGCAATTGGGGCGTCAGAGAACTCCTGGACCGAGTGCACAGCCTGACTGGGCCCAGGGGTAATGTGTGGGCCGTGGGATCACAGAATGTCGGTAAATCCACCTTGATTAATGCCATGGCCCAGTGGGGCCCTGCAGCAGTTGATGGGACCCGGCTGACAGAGTCGCCGGTGCCAGGGACCACACTGGGGGTAATGAAAGTGGATGGGGTGCTAGAGGGCAGAGCCAAGCTGTATGATACACCCGGGATACTGAATCCGAGTCAGATCACGACCCGCCTCAACCGGGATGAGCAGAAGCTAGTGCAAATCGCCAAGCCTCTCCGTCCTCGCACTTACCGTGTAAAGGTAAGTAGACACCTGCATTTTTAGTTTTACATATTTGGTTTGGTCATGAAAGGAGTTATTGCTTAGGCATAGGGATATAGTCTGTGGCATATTAAGAAGGTTCTGGATGAAATTGCAAATTGCAACTATTAACAAACTAATAGTTGTATTAGTTCATACTGGCATATTATTTGCTGTTGATTTGTAAAACTCAGCACTTCTGGAGTTTGATCATTCATGGAATATTTGTATGGTTGAGATTTTTGCTTTTTTTTTTTTGCTTTTCAAAAACCCGTAGGAACAATACAAAATTGAGTACCAGTAAAACAGTCACCTACTGATACAGAACCTCCTATTGAAAGATATGTTGTAAAAACATGAAAAAACACAAGGTATTAGAATAAAACCGATCTGGTAGCACCCTATCTTCTAACCCCTTCAGTAATTACATTAATTTAAACATAGGGTAGGTGTGACCCACACAATTCCAGCCTTTAATCCGACCAATTTTGCCAAGTGATCCACCACTTCATTTTGGCTCCTTGGGACATGGATACATGTACAGTTGAGAAGTTATGGTTCAATATTGGTCCTAGATCCCTTTACTGCCAATTGAAACATAGTAATTGTTTTTGGAATATAAATGCTGCGTTCATTAAATAAATAAATAAAAGAAAAGCAAAAAAAAAGTACTTTTGGATGAGTTGAATTAACTACACAGACTAATAGAAAGTAATTGATTTGGCCAAGTAAAAGGTGGGGCAATCCATACATGCAGGAGGACTGGTTAGAATGGATATAGAGGAACTGACGGTGGGGTCCGCGTATGTGACAGTTTGGGCATCATCTCTCCTCCCACTCCACATGGGTCAGACCCAACACGCTTCCTCTTTGTTTCAAAACCACTTCGGGTTGCAGTTACAGGTTCACACTCAACTAATTAGTCATTAATTTTGTTTCTTCTCTTATACAAATTAATGCAGCCTACAAATTAATTATTTTTCTTTTACCAATTAATGCAGCCTCCAATAGGGAAGGACCGAGTAAAGGAGCTTGGCAAATGGGTCAGGAAAGAGTTCAAAGTTTGTGGCAACAGCTGGGATTCCAACTGTGTGGACATTGCTGTGTCGGGTCTCGGCTGGTTTGGCATCAGCCTTAGAGGAGAAGCTGTGTTAGGTCTGTGGACATACGATGGAGTAGAGGTTCTTTCTAGAAGCTCTCTCATACACACCAGGGCTGCTGTTTTCGAGGAACCCGGCTTCTCTGTCTCTAAGATCGTCTCTCAGGCTGATAGAGCATCTGATAAAATTAAACGGGTTAACAAATCTGGAAAGAAATTTGATGATGGAAAGGTGGTTAAGTCTTCTGGTGCAATTGTCGATGCTTGACGGGTAGTGTTGTTACACATGTTTTGGATTGCAAGAGTTTTGCAACAGTTGAGTCTTTGACATTTTTGCTGTAACAGTTCTTTTAAGTATATTTTCATTCTTTCTTTGGAATATATTTTCCAAAAAAAAAACTTTCTTTGGAATAATTTGTGTTTTTTTTATGGTACTGATAATTCATGTTGCTTGTCAATTATGAATAGCTTGATGAGAGGTCTTGTTTTTTATAATCACACCTTTACATTATAAAGGAAAGGCGGTTCGATAGGCATCGTACCAAATTTGGTCCGATGCCCAGTAAGAGCCATTCGATCCACATTAAGATTTGATTTTATATTAAATTATGTCTGTGAATCTAAAAGGGGTGTGTGAATCTTGATGTGAATCAAACGGCTCCGAATGCCCCCTTTCCCATGTATGCCATGTGTATCTAAGGTAGTAGTAGGGCGATTCGATGTTTTTTGAGAAGTTCGGCTTTATTGGGGATTTGGGGCTTCTTTGTATCTCAGGGTGTTTCTGATGATATAATGGGTTGGTACCAGTAACTAATATTGTCCAGTAACTAGCTACATTGCTTGTTTTCTAAATACCATATTGTTGCAATCTTTTACTTTATTTGGAGTTTTAAGTTGGTAGGAATATATTCCAATGTTTTTTTTTTTTTTAATATTAGTCAATAACAAGTTAACAACGATTATAGCAAATCTATGGGTGCCCCAAAACCATCCAGGAATCATGAACAGGCTTTCAAAACACTAGGATTTGTTGCCACAAAAAAGAGTAACCAAAGTTAAAAATAAATGAGCAAAATAGAATGCAAGCAAGTTTAATAATCAAAATGTTACTGCATTGTTCATTGTTCCAACGCTAACAGGCAACTTAGTACCCTATTTGTTCTCTAACAGTTTTTCCTTGCTCCATACCCAGTTAATCCACTTAAAGTTGATTGGAATCATTTTCATTTTCATTTCTGATTATTCTCTTTAATATTGTAAATTTCACACCCAAAAGAGTACATACTATTTTGACAATAATTATAATATACAAGAAGTGCTGGGAAACCATTGCTGCAACATTCTTTAAGCATGGTTGAACGCACAACCAGAGGTAACAATAAAGCCTAGTCAAAATTCAATGCAACTTAATATCTTTACACAATGCCAAAATTTGAGAGGCAAATTCATTGCTTGATATAACTCTCATATGCCAATTGCGCAGCCAAGAGATCAACCACTGCAGTCCCAACAGACTTAAAAACAGTCACTTCATTGTCACCCTTTCTCCCTTCCTTCTTCCCTCCAGCCAATTCAGTCAATGTGCCTGCAACATCTTCCCTTCTCAAAACCCCTCTCTCTAATGCCCCGACCAACTCTCCTGCCTCATCCATTGCAACTTCAAAATCGACAAACACTTTACCTCTCAACAACGCTTCATCATCACACTCTTTCATTGTCGGTGTGAATGCACCTACCAAATCCAGGTGTGCACCCGGCTTAAGTAACCTCCCTTTCACAATTGGGCTGGACGAACTGGTCGCACAACACACTATATCTGCCAACCCAATCACTTCATCTAATTTCTCAGCGTAGTCAAAGGTAACAGTAGAAGAGTCAGGTTCTTTCTTACGGAGTTCATGAATGAGGTCTAATGCTTTGGAGGCCGTTCGGTTCCAGATGAAAATGCGGTTGATGGAAGGACGGGCAGTGCGATGAGCAGAGATGAGGTAGGGAGAGAGACCACCGGAGCCAATGATTAGTAGGATTTGAGGGGAGGGGAGGGAGAGTAGGGAGGAGGCGAGGGCAGAGATAGCTGAGGTGCGGAGAAAAGTAAGAGAGGTGCCATCCAGAGAGGCCAGGGGAGAACCAGTCAAGGAGTGGAAAAGGGAAACTGTGGCATGGATGCCTGGAAGGGGACGGAGGAGGGATGAATTAGAGGGGAACACAGTGACGGTCTTGACAGAGAGGTAGGGGAGG
Organism: Carex kokanica; assembly: GCA_025461125.1. Classification (NCBI taxonomy): domain Eukaryota; kingdom Viridiplantae; phylum Streptophyta; class Magnoliopsida; order Poales; family Cyperaceae; genus Carex; species Carex kokanica. The sequence continues at coordinate 142,309 of JAJGRX010001042.1, read as the reverse complement.
CAGGGATCAGTTGACCAGCAGGGCATGAGGAGGAGCGCATTAGAAGGGGAGGAGGAAGGGGACGGAAGTGTGTAGGAGAGGCGAGGAGGGGAGTGGATGGAAACGGAGAAGGCGGGGAGGGAGGTGCGGAAGTGAGGGATTAGGAGGTGAGGGGAGAGAAGGGTGTGGAGAGTGGGGGAATCAAGGTGGATACAGGGGTGGGAGGAAGGCAGGGGAAGGATTGGAGATGCCATGGATGGGAACCTTATGAGGTAACTAGATAAGAAAAGTATATAGATCAATAGTTGATACAGTGCAAAGGTAGAACAAAAACTATACATAAACATTAAATAGCTATACAGGACATAACAAGAACTGTACACCTGCAAGTATTAGATGTGTGTACCATTTTGTCCCTATATTTCTAAACTCTAAACATAGTTTTAATGTAAAATAGATTGTATTGAACAATAACCTGCAATTTATTTTAGAAAAATGTACCTTCAACTTGTTTGGTCTTTGATGGGTTCAATATACGGATTCAGGAACTACACTACCTCACGACCTGTACATTAAAGGAAAATTAGTTTTAAAAAAACAATGACTAATGCTGCATATGTCAATATTCATGGTCTAAAGGTGTGAGTACTATTAAGTTGGTTGTTGACTTAATATCTGCCAATTGTCAATTCATAAAATATAGAGTAAGATCTGCAGGTACCAGTACATACTACAATAACCAAGGGTTTGGCTAAAAATACTTTTGCTTATAGTCAAAAGAAGAAAAAATTATTCCAATTACAATGCCAAATACCAAAAATTTTACTACCTATGGTTTGTCTATTCAGATTCTGTATTTCCTTTAGATCAAGGTAGTAGATTGAAATTAAAGTTCCAGAAACCGTTTCCAATTCAATGACATTTAATATATTGACAATCTGATCAGATTAGACTGCAAAGAATCATCTCGTAACCTACAACACTCTTATAAATCAGCTGTGCAAGCAAGGTGAAATTGAGAAGGCATTGGTTTTTCTAGATGACATGATTTCCAAAGGGCATAAGTCTAATGTCATGACCTACAACACTATTAACAAATGGGCTGTCCATTCAAAGGGCAAGAGCCTAATGTCGACTTATAAATGAGCTGTGCAAGAAAGGTGAAATTGAGGAGGTATTGGATTTTCTTGATAATATGATTTCAGAAGGGCATGAGCCCATTGCTGTGGCTTACAACACTCTTATCTATAGCTTGGCTGTGCAAGAAAGGTAAACCTGAGAAGGCATTGGTTTTTCTAGAACTAATGATTTGTAAATAACAGCGTACTTTCATAAAGGCAAGATTTTCAGGTAGATATTCATAATCTAACTTCAAACACATATAGTTAGTACTTTGATTAATCAGGGCCATATAAAGATCCGGTTAAACGAAATGCAACATATATTCCTGAGGCGGCAACTTGGCAAAGAACTTGTAGCTCAACGTACACAGGGAACTATATGAGCCCCACATACATCAGATCCACTGCTGATAGTAATATCACCAAAAAAATAAGCATATGCTATTGAAGATAAATTAAGAAAGGCACCAATGTACTAACCTTTTCTGAAATATGATATCAGCTGCAAAAGACATTGTTATCTTAATTAAGCATGAAACCAAACATTTAATGGATGTACGTAGTTCAGTTAAAGTTACTAAAAACCCAAAACTCATCAAAGTGGGGGCAAAATTGTCAAGATTTAACGTATACAACTGTTCCGTCCCGACAACCTATCAGTTGGGTGTCGCTTGCAGGTACCTCAAAAATGAAAACACTGGTCTTTTTTTGGTCAATAGAGCACAAATTGAAGTATAGGTAAGTAAACTTAAATAACTCTTTGAGTTAACATTTGAAGTAGAGGTCAGTACTAAAATAATTGCACATCTGTGTTAACTTGAAGCAAACTTTTGCAACATTGAGGCTTATGCTGAATCGGAGGTCTGGTAGTTTCTGTAACAAATTAACATTTGTGGGGACCAGTAAATTAGCATGCCAAAAAAATTTAGTCACTTGTATGAATTTGGACAATAAAATATTAATTTGTGCATCCATACCTCATAAATTGTTTCTTTAATTAATATAAGTGGTACCAGTACAAACACCTTATTTATTATAAACCTAAAGGAGACTCAATTACAACCAATTTAACTTCAATTAACCCCAGTGTGACCCATTACCTTATTCATTGAATTACTAAAAGAAATTATGGAAGCAACTTTGCTAATTTTAAAGGTAGTTACAGATAAAAAATTAGTTCATTACCTTATTGGTGATTGCATTGACGCTGGTAGGGAGATGAGTAGAGAAGGAGAAGGGAAGGAGAAGGTCGGCGGAGAGAGAGGAAAAGGAGAGGAAGAAGGGGAGGAGAAAAATCAACAGAGAAGACGAGAAAGTGATTTCAGCGAAGAGAGGAGAAATGGGAGAACAGTGATATTGGACTGAAGAGGGACCCACGTGTCAATGAGGGATTCACGTGTCAAAGACTCAAAATTATTATATTGCATCTTTCTTACTCTTTTTCTTTTTCATTTTTAGCTTGCATTTGTCTTTTGCAGATTTTGTGTTGACGCTTTGTATAACCTTTAAATTGTACAACATAAACAATGATGCAATGAATACAGACCCAAAAAAAAAAAAAAAAAAAAAAAAAAAGAATACATAGGAATTATGTGACACAAACTGGTTACTATTTTACTCTCTCCGAATGATGACTGATGACTATCAGTTGTCCACATGACTAGCTACAGTAAAACGAGTGGTACATGTAAAATTGGAACTGCAAAACTAATATATACATTCAACATAGTTGGGCAATTACAAAAATGTATCACATCATTTCACTTGGTGCATCCAATCATGCTTAGCTGTGATCTGATCATCGCCATAACTATCACTGTCATATTTTAAGAATCATCATCTTCGCTGACATATGTTTTAAGGTAGGCCTCTTCTCCTTCGTCCTGCAATAACAAAATAATTTTCTATCAGAGAGCAAAAAAAAAAAAAAAAAAAAAATTCTATCAGAACAAAATATTACATTTAAGTTTCCATCAGTAAATAAACAAATTATCAAATGCATATCAAGACATACATCAAAGTCATCATCACTTTCATCTGATAAGTAAGCATCGTGTTCTTGCGAAAGGTGATTTCCCTTTGTTTCTGGACCTGCCCTCATTTGCTCCTGCAGAGAACATTTCTCCGTTTATAGGTAATAAATCAGAGAAATTTCCGACAAGGTAATAAAAAGTGAAATATACAAAACAAATTAAGAAAGAAAAAGAAAGAAATCCATACTAGCTGATCTTTCATTGTCTGAATTTTGTGTTGCAGTTCATACATATGATGCTTCAGTGCCTGACAATTCAATCCCCGGAAGGAATTTTGAGATGTAAATATGAATCAGAAATTGAAAAAATATATGAATACAGTAATCTTGGTTGTCATTTCATTTCGCATTCTTCCCCGAAACAAATTTGACATCCAGGGTTTATCGAATGCAAAAAGAAAGAAAAAAAAAAACAAGAGAGCACAAGTAACCTTATTTTTTTTTTTGGAAAAAAATTGGGGCACAAGTACAAGCACAACTTGTTGTTTACCGTTATTACTATTATTAATATTACTATTATGATTATTATAATTTTATTATTTATTCTACCTCACGTCTCTGGAGCTCAATAGAGCGTGCCAAAGCTTGCCGCCTGGTGAGAAGATTCTTGGGCCTGACAATATGGGGCCTACGGTAGTTCTTACCACGGTAAAGGATGATCGCGTAACCTTTTGTTGTCTTATCAAGTGAGATCAAAACACCCCCACTCTCTGCCTCAAGAGAGATAGCAATGTGCTTCACTTGTGCAAAGTTTTTTCTTTTCACAATAATTTTAACCAACTCTCTGTGTTTCCAGCTCAAATGTATGTTTTGTACTGTCCCATCAAAAACCTCCCTTCTCCCTGCAATAACATGTATATACCGAATGTAAAAAAAAAAAAAAAATTGTTTGTTTTATACATGTCGTACAGTTAAATCAAGCTAACTTCAGTATCCTATTTAGAGTGAGGCTATGGTACTATGCATAGTACACATTGGTCCGTACTATGGATCAATATACAAAGTCAAAATTGTCGATCTGAACCGTTCAACATGATCACCATATGAAAATGTAATTGTACAATTTTTAGAATTTTTTTACTATTTTTTTAGATAGGTAGAAAATCATTGATCTAAAGATTCTCAACCATTCAAAAGTACTGATTTTCTACCTATCTAAAAAAATAGTAAAAAAATTCTAAAAAATATAAAATTTAATCTGCAAGTACATTTTCATATGGAGATCATGTTTAACGGGTCGGATTGACTGTTTTAACTTCGAAAATGAAGATACTGATCCAAAGTACGAACCAATGTGCGCTATGCATAGTACCATAGCCTCACTGATCCTATTAATCTCATGTGTTGCCCCAGACCGAACAAAGATATTGAAATATCAGAACCAAAAATCATGTTCGATCATATGAAATCATCACCATCACATTTTATTACTACTGAATTAGTTATTAAGTGCTATAAATTTGAGGTTTTTACAGGAAATAACATACCAAGCAAATGAAAGGCTTTCATTTTAAGACCGATTGAGCGAAACTTGGCTCTCTCGTCATCTGTAACAGTCTCTAAATCAGTTGGAAGCTCTGCAGGAACAAGGGCCTCTTGAACTTTGGCCAACGCTCTATCTGCTTTTGCAAATTTCCTCTTTGCCTGATAAGATAAAAGCGCAAAGTATCACAACTCAAAAATTGTCTTGGGACTGTGTTATCCTATAAGCGTATAGAGAGGTGCCGAGGGTGGCAAATAGGGGTGTTCATTGGGTCGGTTTGGTTAAAACCAAATTAAAATAGTAAAACCAAAATTTTATTTGGTTTTCAAAAAACATATCCAAACCAAACCGAATTAAACTTGTCGACCCAATAACAACCGAACCAAAATAACCACAATAAATTTCGGTTTGTTTGGTTGAACCGAAATAAGAGAGTTAAAATTAAAAAGGTCAAAACTCAATATATACACAAATACATTTAATAATCATAAAATAAATATGAATTATATCTACAAGTTGTTGACATGTTCGGTCTTTTCGGTTTTGAAAAATCTAAATTGAACCAAATATAAAAAACCGAACTAATTACCGAACCGATCCATTTAAACCGAAAAACTGAACCATTTAGTCCAAACTTTTTAAGCTGGGTTGAAAACCAAATAAACCAGACCCAATGAACACCCCTAGTGGCAAAGAGAACTCACAAGATAAAGCTTTTTCTGGAAGAGGCGAACAAGAGAGGCATGTTTAGACACAGCCAAGTCTCTCCTCATCGCTTCTCTTTCCTCTTCGCTTATCAAATGCTGGTTGTGGCCCCACTTTGATAAGGCCTCCGTTGTCTCTGCCAGTGTGCCCGCAACCAAATGCCCCTTAACGGATCTACTGTTAGAGGACAACAAGTCGAGTGCCTTTTGCCGGGACAGTTCTTCTTCTTCCTGTGTAATCACTGCCTGTTGCTGCTTGTCTACTAAAGCATCTCTGACAGATGGGGACAGGAAGTCATTGCCTCTGTAGAAAACTAGGTACTCTTTGTTCCTTGACATTAGCGTCCCTCCTGTCAATTGCTGCATGTTGCATCACACGGTTATTTTTTCTTAATTCTTTTAGGGGTGAGGCTATGTTACTATACGTAGCACAAATTGGTCCGTACTATGGATCAACATCCCTATTTTCAAAGTCTAAACAGTCGATCTAAACCATTCAACATGATCTCCATATTAAAATGTACTTGTAGATCAAATTTTATATTTTTTAGAATTTGTTTATTATTTTTTAGATAGGTAGAAAATTACTTGATCTAAAGATTGTAGACTATTCAAAAGTAGTGATTTTCTAGATATCCAAAAAATAGTAAAACATTATAAAAATATAAAATTTAGTCTGCTAATACATTTTCATATGGAGATCATATTGAATGGTTTAGATTGACCGTTTGAACTTTGAAAACGAAGATATTGATCCATAGTACGGACCAAACCGCGTTATGCATAGTACCATAGCCTCACTCTTCTTTAATTCAAGTCCATTTAGGGGAAACAAGAAGGAATCACATAAAACGTGAAATACGCTAGCGAAATTAAAGGTAGGATAAGAAAAGAACACTGAAAAGAAGACCTTGATTTCTTCGGCCATTATCTCATTACAAGTAACCGGCACGCCCCGCTTGATAGCAATCTTAGCAATAGCACTCTTCTCCCACAACTTCACTATTGCAGCTGCTAGTCCTTGATGCTCCCTATTTCTACCTGTTTTTAATTTGATTGTATCATTATCCAATCATCGGATACCAACTAACACTTGTTATACAAAATGAACATGTTGAAATTTCAACAAATAGCATGATACCTAGAGCAAAATGAGGTGCTATGCTTCTGGCAAGTCGGCGGAGTTCAGTCATCTCGAAATTCCTCAGTTTGTTCCTTGTCTTGTATGGCAACATCCGATATGGCGGTTTGTAACCAGGTACACGACCCGGTAACAAATCAGCATCCACCGGAATGGGGCCATACCCGGACCAGTCTTTGTATCTAGGGCCCAGCTCATCTAGCAACCTCTCAGTGGCATTTGCATCTGCTCCAGATGTTGATTCATGACTCCAATCGTAACCCCCAAAAGACGGCTTCGGGTCACTAGGGACAGTTTTGGAAGTAGCATATGACTTCACACAAGGGAACTCATAACCCATTCCTCTGTATAACATGATAGACCTGCCGGACCTCCATATCACTAAGCCACCTGTCTTGTCCTGGGAAAATTAATAGCAACCGCAGTTCAATTGAATTGTTTATATATTTTTCCTTTTTTTTGGGGGGGATAAAAGCACAGTTATTAGATGTTAACTAAATAAAGAGGTAACAACACACAGGTAAACTAGGAGTGAGGCTATGGTACTTTGCATAGCACGGATCGACCCGTACTATGGATTCATATCTCCATTTTAAAAGTTAAAACAGTCCATCTGGACCGCTCAACATGATTTCCATATGAAAATGTAGTTGGAGATCGCATTATATATTTTTTTTAAATATTTTGTTCCTATTTTTATAGATAGGTTGAATATCAGTACTTTTGGATTGTCCAGAATTTTTAAATTAGGTGATTTTATACTTATTTAAAAAATAGTAATAAAATTCTAAGAATGTAAAATTTGATCTCCAAGTACATTTTCATATGAAGATCATGTTGAACGGTTCGGATCGACGGTTTGGACTTTGAACATTGCAAAGCACTCTACTAGTGCAAGTAACACAATAAATCACCACAAAAAAAATAAAAAAAAGGCATCATAACAGTTTATAAACCTCTAATATTTGATGAGTTCTCGTCATACGCAGAGAAGGAGGTCCTTCAAACCGCAGTTTGACAACTTCCTGTTCCTTCCACTTATCATGAATGGCTTGAACGACAGCCTCGGTAACCCCAGCGGGCCCCACTTTCATCCTCTCTTTCATCCTAAGAGCAGCATCTCTTAGCCTCTGCAACTCCAGTTCGGGTAGGGTCCGCTCTGCCAGCTCAGTGTGGCTTCTTTTTTTACGCAACTTGTTTTGATTTAGGTCACCGGTATCAGTAGTCATCTTTCTTTCCCTCACCCATGGGAGACTCACTGTTGTCTTGGCAAAGGAACTGTCAGAGGTTATAATAGGTATTGATTTAACCAAAGGGGTAACACTGGCACTAGCACTATTCTTTGGGAGAAAAGTTTGCTGGGGATGAGAAACAGCCTCTGTCTCGTTGCGAGAAGTGGCCAAAGGGGTAACACTGGCAGTAGCACTATTTCTTAGGGGAATCGAGCTCTTGGCAGCTGTAGGTTTACTGGGTAAAGTTTTATCAAACCCTACTGTCCGAAATTGACGAGTGCTTTCGCTTGGGAGAGAAGTTTGCTGGGGATGAGAATCAGCCTCCGTCTCATTGCAAGAATTGGTCAGATTTTGTGATAAGGATGCAAGTGCAGTATAACTCGTATCTTCACCAAATGCAATCTCAGGCTGGGTTTGGGGCTTATCTCCCAAATTGGGGAAATCGAAATTGTTGCTATGATGCTGAGTCTGCCAGGGAAAGGAGCGGCGCTGAGAAGTGGAGTGACGGGACCACCTCTGCAGGGTTACATCATTAAAGCCTGGTCGGAGTTTTTGCTTCCTCTTCTTCTTCTCCTCCTTTACATTATTATAACTATCATCGTGATTATTAAACTTGTCTCTGATTTTGAATATGGCATCTGAGTCAAGGGATTCAGATAAGGATTGCGAAGGAGGGCCCGCTGACACTGATGCTACAATTAAACTGATTGGAACTTCTCGGCTTTTACTTTTACACCAATGAAAACACCAACCCCGACAAGAATTGAAATTGGAATTGGAATTGAAGTTGATCGGGAATACTGGCAATGTCCGGGATAAAGGATTCGCTTGAACTTGGGGACAAGGAGAAAAAGCCATCAAATCTAATTGTAATTTTTTATTTTATTCCTTTGCTGTGTGCTGGATGGTATTGAATGCACAAGAGGCCGGTATGAACCATTTCTTCAAGAGTGACACGGACTCGGACCCGGTCATTTTTGTATCTGCACCGGCTATGCAAATCCTTGTGTACAATGCATGCAACTTCTTATCTTGCTGGTTTTCTTAACCTGAATTCAGATTTTAAAAGTTTAAAAGTATGTGTAATTCAAAATTTACAATGTATGTGTCACTGGACACATAACTGCTGGTACTTATTAGCTAGAATGGTATCGGTATGATATGGTAAGTGGAATCCATGTCACCAAACTTAGAAATAAAGGACAAGAGAAGTGATCTTACCACTGAAACAGGAAGGAAGATTAACAGTGGAGCAAGTTGCTCACCTTCACCAGTCAACCCGATCCACAACTTTGATTTCTACTGCTGTTTATAAGAGAGCATTTGTTCATCAAATTGTACAAAATTGCCTTTGGAAGAAACCATCAAAAAATTATCCATGTGATACAAAAAAGAAAGTAAATGTGATTTTTTTTTTATACTTTGAAATACAAAAGACGTTTAAAGAGTTGTCACTGGTGGAAGTAGGCCTTATCAATGCAGGATTATACTAAAGAATGAAGGAGAAAATAAGACTTCAGATGAAGGTTTTGATTAAGAACCAAGGAAAGCAAACTGCAAATTAAATAAGATTTCTGTTCTTACTAAGCTGGCCAAACACTCTGCATGGCATTTCGTCGAACACCTTGCACACACAACCCGTTAAACACAATTAAAGAACCATAACAACAGCAATTCAATAGGAGACAAAACTAACCTCCTTTCTCCTCTTTATCTCTCTTTTTATTTTTTAGAAACCTTTGGCAGGGGCTGCCAAAGTTCTCTCTCGCTCTGTCTCTCTCTACGGCTCCTTTCACTTCTTCGTTACTTTGCTCTCCTGTTTGGTTTCCTACTTCACTGAACAGAAAAGGATGCGGTTCCGTTTCTTGTCATATCCTCATGATATTTGGAAGGAAATGGATTACTTGTGGCATTGCGGTGTGATAGTCCGTGTTTCAGTCAAGAGCGGCCCAATTTGTTTCTCCGAATTTTGTATTTAGTTAAACGTTAAATATTTTTAAAATTCAAAGGAAAATTCAAGGGGCAATTTCAGGTATACCCCTCAATAACTTCAAAATTACGTATTTCCCCCTCTAAAGTTTGAAATTACTTATTTCCCCCTCTAAACTTCAAACTCACAAATTTACCCATTTTATTGTCTTTTATATTAAAACTCATTCTTAATTTATAAAATACCCACTTTACCCTTTATTAAAAGCATAAAACGCCCATCATACTCAATTTGAATCTAAAGGGTTCCTCTACTGTCCGAACTGCTTTAAGATCTGTGCACGCTAAATCAGCACGAATCTTGAAGCGGACACACACGGATATTGAAGCAACGTGCACAGATATTAATGCGATGCGTGCGGATCGAAATTTCTTTAAAATACGTGCACCCTAGATCAGCACGAATCTTAAAGCCAACACGCACATATACTGAAGCTACACGCACATATCTTAATGCGATGCGTGTGGATCGGACGGTAGAGGAACTCTTCATATTCAAAATTTGAATCCGATGGACTTTTTATGCTTTTAATAAAGGGTACAATGGGTATTTTATAAATTCAAAATGAGTTTTAATATAAAAAACAATAAAATGGATAAATTTGTGAGTTTTTAAAGTTTAGAGGGGGGAATACGTAATTTCAAAGTTTAGAGGGGAAATACGCAATTTTGATGTTTTTGAGGGGTATACGTGAAATTCCCCCAAAATTGAATGATAAAATTTATTTATAAATTAGTTAACTGAATTATTTAAAATACAACCAAGTGATCCTTGTAAATATTCCATAGTTAGTTGACTTAACCTCCAATCTTCTTTTCAAAATTTCTTTTTTACTAGTTTTAAGATAGTAAGAAAATCCCTCGACCTACAAAATTATGAAATGTCAACATTGGATGGTTTTTTTTTTTTTTCAATCTAAAAACTAGCAAAAAGAATCTGAAAAGTACATTTTTTTTTAAATAAAATTTCAATACTTAGATCACATTCAACAACTCAAATTGGTCGTTAAAAAAAAAAACAATAGATAGAACAAATTTATTTTCTTCCTCCATCTGCATTACGTGTGTGTTTGTGCATCAAGCTTTTTCTTTTTCAGATGTGGATCTAACCCAATCCAGCAAGGGACAGAATGGTACCTGGAAATAAGTTATATAGTTTTAAAATTAGTGTTGTTCTTGCATTTCAACGGGACATATTATAATAGAATAAAATAATCTCATACAAAATAATATATTTTCATAAAAAAAAAATTAGTCTAAATGACATATATGTTTTTTGAATTTTTTGTCATATTTTCATACAAAAATCTTATATAAAATAACATATTAAATGACAAATAATATTTCTTAAAAAATATAAAATGAAAAGAAATGAAGACATACATGACCAATTAATTATCAATCAAATAAAAAAAATCTTAAATGACATTTCTAAAATAGAAAAAATTAGATCAATCAGAAATATGATACAATTTATATGTAGCGAGTACGTGTCTAAATAAATTTAGAGTTTTACATGTAAAAAATTATTAAAAAAAATACATACATTCAGAATTTTTTATTAGAAAAATAATATTCTTGTAAGAATGGAGATATGTGAAATCAAGGTTCTAAATAGCGCGCAATAGCATTTTTTGACCATAGAAGCTATGATGCTATTGTCGTGCAGTCCATGATAAGGTTCAAAATAGCGCGCTATAGCGCCGCTATAGCGTTTTTTCAGCCGTTCCGCTATGACGCAATAAATACTATTTAAACACAAAAAATAGACATCGCTGGACTGATATACGGAGAATGTATTTTACGATTGTTATGAAGTGTGAAATGGGGTTAATTAGCTAGGAGCCTAGGTTGCTCTAATAGTTAATAACTTAATATGATAACAATTAAAGGGATATCAGGATCGGATTTTTTTTTTAAATCCGCCCTGATTTTACTTCCTTATTTCGCCATTTTTTTTTCCTTATAATAACAATTAAGGGCATGCTCTAACAGTGATGGGTTTAATGCTTTAATGGCTATGTTGACCATAATGTATTTTTTTTAAAAGGTCTGGCCCCTGACAATATTATAATTTTCTATCAAGATTCTTTCAAAAATAAAGGACAATATTATATTTTAAACCAAAAAGTTACAAATTAAGATTGCATTGCCTGAATTGATAACATCACGAGGTTCAAATATCTTCATTTTTTTTGTTTTCATCATGCTTCTATTTTTAAAAACTTTAATAACTCAAAAATTAAAAATTAAAAATCAAAATAAAATCGTTGGAGTATGATCTACATCATTTTATCTATGCACGTGTAAGAAATTATGACATTTCAACTTTATTTTGGTTGTCATCAAGAATTTGTAAAATTGTACTAATGTGGATAATTTCTAGACATTGATTTTTCAACTTATTGATTTACATAAAAATAAAATTGAAATGAGATAATATTTTATGAGCACATAGAGAAAATAATATAGATCACATCTAATAATTTTGACCTTCCAAGCAGTAAATTGGTTTGAACGGTTCGAATTCATCGTTTGAAGTCTATCTAATAATTTTGGAGTGGGTGTCATATAACACCGGTGTCATACGAGCCGGACTCTTTATTATTTACATGTTATTTATCTCATCCACCATTTTGAATTTCAAAATTAGAATTAAGTAACGGTCATTACTATAATTACTGAATTAATTAATAACTATTATCATCGAATCCTTGTTTAAATTCATTGTCAAAATTAATTTATTACAATCCTAAATAATACTTTAACATAGAGAAGCGAACACACAAATTTCTGTTAAAAAGCAATGAATGCACCTCAAATCAACGGAAAAAAATTAAACAAAAGGAAAGAAAAACACTGTTCGTGCATGCATGTGCAACAATATCCTCTGCTAAATTTGGCCAAATAAAAGGACATACCTTGTTTTCCGCCTAGAAACTAGCTAGCAACTATCATCCTGCCTATAAATCAAAATATCTTTAAAAATTAGACAAGAAAATTGCTCAAAATTATAACATAAAAATGGCGGAGTACATCCGGAGGAAGTCGGGGGCGATCATGAAGAACTTTGAGGTGGCAGGGAAGAACCCCCCGGAGGAGGCGCAACGGCGATGGAGGGAGGCTGTAGGTGCTGTTGTAAAAAACCGACGTCGCCGCTTCCGCAACATTCCCGACCTCGACCAACGCTCCACCACCCAGGCCAAGCTCACCCGTGTCAAGACCAGGCGCCGTGAGACCCAGGTATATATACAACATGTCTTCATGCATATATATATACAGAGGCGGATTTAGAGTATATGAATGAGGTCAATTGATCTTATTTTTTTTTTCAAAATGTATGTGCTTGTGCATAATTTTCTATGTAATTAAAGTAAAATACTATGGCTACGGTAAAATTGACTCTTATATTTCGCATGATTGACTCTTATCTTCTGCTTTTGCACGAATTTAGTTTCTAATGTATGTATATATGTATGTTTGCGTGTGTAGCATGTATCTACATATACAACAAAACTAATAAAATGTGTTTAGTTATCAAATTAAGGTATAAAGATATAGTACTAACCTATGGATAAAATAGTATACTAGACCAAAAAAAATATAGTTTCAGAAAGGCAACAATGACTTGGATTTAACTCATCATGTAAGAATGCTTTTATCAGGAGAGAAAGAAGAGTGTAAAAATAAAGACATAAATTCAGATTAATTTTACCTGTTTGGGGTTCAATTCGTAATTGGTACTGGGTGCCTTTGTCTTTGTTTTGAGACTCTGATCATAATTTGCGAAAATAAAAAAAGAGGTATTTATTTTAGAAAATGACTTGGCTTGTTTAGAAAGGGCTTGCCCAAACTCGCCAGCTATTAAAAAAAAAATAGGGAAAATAAAACAGAAAACATTAACCCTTAACTTTCAATGTGTTAACCTCAATAATCAAACAATAACCCTTAACTTTCAAAGTGTTAACCTCAATAATCAAACATTAACCCTTAACTTTCAAAGTATTAACCTCAATAATCAAACATTAACCCTCCAGTGGTTAAATATAAAAACTTTTAACGTATATATGAAGTATCAAGTATCAACCATATGTTTTGTAAAACATAGAAAGTGTAAAGTTTTTAAATTTTCTAACTATGACATATTAATTATATTTATCCGTTCGATTTATTTCTCACTCTTTATTTATCTTGATCGAATAACTCATGTATTAAAAATTTGGTAAAGTATAAAGCGAGTCACGTGAAAAATAACGATCGTAGTTTTCAGATTTTCTGTGATAATAAAAGTATAGCAATACAAAATTAAACTGATAGTTATCGCAAAAAATCCGAAAACCGCAGGGTACCCTCTCGGCGATATTTAGCAATTATGTCCTACAAAATTTCCTCAATCTATACCTCTTCTCCTATTTTCTTTTTGATACATAATTAAAATCATTTTTTCCCATGCAGGAAAAACTTCGAGTCGCAATTTTAACGAAGGCTGCAGCTCTGACATTTATTGATGGTAAAGGTTTTCCTTTTTCAAACTAAAAAGAGAGAAAAAAAAGAGAGTTCCTTTTACTCACCCTGGTTACAAATCAGAATATTTTTACTGATTTGCAGTTTACAGATTTTAACAGTATTTAGAAATACTAATTCAACGTGCCTAATAATTTTGATACCTCTTGAATTTTAATTCTTTTATTGGTTACATTTTTTCACCATGTATAAATAGAGCAAACATGTATACCAGTATACCTTATGAAATGTAATTACCAGCATTATACTTGTCACAGTCAGATCTCAAATTATCTTTTACTGTAACTTTGATATCAAGTTCTCATTAATTTCCACAAATTGAATTTCAAAATTGACATTCAAATTTAAAATCTCAACAGCTGGTAAACCGAAGTACCACCTAAGTGATGATGTCATCAGTGCTGGTTTTCAAATCAGCCCAGAAGAAATTTCCTCTGTCTCACGGGACCACAAGATCGACAGCCTGACAAAGCATGGGGGTATCTCAGGAATTTCACATAAACTAGGGGTCAACCTACAACACGGCATCAAAACAAGCGAAGTTGAGATTCGGCAAGCCATCTTTGGCCGAAACCAATACGCAGAGAAGCCCCAGAGAAGTTTCTGGCAATTTCTCTGGGATGCATTTCAAGATCTAACCCTGATAATTCTTATAATTTGTGCTGTGGTCTCCGTAACAGTTGGTTTTGCGAAAGAAGGATTCCCGAAAGGTTGTTATGATGGAATCGGCATTATTTTGACGATTTTTTTGGTTGTAACTATAACTGCAGTAAGTGATTATAGGCAATCATTGCAATTCAGAGATTTGGATAAAGAAAAGAAAAAAATTTCAATGCAAGTGAATCGGGACGGATGCCGGCAAAAGGTGTCGATATATGAACTGGTAGTAGGAGATGTAGTGCACTTGTCAATTGGTGATCAGGTGCCGGCCGATGGGTTGCTTGTATCAGGTTATAGTTTAGTAATTGACGAGTCTAGCTTGTCAGGAGAAAGTGAACCGGTGCCTATTTGCGAAAAGAACCCTTTCTTGCTTGGAGGGACTAAAGTGCAAGATGGGTCTGGTAAGATGCTTGTCACAGCAGTTGGCATGAGAACTGAATGGGGACACATTATGGAGGCACTTAGCAGTGATGAGGAGGATGAGACCCCACTTCAGGTGAAATATAGTTGAAAATTTCAAGTTCTAATTTAGTATAATTACACTAAATCTCAAGTCCTAGTTGAATGCATATCTGATTCACAGACACGTGCATATCGGTATAGAAAATGGACTATGGTAAAAAAAATTGTAACGAGGTTTTTAAGAAAAGGAGAGTGTTTCATAATTTTAGTTGAGTGAAGCTATGGTATTATGCATAGCGCACATCGGTCCGTACTATGGATCATATTTTCATTTTCAAAGTTGAAATAGTCGATCCAAACCGCTCAACATGATCTCCATATGAAAATATACTTGGGAAACTATTTTTTAGATATTTAGAAAATCACTACGTACTTTCGAATGGTCCAGAATCTTTAGATCAATCGATTTTCTACATATCTAAAAATATAGTAATAAGATTCTAAAAAATATAAAAATTGGCATCCAAGTACATCATCGTATGGAGATCATATTGAGCAGTTTGGATCGATTGTTTGAACTTTGAAAATGGAGATGTGGGTCCATAGCACGGACCGACGTGCGCTATGCATAGTACCGTAGTCTCACTCATTTTAGTTAGCAATACAATCTCAAAGGATTACAGAAACATAGTTACGACCATACTTGAGGATATAATCTTTAAACAAACTCATAAACTATAAAAGAACTCATCATAAATTTTACCTAGCTGTACCATTTAGATGTCCAAACCTGTTGTTTTATCAGAATACTTGCTCCATTTACTTTTCTTTATAATTCTTGTCAATTTTCTATTTCTACCCAGATTAAAAATACCCTGTAACTAACTCCATCCTATTGTGTAGGTCAAATTGAATGGTGTGGCTACAATTATAGGAAAGATTGGGTTGGTTTTCGCAATTGTGACATTTATAGTGTTGATGGGACGCTTCATAGCCAGTAAAGCGACACACTCGAGTCTAACCCACTGGTCTATTAATGATGCCATAACCATTTTGGATTTTTTTGCTATTGCGGTAACAATAGTTGTGGTAGCGGTACCAGAGGGGTTACCACTAGCAGTTACACTGAGTCTTGCATTTGCCATGCAAAGATTAATGGAAGAAAAAGCCCTCGTCAGACATTTAGCAGCGTGTGAAACAATGGGGTCAGTAAGTTGCATTTGTACTGACAAAACTGGTACTTTGACAACAAACCATATGGTAGTAGATAAACTGTGGTTGTGTGAAATCAACAAGTCAGTACAAAGCAAAGATGTATTGAAAAGTTTGAAGGAAGCGGTTTCAGATAATGTATTTAATATACTTCATGAGGGTATTATTGAAAATTCCGCATCAGAAGTGGTGAGAAATAAAAATGGCACACACACTGTAATGGGTACTCCAACTGAAACTGCACTGTTAGAATTTGCAATGGAATTGGAGAGCTCTTTTCAAATCAAAACAAATGAATGTAAGAAACTAAAGGTCGAGCCATTCAATTCGGATAAAAAGAAAATGTCAACTATAATTTCTTTACCGAATGGGGAGGCACATGCATTTTGCAAAGGAGCATCCGAAATTGTTTTACAAATGTGCGAGAAAATAATCGACAATGAAGGAAATTCCGTAGAAATGACTGAAGAACAGAGAAAGACGATATCAGAGGTAATTGATGCTTTTGCATGTGATGCATTAAGGACCCTTTGTGTAGCTTATAAAGATATCAGTTTAGAAAATGATAATGATATTAAAGGAGAAGAGATTGAAATGCCGAATGACGGGTATACATTTATAGCACTATTCGGGATTAAAGACCCCGTAAGGCCTGGGGTTAAAGAGGCGGTAAAAACATGCCAAGAAGCAGGAATTATGGTGAGAATGGTAACAGGAGATAATATTAACACGGCAAAGGCTATTGCGAAAGAGTGTGGTATTTTTACGGATGGATTGGCGATAGAGGGACCGGAGTTTCGTAACAAAAGTCCCGAGGAGATGAAGGAGTTGATACCCAAAATTCAGGTTCATGATTTTATCCTTTAATTCTTTGGTACCCACTATTTTAGGGTTTAGCTTTTATTGTAGTAAAAGTAAAAACAACATCAATATTTTCTTATATTTTTACTTCTGTTTTGGTCAAGAAAATATTTAATTCTATAGAATGGAAACATATGTAACTTAAATGACCGCAATTGTAAGCACAAGCCAAGCAAGGGATAGGACAAGTCAAAATGCAAATAATTATAGTTTACAAAATGGTAGATTTGATTAAATTTATCTATGTATTTGTTTTCCATCAAACAGAGATTTGGCTAAGGTTTGGTGACACCTAATTTACAGCACAGTTGTTTCCTTTTATTGTAATAGAAATGGATTTTAGTACATAAATTCCGAGTACTTTTTAACTCTTTTTCTGTAAAATAAATGTTTAGGTGATGGCAAGATCTTTGCCTCTGGATAAACACACACTAGTGACAAATCTGAGGAAAATGCATGACCAAGTTGTGGCAGTTACTGGTGATGGCACAAACGATGCACCTGCATTGCACGAGGCCGACATAGGGCTTGCCATGGGCATTGCTGGTACAGAGGTATGTACCGGTGACTTTATCATTGTCCCGGGAGCTTCATTCAGTTATCAAATTTAACCGCAAGATTACTATTAGGGGTGTCAATGACACCCTTTTATCCATTTATCTGACCCGTACTGGATTCGATAAGACCAGTATGGTTAAGATTTTCTTCTTTTAGCTTATCGGGTACAGGTAAAGACTATTTCTTACTCGTTATCCTATCCAGTAATTATATAAAATTATAAATTATAAAATTATATATAGATATATATTTATATGGAGATGATGAATGATATGATATAGTTTTATTCATGGCCTATATATATCTATTCAATAGCACTATTTGATAAAACGGGTACAGGTAAGGTTTTTATTCGTTTACTTTATTGGGTACGGGTAAGGGTAAATTTATTATGTTAACATAATGGGTAAGCGTATGAAAATGCTTCCACCCGACCCATTTCGTACCCGTTGACACCCCTAATTACTACTCTAGGAATGGCCTATTCAATTGAATGACATGAAAATATGCAGGTGGCAAAGGAGAATGCAGATGTGATAATAATGGATGACAATTTCACAACGATTATAAACCTCGCTAAATGGGGTCGATCGGTTTATATAAACATCCAGAAATTTGTGCAGTTTCAGCTCACAGTAAATGTAGTAGCTCTTGTGGTTAACTTTGTCTCTGCTTCAATAACAGGTACAGGAGATCCTTACACCAGACCTATTATTGTATTTTGCAATAAGCTAAATTCACAGATCAGTTTTAATTAAAAATAAAAGTGAGGCTATATATGGTACTATGCAAAACGAGTATTTGTTCGTACTTTAGATCAATATCTCCATTTACAAAGTTCAAATAGTCGATATGAATTGTTCAACATAAAATGTACTTGTAGATCATATTGTAGATTTTTTTTTAATATTCTTTTAGATAGGTAGCTAAAAGTTCACTTGATCTAAAGATTCTAGACCATTCAAAAGTAGTGATTTTTTACCTTTATAAAAATTAGTAAAAAAATTCTAAAAAATACAAAATTTAGTTTGCAAGTACATTTTCATAAGGAGATTATGTTTGACTGTTCAAATCGACTGTTTGGACGTTGAAAACAAAGATACTGATCCAAAGTACGGACCAATATGCGCTATGCATAGTAATAGATATTTCACGAACTTTTTCCATAGAAACTTGAAGAAAAAAATCACTCAACATATTAAAAAGTTAATCATCAAGATACCAACTTGAGAATTTTCTGTACTAAAATGCTACTCAGAATCTCATTTTTTTCTCACTTGTCTGGAAATTTATCTAAATCGCAGGAAGTGCTCCACTCACAATAGTGCAGTTGCTCTGGGTTAACCTTATCATGGACACACTAGGCGCATTGGCATTGGCCACGGAACCACCGAATGAGGAACTCATGAAAAGGCCACCTGTTTCGAAATTAGATGACTTTATCACCAAGACCATGTGGCGCAACATCATTGGTCAGAGCATGTACCAGCTCATTGTGCTTGGCGTTCTGATCATCACAGGAAAGCGCCTTCTGGGAATAAACGGTTCAGATGCTGATGACACTTTGAATACATTTATCTTCAACTGTTTTGTTTTTTGCCAGGTACATTATAATTTGCATATTACACCCTTGTTTGCTACGTTAGCTTTTCTTTTCTTTTGGGGTAAACCATATCCAATGTTTTTTAAGATAAAAAGTTAAATTACAAGATTAACATAAAAGAATAGAAAAATTAGGTTTCCAGTTCTGAATTTCTTATGAAGAAAATTACTCAGCAATGCAATAAAAGTTTGCTTTAATAAGCAAAAGATCAAAAGAACAAAAAGTTACCTATAAAAAAGAAAGAAAGAACCTTTATGATTTTGATTCCGCATATAATTAAGTGTGCATGTGCAAATCGTGTTAGGTAGTTAAGTTCAAGCAGCAACATACTGGTAAGTAAATGAATACACTGAATTTGGTCTCTAACTAGACTCAGTTTCTGAAGAGGTACCTAAGCTATTTCTCCATTCTAATGCAACCATACAACAGGTATTTAACGAAATCAACAGCCGTGAGATAGAGAAGATTAACATTTTCAAAGGGATGTTCAACAGCTGGATTTTCTTAGGTATCATTCTTTCGACAGTGATTTTCCAAGTAATTCTCATAGAATTTCTTGGGGATTTTGCAAATACCGTCCCGTTAAGCGGTCCCCTATGGTTATATAGTATTTTAATTGGATCTGTAAGCTTAATCACCGGTGCAATCTTGAAGTGTATTCCGGTCATTTCTGACGGAAATGTTAAATCAGGCCATGACGGATATGAACCAATTCCTTCTGGTCCTGATTCAGTTTAACTAGCTTTGTTTTTAATATTGCCTCAGTAACTTTAAAAGAGATTATTAGGAGACATTTCTCCTTAACCTGTTGTAAATTTGGCTTAGATTTTAGAGGCTCAATTAATTGTATCTTCTTTTAGTTTTATTTCTTTTCTAGAGATTTTAGTTTAATCCTAATATCCTATGGCTGGTTGTAGCCCCGAACTTATAGCAAAAAAATTGTCTTCTTGAAGAATTACTGTTATTTAAATGGAAAGTTCCAATATCAATTAACTTTAATTTACTTTCATTTTCATTTATGGAACTTTCAAAATAGACTTGCATGATGTCTAGCATTGATTTTAATATGATTGAGTATTCATGAACATATTAAATCATTTGTGTTCAATCAAATTCAAAAGTAAATTGAAAATTGAAAGAGAAAACTCATTTGCACTTTAAACAAAGGAAGCTTGCATTTCCAGAGCATAGAGGTAAAGAGCTTACGGTTCCTAGTTTCTTATTCTTTCTCAACTCTCGAGCACTCTACAGACTTCCTAAATCAAACAAGCTAAAAAGTTCCTAACATAGAGATAAATCTAGAAATGAAAAAAAATTACAAACCACCAGAACTTCTACGCCTATTTACAAATAGCTTGTTTACGTCTTCTGTGACCACATTGCTCCTGCCAACCAAAAAATAAAGAAAAACATGTTAATAAGATATAAATGTGAGATTCCAAGACACCTGGCTTACATACAACTATTTGTTTGTGAATAAATGATATAAGAAAAAAGGCATCAAATTCCACATGAAATCATTTGAATTCCCAGAACAAATTGAACCATATCCCGAAACAAATTGAACCAACCTGCCAGTCAGCTGTGGTGGGACCAGCGTCCCTGCTGTAGGTGCACGAATATTCCTCACATGTGCTACTGATGACTGGGCCCCACCTCTTGGGAATTTCTGTCGTGAAGGTACCACACCATTTCCACTAGATTCTCTTTTTCTAGATCCATTTTGAGGAGATGAAAGTAGAAACTCTGCATCAGGGAGTTCGTCGAGAGACGGTAAGGATGATGCCGGTACAGTATTTGATGAGCGAGTTGGTGCAGTACTTGATGAGGGAACTGCTAAAGTATCTGACGCTGTCAGCACAGGGTTTCTGGGAACAAAAGAGATGGAGATGAAAGGTGATACATGATACATTAGCAAGGACTTCAACCTTAAGTTTGGTATCAGATATGCATTTACTCAGTAATTGCAAATCCTTGTTTACTGGTTGGTTCAAATCAAACTTTTTTTGGTTTGCATAATTACAATCAAAATATCTACAATAACTGAATTGAATTGAAACCTTAATGAGGTAAACCAAACTTAAATATGGCTACACTGAGATAGTATGAAGAATTAAGTTTAAAAGCAAAAACATGAATACTAACTTAATAATTTTTGTATTAACATGAGTAGTATTGCTATTCTAACGTAACATTTACTAATATCTCGGTTTATTTAATTTATTGCAATTCTAACTTTCAATTGTCAAATCTGAACAGAAAGCCAGAAACCGAAATACTAAGATTTTTAAATCAAACCAAACCAAATAAGCAAGAAAACTGAACCATCTTAAGCAAAAGAAATATGGTTCGATTAAAACCAAATTAACCAAAGCAATCAAGCATCTGTATTTGCAAAAACACCCGGAATTTGACCTATATTTATGGGTCATTTGCAGAAAACAACCAGCCTATTAATGTCCTGGTCATATAGAATCACTACAAAATCCCTGCTATTGAATGAATAGCACACGTATGCCTCAAAACCTGAAAGCACAAATTCAGGTTTCAGGCACAGCATAGTGACTCAGATTTCCATAACTCTTATTTATTAATTCAACTATCAAAACCAAGGATTGCAGTTCCAATATTGGAACTCAATAAGAACAACACAATGATGATTTTGTACTAATGGCACTTTCTATTGCAAAATTAAGCCAAACTGAGCTATATTCAACCTCAATTAACCCTCTATGACCGCTGTATTATGTTCTCACTGGACCTCAATTTAACAAAAAATTCAACAAGAAAGGGATGATTTTAGATCGCCTTGGCGTGCTTACTGGTTTGGTTGGGGAAGAGGCGGAGTCGCTGCCGTTGGCGGCGGAGAGGTGGCGGAGGGTGGAGCTTGTCCGGTCGGATTGATATCTGTCGCCTCTTCATCCGAATCTGACGAATCGTATTCTACTAGAGACATCATTTTAGATTTTTGCGGTTTCGCCCCTTCTTTTTCTTTTCTTTTCTTTTGGTTTCTTTGTTTTCAGTTTGGAGCACTCAACGAAAGGCGCAGATTAGCAAGTCTGCCAAGTCCGGAGGGAGAACTGGAGAAAGGTGAAGAATTCATGTCACCCAAGGTACCTCAAATTTTGAGTTTGGATTCGGACCGTCCGGCGTCCGATCTATTTTGGCACGTATTAATGCGTCCCCGACTCCCCCGTGCATTCCATCACAGATCGGATTGGCCGGAATTCTGATCGAACGGTTCAGATCTAAACTCAAAATTTGTGTTACTTCAGGGTATTCGGATTAACCGGAAAGGTTAAAAGGGTTTTAGCCTTTTAGGCTTCTAACTTCTAACCTCAGTACTACCTCTGCAATTGCGTGTAATTTGAAAATTTTTCCAATAGAGTAGCAAAATATTTTGGCGGGCCGAACAGCCCGGGTGAACCGCTCTAGCTATTTTCATTAGCCCATATATGCCCATGACTCTGTTTATCATTATTTATTTGAGGGATGCTTGAGGTGGACATAAGGATCTATTTGTAAAATGAACATATTTTCATTTTTTAAGTTCAAACAGTCGATTAAACCATTCAACATTATCTCCATATTAAAATCTACTTGGAGGTTAAATTTTATATTTTTTTGAATTTTTTTACTATTTATTAAGATGGTTACAAAATCGTTGTTTTCAGACTATTAAAAAACAACGATTTTGTAACCATCTTAATAAATAGTAAAAAAATTCAAAAAAATGTAAAATTTGATCTCCAAGTATATTTTAATATGGAGATAATATTGAACAGTTGAACTTTGAAAATGAAAATATGTTCATTTTACAAATAGGTCCTTATGTCCACCGAAGCAAATGCCTATTTATTTTATTAAGAGGTACAATAATTTACCTAATTGTAAGAGGAAAATGTAGTAAGAGAAATTAGCTTCGGTGATTAAGAAAATCACTTAGTGTTCATCAGATCAGACAAAAGGGGCTTACTACTGAAAACATCAATAATAGCCGATACAAATTTAAATCTCGACAATATGGATAGTAACCCAAATAAAAAAAATAACAAAACATCAATACAACTTTAACTAAGGCATGCAATCCATGTTGACACAATTAATAAGTTATATAAAGATACCAGAAGACACGTATCTGCTCTTTCCCTCAAAACACTGCACTAGATCATCAAAAGGGCAAAAAAAAAAAGTCTCGCACAATGATACACTACAAATCAAGTCTAAACACCAATCCAAAATCTGGCCCCACCAACAGGAGCTAGGGGTAAAACAAGGCAAAAGAAGAACAAAGCTTTTGAACCAGTCAATCAGCGTCTCCTCATGCCACGGCCACCACGACCACGCATACCGGGGCCCCCACGGCCAGCCATTGCACCAGCAGCTGCCTCACCTTGTGCACTCTCAGACTGTAACATAGTTCATTAATAATTAAGAAATTTAACAAAGACGAAGAGGTGGGCTACCATGCTTTGGGAAGAAAAGCCCCTGTTTTACTTCCCGCCCATATTTTGCGATTTCAAAGTCCAAACATTCGATCTAAACCGTTAAACATGATCTCAATATTAAAATGTGCTTGGAGTAAGATTTTTGGGGGGAAAATTACTATTTCTTTAAAATTTTAGAAAAAAAAAATTATGGTCCACAATTTTCCGAAAAACAGTGATTTTCAAAAATTCTAAAAAATAGTAAAAGATTTCAAAAAAATGTAAAATTTGGTCTCCAAGCACATTTCAATATGGATATCATGTTGAACTGTTCGGATTGACTATTTGAACTTTGAGAAAGAAGATATGGGGGGAGTAAAACAGCCTCTTTGCTTCCCAAAGCACAGTACCTCAAAAAATAAAACACTAACAATGATTACGCAAGTTTGTTTATAAAGATGTACCTTAGGGTTCTTTACAGTTTCATCCACGCTCAAAATAAGACAGGAAGCTTCAGTGGCAGCATTTATAGCGTTTATCTGAAACAGGTGAAAAAGATTTGCACATTCCTTTTACAAAATTTTGAAACAATAAAGCAGGAAACACTATGAACCAATAAATTGATAAACAAACTGTACCTTTACTACGGCAGGTTCCCACACAAAGTTGGCATATGAATCAGCTATTCCACCTGTAGTTATGTCAACTCCATAGTTTGCGCCTTCGCCTGTCATTACAATATGATAGTAAATAAAATATCAATAACATCAAGAATAACAGAAATAATGATGAGGGAGGCTATGGAACTATGCATAGCGCAGATTGGTCCGTACTATGGATCAATGTTTTTGTTTCCAAAGTCCAAATAGTCGGTTTGAACTGTTCAGCATGATTTCCATATGAAATATACTTGCGGACTAAATTTTACATTTTTCAGAATTTTTTACTATATTTTTAGATAGGTAGAAAATCACTAAATTTGAATGGGTCTAGAATCATTAGATCCAAGTTATTTTAACCTATCTTAAACAAATAGTAAAAAAATTCTAAAAACTGTAAAATTTTCATATGTTTCTCATGTTGAACAAGTACATTTTCATATGTTTCTCATGTTGAACGGTTCATATCGATTGTTTGGACTCTGAAAATGGAGATATTGATCCATAGTACAGACCCATATGTGCTATGCACTAGTACCATAGCCTCACTCAATAATGATTATAATAGTCATGCAAAATGATGATGTTTTATATCAAAGAAATCAACCAGATGCATGTTTCTGTCGGAGCTTGTTGAGAACATCAGTTGCATCAAACCCAGCATTGTCACAGAGTTGGCGTGGGATAACCTGATAAATCATGAATCCATTATAAGTTGCTTAAGGCAATGTTAAAACATTACCAACTTCAGAAATCACAGTGCATAAAGTACCTCAAGGGCTTTGGCATATGCATTAATAAACAACTGGGACTTCCCGGCAATTGTGCGGGCATGCTGTCTCAGGTACTTGCTTATCTCCATCTGACAACCAAACAACAAAAAGTCATTTTCTTGAAAAAGAAAATGCACATGCCCTACAAACTATAAAATTTACAGAATATATATTTGCATACATCAATAGCACCTCCACCGGGCACCACGGTCGAATTTTTCACAGCTCTTCTGACGATCATAATGGCATCATGGAGACTCCTTTCAGCTTCCTCAATAAACTATATCATCGAAATATTCATAATATAATTAGTCAAACAAAAGTAACAAGTAATCCAAGTACTCAAATTATAATTCTTGAAACAACACCACACCTGATCAGCACCACCACGAAGAACTATTGTAGCAGTCTGGCCAGAAGGGCACCCGCTAAAAATGTTAAACCTCTCATTACCAACTTGTTTTTCCTCAAAAACTTCACATGTGCCAAGAACCTTATATCAACAATAAAAAACACCACTTATTAGATCCACATTTCATAGCAACTAAAAACAACTAAATTAAGCATTCCTGTAAGGTGCCTTTTGAAAAAATAGGGGGAAAATATTGGTACAAATGATACGTTCCACATCATAGCTATACTTTAGAGGGTTGATAATTCATTCTGATTTTCCTCGTACATGATATTTTTTAAATTACAGCGAAATAGAATTCTAAATTTTTCTTAAATAATAACCTCATCAATGACATTATTGACTGATGTCTGGACAGTCCCACCAGTAGCAGCAGCAACCCGTTGCAGATCCTCCTCTGCTACACGGCCAGCACAGAATATATCTCTATCGGCAAAATACTGTTTTGTAAATTACAACTTCATTAGTTATCTCACTAATTCAACCACCATCAGAGCTTGCTGTGCACTTGTAAATATAATCACTACATAATCTAAAATAAAACTTGGTGAATACTAGTGATAGTCATCGCATTTTTGGTCCCACTTTGTGTAATGGTAACAGTTTTTCAGGAATAAGGACAGGGAATAAATACCTGAGTCGCCAGGTCACCAATTGCTAATCTCGATAGCACGATCTTAGCACCACTTTGCACACACTTATCTAGCTTGTCATAGATTATATTCCACTCAGCATCAACAATAGACTGGTATTGCAAAGGATCTGACAATCTAGAAAGAAAAATAGTAATAATAATAATAATAATAAATCACAGTTTCAACTAAAGAAGCTACCACCATAAAGAAAGTATGTTTGTTGAAAAAGGTGGGTAAACCTTACCTAATTTCAGCATTTTCTTTTTCTGACTTCAATTCTAGCTCTATATTCAGTACTAATATCTTCGGATTTAAGAACTTCTTAGGCTGTTGCTCGAACCCGGCATAAGAAAATGTCTTTTTAAAGGCAACACCTTTCACTAAAAACGAATCGCGCATGGTACCACCAGGAACCTGAAGAAAAGAACACAAATAGATATGCACAGTTGAGTTAGACTGCAAATGTGCCAAAACTTAAATAATCCCCCCTTTTGAAATATCACCGTCTATTAAGGAAAACTGCACAGAATTTTTCCCCTACGAAGAATCTGAAATAAAAAAAAAAAAAAATTGAGGGTTCAACATGCTTCCAGTTTTGGTGCCTCCACTATGCCTCCATATTCAAATTTTAATAATTCAAAATTCAAAACTCAAATAAAAATGCTCATTTAAAATTATGACATTGTTTTTATGTGGCATCGAGAGCTTGTAAGCATCCGCTGACTATGTAAATTTCTCAAGTTATTGGTTCCTGCCAAACAAGTCCAAAGGACATGATTTTTTTTTTATGTAGCAGAAGTAATATAAGATCACATCAAGCAGTTTTCTTGTGTCATTTGAGTTTTGGAATTCTTGTTATTTATGAATTAAAAAGTGGAAGCTTAATGAAGACATGGAAAAGTGAGACATTTGAATCAACTTAAATTGATAAGATAAAACGGAAGCACGTATCAGATAGAAACCTCCTCTCAAGCTAATCAATCAACCTCTGACAGCCTGTAACACACATGGACTGGTACCAGATGTAACATTTAATTTACTGTATCAAAACCTAAGAAAGTATTACTCGGTAACTAATCGTGTATCAGAGATGATTTGGACAGTACTAGAACCAACAAAACCTAAATATCAAACCACAGATCATATATTATCAACCAACCAGAAATCCTAGGTGACATATACCTTCTTCATGCCAATGAGATTAAGCCTATCATCATCTCCAATGGCAAGAACGGCATCAACCACCATAGAGGCAAAAAACTCTTTCTCTCCACCGATCAGCTTCGAGGAAAGAGTTGTTGCGGCACATTTAGACAAGAGTTGTTTCTTCTCCTCCAGGCTCTTCCCTTCTATGCTCACAGCCAATTCCTCTATCTTTTTTAACGCCTTAAAAAAAGTGAAATTCACATCGATAATTAATATCATAAAGCTGTTCCAAAAAAACTACTCTTTCCTCACCTTGCTCTCATTTTCTGTAAATGATGCATAAGAAAATACTCTAGATAACATTGCAAGTTAAGAGTAGCATAGTCAAATATAATAACAGGTTAATATTTTTCATAAAGTTGCATGATATAATGGTTGCAACACATTTCAGAAGACAGCAGCTTATACAGACATAAAGAGTAGTAACCCGAACCTTTTTCATCAAAGTAGCTTATAGCCAAATAACAAAAACTATATGCCAAATCTTACTGTTTGATTAAAAAATTAAAAGATATATATATATATATATAACATAGTAAAATAATAAATTTGGTAAAGAAAAAGAAATAGCAAGTTGAGCAAACCATAGTGGAGGCGATACGATAGCTCCTTATGATGTTGTGGGGGTGAACTCCATCCTCTATAAAAGGTTTTGCCTCCTTAAGAAACTCTGCGGCAAGAAGCACCACAGTGGTGGTCCCATCACCAACCTAAAAAATATTTAAAATTTAAAAATTGTAACAACAAAGTAATGTTATCAATGGTGTAATCCCTGGGTTACTCAGAACACATGGCAAATGGGAAATTAGCAAAACAAAAATCAAAGGATTACAGAAAGAGCCCCTAGTTTCCAGTATTTTGTGAAAAAAATAAACCCTATCTAAGTAATCATATCAAAAGATGAAAGATACAAGTATATAAGTTACTTGATTATTTTTCAAACAATGTGAAGGTACAGACCGTAATAACTAAGAAAAGTATGTTCTAGTGCAAATTTCCCTGAATCAAAAGTATAAATCTGAACTCACCTCAGAATCCTGTGATCTGGCAATATCACCTAATATTTTAGCAGCTGGATGCACTATATCTAACAATTTCATTATTGTGGCACCGTCATTTGATATTGTGGTGTTGCCTTTGTCATCATGCACCAATTTGTCCATACCGCGTGGCCCCAGGGTTGTCCGCACAGTATCTGCCACAGCTGTACATGCATTTATGTTGCTTATGAGTTGCCCCTTACCTTGTGCTGTGTCTGTACCCTCTTTCAGGAGTATTATTTGAGGTTGCTACAATATTAAAAAAAAAAAAGAATGTTTTAGTACATGCATCCACAGTACTTCAAATATCATATATAAATATAAATATATAACTCATACCCTCTTTTAGGAGTATTATTTGAGGTTGTTAAAATATTAAAAAAAAAATGCTTTAGTACATAGATCTATGGTACTTCAAATATCATAATAATTTTACACAAATGCAGAACTTTTTCTTAGGCATTGTCTTAGAGAGTGAGATCAGAGACAGGTCTTTGGTGCAAGTGAGATTTGATGGCAGTTAGTTTTCACAAATACTCACTGTTCTTCACTAAATGTACAATTCGAAGATACGCTAAGTTTTATCCAAAAGCATGTGCACGGATCTTAATTTATGCTAAAGCTGCACTGAGGTTTAGGGTTTACATTTGGTAAAAGGAATCTAACAGAATAGCAACTTGATTCTAAAACAGCAATAATAATGATAATAAGTGGAATGCATGCATGAAGATCATAAAACAAAGGAGGAGTGAAATGGTAACAGCTTGAGCTTATACATTTCCCAATCCAAGATACACCGAGTAAAAGATCACTCAAATAAAACCTCAAACCGAGGAAGAAAAGCAAAACTTCCTTTGGCGCACACAGTGTATGATCTCAACGACGAGTCGCTAGATCAAAACACCACGAAGGACACTTGAGATCCGATTTCAGAAAAACAGGGAGAGAGAGACTTACCATCATGGACGCCATTGGAGGCGAGGCGAGAAGATAGCACGCAAAAGAGAGGGTTTACTGTCGATAAGAAGCTTGTAAGAACCAAAATAGTCGGAAAGAGAGAGAAGGGGTTTTGAGAGAAGTTTCTAGCGAAGCCTTTTGGTTTTGGCGGCCATGGCGAATGCCTCGCGTCTTAGGGCTATAAACGGATCGGGTCCCAATGTCATCCTTCGACTTCGACCCGTTAAGGAAAACCTAAATGGGCCTTATTGTTTAGAGGGCCTTTGATTGGAGAAATAGTAGTCCTTGGCCCATTTCCTCTTCAACTCCCTTTAAAACATCGATTTTCAATGTGCGCATTTTCAAATATACCCTTTTAAAAATGAGAAACTTTTTTCGTACGTTGACAAGACAATAACATGTCCTCAATTACTTTACTGTCGGCTCCTTTACTGAACAAGTTATCTAAAATTAATAGTAATATTTTAGATGCAATAACAGTTTGAATCAGTGCAAAAGATGAATATGAATTAAGCACAGGTTTCAATAGTATTGTTAATTGTTAAGCTACTGTTGCGAAAGACAGCATTATAGCAACTAAGCTTTCAACAGTATTGATAGTTGACTAATTGTTGTTTTGGGAAGAACAGTGAAAGCTAGAAAATTATACAGTGATGGACGGCTGAGATCAAACATCAATTATGAAAATAAATGCAAACATAGGCGAGATATGGAATTCACGTTGCTTGTTGTAGATTTCTAACAGAAGAAAAGAATAATTTTTTTTTACTGATTTACCTCTCCTTTGATATCCAAAATTCCATATTTTGTTCCTTCTATTGAATTCGGGATCCTAAAAAAAATATTCAACATGGAACCAATTAGAGTAAATTATCTCTTTGTGACGAGAAACAACTCGAGTTAGACTCAGATTCGGATTCGAACTCGCCTTGAGAAGGGTGCAGCTACTATTAAAGAATGACCTACTTTCAAGTGATCATTTACATTTTCTAGAGAATATTAATAGTTGTTTCAATTTCTTAGGTAGTTTTTTATGTTTGCTTCTTTTTATGTTTACATTTTTTAAGTAGTCATATATGCTTGTCTATTTCAATGTTGCAAATTAATTACTCTTTATGACCTATAAAAGGAGAACTTTTGTAAGAGAATAACAACTTTTGGATATTAATATATTTTATGAGAGAGATTTATTCTCGCTTTTGCTACTTAGCACTCTTTGTTTCTAATTCTACTAAAGTGTTTTGGAGACACATCACTAGTGGAGTCGAGATTCGGGACCGAGATTGCATCACTTTGACTCTCTATATTTTCCTTTCCTCCCTATACCAAACATAATAGGAAATAAATTTGCTGCTATTCCTTGGAAATAACAGGAATCTGTTATTCCGATCTCAACCGTTCAAATTTTTTTTATGTGCAAATTCCAACAAAATAAGTTTTTTCTACATGAATCTCAACAAATATCAACAGATTTATTTTCAACACAATAATGTTATTATTGTTTTACCACAAGAAAGTATATGAGGATTTACATTCACACATCACAAGAAAGTATATATGAGGATTTCTTTCTTGTAACGAGGTTCATCCTCTCATCAATAGATACGAAGAGGAGTATTGAAAGATTCCCAAAAAAAAAAAAAAGCTCCTAGTTGAGGACCAAGCTGAATCAGTACAATTAAGCTTAGACAAGCTTAAACTCGCGCAAGATGAGCTAAACCATAATCGAACTAGTCACTTATAATTTTTCGAACCGATTTCGAGTGAACCACGAGTTACAATTTTTTTATTTTTTTTTAGCAGTCCTGCAAAACGAGGTTTTTTTTTTTTTGTTAAAAATAAATAAATAATAAAGTCGAGCATCATAGAAAATGGACAGGAACAGAATAGAGAACCTCATCTAAGGCCGTTAATTATTTAGATTTAGAGATTCAAATTTGGATTCAACTTTTTCTAATTAAATTTTATTGAGAACATTGGACTAGTTAGAATATGCATTAATTTGAAACCGAAATGAACAGTCACCGATTTTAATTCAATCAACTGTTAATAGTTATATTATAGCTTTGAATACAATATATTTTTCATCTTTCGAACATCTTTAAAATATACTTTTCTTTAAGTCAAGATAAACACTCAGATTAATCAGAATAAATACTTGTCAATTAATTTTTTATAAAATGTCTGAGTTAAAAAGTATGTATAATAAGAACGGAAGATATAACTGTAATATTTAAAATTATTCTTAGTTTCTTTGGTGAGAACACTTTATTGTCAAAAAATGCACAATCAGCCAAGCATCATGCTGGACTACATAATATTTGTCACAGATGATCCACGCTGAGATCATGGGCAGCGCTTTGGTTCCCTCTGCCACTTTGTCTGTACTTTGTACTCTACAATACCTTTCCTCTAACATTTATTTAAAATTTTAACACCATTGCACACCACCACTTCAGTACTCTCATATAAAAACAGTAAATACCAACAACTATAGTCGGTACATTTTCTCAAAAAGGTGAAAAAAGGAAAACAACTACCAGTACCAGTCTGGTACATTTCTCTTTCCAGTTTTTGTGCATCTCACCCAAAAAAAGAGACCTTTTTTATCAGAGTTGGAAGGAGAGAGAGAGTTTGGGACAGTTGGAGTGTATCTCTTTAATGCCTCCACCCAACTTCTCTCTCATCCCAACATATGAGAGAAGCTATCTCTCTCTCTAGAATCAATCCGTTTGTTTGTCATTATGCATTTCTTTGAAGAAGCCCAACTACTTATTTGCTTTTTCCAACCACACTTAGTGCCAGCTATTCTTCAATGCATCTTATCTTGCGCTTGACTCAGTTTCTCAGATTATATGTACCTCAGAGAGAGATAGAGATAGATAGAGAGAGAGAGAGAGAGAGAGAGAGAGAGCACTGGGGTGTTGGTTGGTGAGGTGGATAACCAAACATTTTCTCCAGAAATCAAGATATCTAAGACTGAATTTGAGGGTCAATTATTTTATTATTATATACTGTTGTATTTTGATTTACTTCAAGGAAAGAGGTGATCTGTCAATCTGAGGTGTTATAAGGGGTAGTAGTTGAGTGCTTGGGCTTGGATTGAAAATTTATAAAATTTCAAGTGTCTTATTTTTTCCTCCTCCAGTTTGAAATATTTTAGAGAATACTTTGGTAAGAGAGCATTTTGTAGTGTTAATTATTATTATTTAAGGTTTTGGTTGGTAGTACTGGAAGAATTGAGAGTAGTTCATCAAATTTCAGCAATCAGAGTTGTTGGGTTTATCATTTTCCTCATTTTCTACTAGTTCATCAAATTCTCCCTTGTTCCAAAAATTATTGATTTAATCCTTATAAAACCTTCAATTTGTGGTGAACTGTACAAAACATCCAATTTGAGTGGCATATATAGAAAATTTTAAAAATGGTGGGCAGTGTAGAAAATAACAACTCCCCAATTGCCCACACAAATGGGTCAACCCACGCCCACTCAAATGGGTCATCTCAGAGCAACGGCTCCGGTGCCACATCAGAGGAACGGTTAGATGAGTTGCGCCGCCGCCTCGGCAAATCTGAAGGTAATTTGTTGATTTTATCATTATATAATTATATTTACAGAGACGGCAAGGTGGAGTTATTATTCCATTGGTTTATAAAAACCAAGGATTAATATGCCATTTGCTTATAACATATTGGCCATACACCTATAAATATGGCTCATAATAATAATAATGCTTAATACTATAGCGGAGTTATTTACTATTTTATAGTTTGTTACTTTGGTTCCAGGGTGTTTTTATGGATCATATTCAAACTGAGCCTTAGAGATTTTTCAGTTAAAATGCCCGAAATCAGAACTCCCACTTGCTGGTACCATACTGGTCAGGCCTGGTACCAGAATATGCCATGCTGGTAAAAAAATTCCATCAAAGAACATGAATTTAGGTACTGTCTACCGTATATGCCGTATACTCCTCATCTGTTTATATCAATTTCATTTATTAATTTTTCTTTTATACGATTTTAATTGAAATGTAGGGGATTTATTGAAGATTGTGGGAATTGGTGCTGGTGCATGGGGCAGTGTTTTTGCGGCCTTATTGCAAGATGCCTATGGGCAATTTAGGGATAAAATTCAGGTCAGGATCTGGCGCCGTCCCGGCCGGTCAGTTGACCGGTCAACAGCCAAGCACTTGTTTGAAGTTATCAATTCAAGAGAAGATGTTCTCAGGCGCCTCATTCGCCGGTAAATACTTTTTTTAATGTATTTTGTGTTTGTCTTTTACAAATGAAGTCTAGTAATTTTCTACATTTGCAAGAAATGACCAAAACTTTTAGCATTTGCAAACAACATGCATCCATGGATCAGATTGATGGAAAAAGATGTATCCAGTTAATATTTTACCATTTTGCCCTTAACGCTAGTGAATGCCATTCTTCAGGTCCAAACTCACTGTGATTCTACTGATTAGGCTTAGTTTACAAACTTACACCCAAGCATAGGTTCACTGATGTCACAAATATTGGATGTTATTTGCAAGACACTAATTTTTTTTTCTGTTATTCAATCGAAATAACTTTAGTAGTCAGTACTAAATTCAATGCTCCTAGAGTGAGGCTACGGTACTTTGCATAGCGCATATTGTTCCGTACTATGGATCAATATCTCCATTTTCAAAGTGAAAACAATTGATCTGAACCGTTCAACATGATCATCATATGAAAATGTACTTGTAGATCAAATTTTATATTTTTCAGAATTTTTTTAGATAGGTAAAGATCACTCGATCTAAAGATTCTAGACCATTCAAAAGTAGTGATTTTCTACCTATCTAGAAAAATACTAAAAAAATTACTAAAAAATGTAAAATTTAATATGCAAGTACATTATCATATGGAGATCATGTTGAACGGTTCAGATCGACTATTTGCACTTTAAAAATAAAAATATTGATCCGTAGTACCGTAGCCTCACTCAAGCTCCTAACAAACTTTTTATAATATCTTGTCCAGTTGTGGGTACCTAAAATATGTGGAGGCGCGTCTAGGAGACCGAACCCTCTATGCCGATGAGATCCTTCGAGATGGATTTTGCTTGAACATGATTGAGACGCCGCTTTGTCCATTAAAAGTCGTTACCAACCTCCAAGAGGCGGTGTGGGATGCCGATATAGTTGTCAATGCTCTGCCTTCGACCGAGACAAGAGAGGTTTTTGAAGAGATAAGTAGATATTGGAAGGAGAGGATCGGCTATCCCGTGATTATTTCTTTAGCAAAGGGGATTGAGGCGTCACTTGACCCGGTGCCCCGTATCATTACTCCCACTCAGATGATCAGTTCTGCTAGTAATTATTTTTTCTTTTTATCCCCC
The DNA here is from genome assembly GCA_025461125.1 of Carex kokanica. Classification (NCBI taxonomy): domain Eukaryota; kingdom Viridiplantae; phylum Streptophyta; class Magnoliopsida; order Poales; family Cyperaceae; genus Carex; species Carex kokanica. The sequence continues at coordinate 107,328 of JAJGRX010001042.1, read as the reverse complement.
CCCCCCCCCCCCCCATTTCTCTATCTAGATTATGATAAGACTAATACCAATACCAGGTAACTCATAACACAAAAACAGTCTAGTCCGTATCCTCTGAAATATCTCAACCAGTTAATCTAAAGCCGGGTCAAATTTTTTTGGTGCCTATTCAGAATGAACGGGGCCAGTATTATTGTTCTTTGAGAGTCGTGCAGAAAAGGTTTGAATGGTCCAGATTTTCCACAGATCAACTCAAAGTTTGAGATATCTCAGGGGATGTGAATACAAAACAGCTCCTCCAAAAAAATGCATTTCTTGGGAGTAACAAATGTTGAAGGGGTATGGATATATGAGGTAATTTCAAAGTTTTGAAGGGTATCCTAGAAATTTGTCCTACAACAAAGAGGGGCAATGTGGGTCTCTAATTATCTTGGAGGGGACATATTTTATACTAATACCCAATACTTTATAAGGGGCACAAAACTCCATCGCTTTTTTTTATATATTTTTTTTTAACCTATTTGTAGCGGGAGTTCCAGTGGAGAATATTCTGTATCTTGGAGGCCCAAACATTGCAGCAGAGATATACAACAAAGAGTATGCAAATGCACGAATATGTGGGTCCCATAAGTGGCGAAACCCTCTTGCCAAGTTTTTAAGGCAACCGCATTTTATTGTGTGGGATAATAGTGACCTCATCACACATGAAGTCATGGGGGGCCTTAAAAATGTCTATGCCATTGGCGCTGGTAAATCTCAATCCTTCTGTGTCAGTCTGTGTGTTTATTATGTCCAAGTATTCATCAGGTTTCTATAAAATTTCCCAAGTTGCAGTTGTGTTCTTGCAAACTTTTGATTTAGACGAGTGCATCTTTTAACAACAGTTTGACCCATTTTTTTTTTTTTCCGAAGTGTTTATTGAAACCTAATTTAGCCCAATATTAACCCACAGTTCGCAATTTGAGCCGATTTTGCAACCCCCAACCTATGCTTTGAAGTTATATACTCAAATTAGCCAGGAAAGCAAGAGTGAGGCTATGGTACTATGCATAGTGCATAATGATCGCACTATGGATCAATATTTCCATTTTTAAAGTCCAAACAATTGATCTTAACTGTTCAACATGATCTCTATATAAAAATGTCCTTGTAGATCAAATTTTACATTTTTTAGAATATTTTTTTATAATTTAGATATGTAGAAAATCACTTGATCTAAAAATTCTAGACCATTCAAAAGTAGTGATTCTCTACCTATCTACAAAAATAGTAAAAAAATTCTGAAAAATGTAAAATTTAGCTTGCAAGTACATTTTCATATGGAGATCACGTTGAACGGTTTAGATCGACTATTTAAACTTTAAAAACAAAAAAAATTATCCATAGTACAGAGCAATTCGTGCTATGCATAGTACCATAGCCTCACTCAGAAATGCAAAATGGAAACAAAAAGTTGGACTAAAAAGTATGTAAAAGTATGTTAATACCTCATACCAGTATATAATTACTAAAATTACCATCTACTCCATACATTTCTTTGCTTGTAGGAATGGTGGCAGCTTTGACTAATGAGAGCGCGACAAGTAAGTCGGTGTACTTTGCGCACTGCACATCAGAGATGATTTTCATAACGCACCTTCTGACGGAACAACCAGAGAAGCTAGCGGGCCCGCTTCTGGCCGATACTTATGTGACATTACTAAAAGGAAGGAATGCCTGGTACGGTCAAATGCTAGCAAAGGGAGAACTCAGCCCTGACATGGGTGATAGTATTAAAGGAAAAGGAATGATTCAGGTACTTCATCTGAGATTTTATAAAGTGTTATTTTTGTACATTTAGGCAATTTTGTCTTAAATTGAATTTCGCTGAAATTTTTGGAAATGGTAGGTAATATCCATCTTTTACTGTTATAAAATACTGAATTTGATACTTACAGTACAGTACTTCATTGACTCTTGTATTTGTGATACCATACCGAGAAAAGCTTGGATGCCTTAGTGTGATTGCATAGAATTTTTATGCAAAGCCAGTAAAAGTTTCCTTTCTAAAGAAGAAAATGATAAAATTACCTAAGTAGAAGGCCAAGGTAGATGTTCTTTTTAGAAAAATGGGAAAACATTTCTTGCTTATGTTTTTTTTCCAGGAAATATCAAATATATCCCGATTGTCATGTCACTCCTAGTTCATACACGTTTCATTAGAAATTCCAAAAATAAAACAAAATAAGTAAACCCAAAAATGTGTTCTTGCACCAATACTATGTTATCATCCTTTGTATCAATTCATTTCTTACGGATTTAGCACTAAGCACATAAGCCTCCAAATAAACTCAACAGTACTAGAAAATATAAACTTTTTATGCTGATACTTTTTTTTTTTTTCAATAAAACAGGGTGTGTCAGCAATTGGTGCATTTTATGAGCTATTGAGTCAACCAAGTCTGAGTGTATTACATCCCGAGGAAAACAAGCCGGTTGCTCCTGCCGAGCTTTGCCCAATCCTTAAAAGACTTTACAAGATACTTATCAAAAGGTTAAAATCAATTTTTAGAACTATTTACTTGCTAATACATGAAAAGAGCTATTTTACCATTGTACCCTTTGGGGACTGTATACATTTCCTTTGCATATGCAATTCAACCAGTGTACCGTTATACCTTTCTGATCTGGCCTTTTTAGGTATTTCTCTTCCATTTTTCCCGGCATGGTTATCTTTCTTCAAAATTTATGTCAAATGGCAGTCGAGAGAAAAGGGGCCTAAGACGCCCCCCCCCGGCCACACACACAATAAATTGAAAATTTTATGTTGTATTAATACTTTTGCCTCCCTTATAAAATGAAATTACAGTACACTAGAAATTAAATTTGTAATTTTGTCCATTAAATTTTGTAATTTTTGAATGTATCAATACTTTGCTTTTCTTATAAAATGAAATAGCGCTGCACTAGATTTTTCAGACCACCAATCTCAATTTTCTAGTTTCGCCCTTGATTGTTTGAACAAATGCTTATCTACTTCTCCTTTCTCTTGATATCTTATCAGAATTTCTTCTTAATATATAACACAATTGAAATTTAATTCTTTTTTTTTTCCAGAGAGTTGTCACCGAAGGATATTCTTCAAGCATTGCGAGATGAAACCGTGACCGACCCACGAGAAAGGATAGAGATGGCACAGAGCCATGCCTTCTATAGGCCGTCTCTTCTCGGCAAACCTTGAGGAAATGGTTTGATATATGGCTTGTTTTAGCTGAGAGCTATTTCTTTTATTTTGTTTTTTTTGTTTTTTTTTTTCTCTTTTAAGGTACTAGTTAAACTCAAGCAAGCTTGATTGGCCTTGTGATGTACAAGAAAAATAAATGTAATGGAAGTATGAAACTATATTCAGTAATGATGTTGCTTGCCTATTATGAAACCCTGCAATTATCTCTTTAATTTTATAGAATTATAGGGGTCTAATAAGAATTTTTGTTGGAAAAGAGAATTTTGGACTTGTTAAGTCTGACAAATATGACATGCAAATATTGGAAATAAAGGAATAACATGAACCTGTTATTCTGGTTCCAATCGTTTAAAATTTTTTATATGTGAATCTCAACTAAGAAATTTTTTCATGCTCCAATTTCAAACTAAAATCAAAGGTTGGTTGGTAATATTACGTACAAGATAATCAATCGTGATTAAATACAGAGCCGCATCATTAAAGGTTATCAATATTGAGGAATGTTAAAATGTCATTATTTTTTGTACCTCCACTGTACTTTTATTTTTAAGGCGAATTGCTCATGTACCCATTAGAACTTCTCTTATTGCCAATTTCTCCATCAAAATCTCATTATATCTTATTTCCCCATTTAAATTTAAAATTCTTTCATATTTCCCCTCCTATTAGTTTTACTAAAATGATCTTATCTAATTAATCATTAACTTCTAATTAGAAAATTGAAGTCATCCTTTAACTTTATTAACTCTGTTAAGTCATCTTTTTCTGTGTTCTTTAACTCTCTCTCTCTTTCTCGGTGCATTGTGGATAGTGGGGAAAGAAGATGGCCATGGCGCCTAATATTCGTAGATATTTTTCCATTATTGGTATCTATGAGGTCAATGCTCCTTGCTCCAGAGAAGAATACTCACTAAAAGGAAGAAGACTATGGAAATCTTATAAATCGCCATTGTTGACCCAACCCCACAGATCCGATGACAGAGATTTTGATCTCGAGAGAGAGAGAGAGGAGTTGATTAACTATGTTATTCAAGTAGGAGGCGAAGTTTCTCCTGTACGGACGAACTGAAGTCGTCCAGCTCAAGGGATGGGAACTGAGAAGCTAGTTAATCTCTTCACTGCCATCAATGAAGCTCTGCACATTGCTGAGATACTGATGTAACTGATCCACAGTTACTTTTGTCAATTATTTCTAGATATTAGTGATTTTATTTCTAGATATTTTTCCTGTAGTTAGTAGTAAATTCAACATATAATGAAATATTTATAGATTGGTCAATCAATTCATGAACGATGCTTGAATTGTCAGGCATCGTTTGGTTCATATTCAACGCCTGTCTCATATGTGCTCTTTGGGCTCGTGGTTTTACCGATCTTTTTAACTTAATTAAATTTACTTTTGTTAGAGTTTGCATGGTACGACTGGATGTAGATCTTAAATATATTTGGGGAAATGTCAGCTATGGAGGGGTGCACAGAGAAAGGGAGACAAGGTCACAAGGAAAGAGAGTTAATATATGAACATGATGAGAAAGAGAGTTAACAGAGTTAAAGGGTCGTTTTAATTTACTAATCAGAAGTTAATGATTGATTAGTTACGATTATTTGAATTAAATTAAGAAGAGGGGAAATAGGAAAAAGTTTCAAATTTAGATGGGGAAATAAGATATATTGAGAGTTTGACGGGGAAATTGGCAATAAGAGAAGTTTTTTAATGGGTACATGAGCAATTCACCCTTATTTTTAATAACGTTAATAAATTAAAATTAAAATCATAAATATCAAAATAAAACTGTTAAATATGATCTATATTATTCTCTCTGCGTGCTCATAACAAAATATTATATTTTGATTTTATTTGTATGTAAATCAATTATTTAAAAAATCAACATCTAGAAATTATCTATATTAGTACGTTTTTATAAGTTCTAGATGACAATCTTGAAATGTTCTAATTTTTTATACGTGCATAGATAAATTGATGTAGATCATATCTAACGGTTTTATTTTAATTTTAAGTTTTAAATTTTAAATTATTAAAGTTCTTAAAAATAAAAAAAATTAAAAATAAAAACATGATAAAGCACCCTCCTCATCAATATTTGTTACAACTCTCTGTGGCTTCGTGCCAAAACATTTGAAATATCAATTGAGGTTAAAGGAAAGGGAGATTTATCAAAATGGATTGCGATAATTTTGTTCAGAAAAATATCATAGCCCAGCCCCAGTGGATTGCGATAATTTTGTTCTAGGGATTTCGTAGCAAATGATCTTATTACGGAGGCTTATCCACATTTTGGGTAATCTCAACCGTTCAAATACGGTCTGCACGAATCTCAAAGCTCAAATAATACTGCCCCCGCGCTACTCGGAATAGGCACCGCACCGGACACGTCGGTCACGCAAAATATGAAATATCTCAGAGGATACGCCACTCAACTTGCCATCGTTCTGGCTTGACTTTCTGTGGCAGAGTCTCTGAAAATTTTCTTGTTACGAATCAGTGCGTCGGGGGTCCTGCCGGTGCCGGCCACTGGACAGCCCCACCCCATGCCAACATAAAAGCCCGTTAGTTCCATGTCTGTGATTTAGAATAGGAAATATCCTAGAAAATCAGTAACAGAAAATCAGAAATCGCCGACCTCTGTGACAGTCTCCTTCCAGGCTTCCACTACTCATCCTTATTAGCTTCACTCCCAAAATTAGAAATATCCGACTTCGTGGACAAGTCCATTTATCAAATACTGGAGACGGAAATCTCCGACGGCGTGGACAAATCCATTTAGCAAATACTGGAGACGTTCCAAGAATCTCTCTCAGGATGTAACAGAATTCGGTTTGTCTCGTTTCATATACTGATTCAGTTGCTAACTCTAGTTAAGGCTTTAGTTAAAGACTGAGATGTCTATAAATACCCTGTAATCAATACAAAGCATTTCTTAAACAGCTTCTTTAATTTCTCTTCTTGTTTTAGAGAGAAAGAACTCAAAGTTGCTGTCATGGAGGAGACAAGGGTAATAGAGATCGACAGCAACAAGATGTTCGGCGGATGCAACAAGCGGTACAAGCACTACAGCCCCACGCTCGGCTGCAACATGATCTTCTCCATCTTCTTCCCTCCTCTTGATCGCCGTCCTCTTGGCGACAAATGTCCAGTAATTTCCTTTATTTCTCTTTACGAGATCTGGTTTCATTTATCTTTTCCTTTTCTCAATTTTGATCTGGTTTGGTTTTCCTATTAGGTTTTGTACTGGTTGTCGGGGTTCGCCGCTACGGGCAATGGATTCATGGGGAGGTCCGGAGCTCAGCGCTGTGCGGCTGTCAAAGGCATCGCCTTGGTTGCGCCTGACACTTCTCCGAGTATGTTTCCATCTTCTCTCTCTTTCTCTCTTTACGCCTTAATGATCAGAAAATAGTAATCGGTACTGTGCCAGTTTCATAAGAAAGGTGGAAACTGAGATTTTGGCGACCAAGATGCTTTTTTTTTCAGAAGTAATTAAATTTTCCATTTTGCTTCAGTAAGGAGATGATGAGTACTGACATTTATTTCTGTCTGGTTTAATTATCTTCTAAACTTAATACTAAAATTTGGAAAGCCTGTAGTCTCCAATTTACTCCTCATGATATCATTTGTGCCCACAAGTCTTGTTGACAAATTAACCTGTCCTTAGGAAAGAGAGTGCAATGGTCAATTAATTGATATATCTGTTACATTAGTAGTTCAATTTCACTACCATTTTGATAAATTAATTTACATGATTCACCTTATATTGTGTTGTAGTTAGTTTTTCTGATGCTATTCGATTGATATTAGTTTCTTTATTTGAATCAGGGGGGTTGAATGTAGAACTAATAGAAGGACAAACCAACATGAACCCCTGGCATGTGGGTCTTGGTAAGTTCACTAGCCGGTGTCATTTATGTTATTTTTATAACCACATTACTAAATGTTAAACAAGTTTTCATCTTTCAAATTCTTTTTTTTTTGTTAAGCCTTCTTTGAGTTTTTAAGTTATTCAAGCAGTCTTCACTACTCTCGCCTATTCTAAGTTTCTAACTGCCTCTTTGGTTATTCAAATTGAAACACGAAAGAGAAACACAAGCAACTGTTTTGTACCAGATTTGCCTTGTCCCTTATTTGTTTTTTATTTTATTTTATTTTAATATCATTTTGATGTTTTTTTGTTTCTTATGGTATGTCTTATTAGGAGCTGGGTGGTATCTGAATGCGGTGAATGACAAATGGAAGAATTGGCGCATGTATGACTATGTGGTGAAGGAGTTACCAGCATTACTCAATAAATATTTTGAAGAGCTGGACACCTCACGTGCCTCAATTTTCGGTCATTGCATGGGTGGACATGGTGCACTGACCATCTACCTGAAAAACCTCGACAAATACAAGGTACTTGGTTTACTTAGTAGGACAAATATCCTGGGTGGCATTAAATGAGGTTATTAAGCAATAAGATCATGCTGAAGCCCCAAATTGAGTAGATAAGAAATCCAGTACTGTGCATATTGTATCATATTGTTCTAACATTGTTATTTTATTTCAAAATTCCAGTCGGTCTCAGCTTTTGCACCGATTGTGAATCCCATGAATTGTTCTAATGGTCAGGAGGCCTTTTCAAACTATTTGGGAACCAACAGATCAGACTGGGAGGTATGCTATTTACTTTTGTAAAAAAATTGGCCTTTTTTTACCAGTGTGGTGCTTACCCTGGCTTTGCTCGTGTGAGATTAACACCTATTAAACCTAATTAAACCATAATTGAGCCTCAATTGTGCACAAGTCACCTGATTCTATTCTGATGCTGCATCATTTTATGCAGAGTGTAATTATGCCTCAATAAATCAATTCTATCTCATTGTACTCTAACTGTACACTAATTGAGAATCAAGCTATAGAGAATTAAGAAACTGGCCGTTATATATTGGCCGATAAATGATGGTACTATACCTCAGTGGAAACAGTCTTCTGCAATTTAGTGCAATTTAAACTGTAACTGAGTTTTTTTCTTTATTCTTTTGGTCAGGAATATGATGCTACTTGCCTGATTAAAAAGTTCAAGTTCAAAAAATTCCCATTTCCAATCCTCATTGATCAGGTACTTGATGAATACCAAATAAACACAATTACAAGCCGCATTGAAAAATTCAATAAAATAAAAGATATGGTGATGGTTCAAATGTATAATGACTGTCACAGCTGTGTAGCTTGTATAACCTTTGAAATTACATTTTGTCAGGGGGAGGATGACCCTTTCTTATGCCAGATGCTACCACATAAATTTAAGGAGGCATGTAAGAGTGCAAATGTACCGTTGATTCTTCGCATGCAACCCGGTTACAACTACTCCTATTATTTGATTGCTAGCTTTATGGATGATCACATTTTTCACCATGCCTTAGCCTTGGAGTAATGCCCGCAATCATGAGAGTAGTTGACAGTAACACCAGTATCAAGTTTTTGTTTCGCTACTGAAAAAGGGACTGTGTCTTGATTGATGATGCCATATTATGAGGTTATCTTTAATAAAAAAATAATGTTAGAATGTTTAGCCTGTGGATAGGTTAATTGATGATGCCATATTATGACAATCTTTTTAATCAAATGATTCATACCAGTATCATGCAAGTTTGTGAGTTGTTTGGCATGAACTTGTCAAATTTGTGATGAAATTTCTGTATTGTGCTTGATAATTCATCAATAGTCGAATACTTGCCACTGAGAGTTCTACTGTTTGGTACTTGATTGAACACTATAATATGCAAGTATGCATCCATTGGTTTAAATCGTGCCAATTCACCTATGAGTCATTTCATGTACAATATAGAATCATAAATTCAATTCAAGATATTAGATTTTAAATTATAAATTATAAATTTATACTTGCAGTACAGTATTTCACTACTTTTGTATTTGTGATACCATACAAAAAAAAAAAAAATTGGATGCCTTAATGTGATTGCATAGAATTTTCATGCAAAGCCAGTAAAAATTTCCTTTCTAAAGAAGAAAATACTAAAATTTCCCTGGTAGAATGATGGTCTTTTTATAAACATGGAAAACCATTTCTTGCTTATATGTTAATTTTTCAGTAAGTATTTAAATGCCACGACTGTCATGTCGCTCCTTGTTCATACAAGTTTCATGGTGATTTCCAAAAAAATAAGTAAAATAAGTAAATCCCAAAAATGTGTTCTTGTACTAATACTGTTCATAAAGACCAGTATCCTCTGTACCAATTCATTTGTTACAGATTTTGCACTGAAACACACAAGCTTCCAAATAAACTGAACAGTGTTAGAAATATAAATTTTTTATGTTAAAAATACTTTTTTTTTTCTCAATAAAACAGGGTGTCTCAGCTATTGGTGCATATTATGAGCTCTGAGTGTATTACATCCCGAGGAAAACAAGCCGGTCACTCCTGCCGAGCTTTGCCCAATCCTTAAAAGGAATTTACAAGAGACTTATCAAAAGGTTAAACTCATACCATTTATAGAACTATTTACTTAGTAATACATGAAAAATAGCTATTTTCCCATTATACCCTCTGGGGACTATACATTTCATTTGCATATGCAATTCAACCAGTATACCTTTATACCTTTCTTGACCTGGACTTTTTTAGGCATTTTTCTTCCCATTTTTTCCTGCATGGTTATCTGTCTTCAAAATTTATGTCATTTCAGCAATGAGATAATGGTACACACAGGGGCGGAGTTAGGAAATTGAAATTGGAGATGCTCGAAAATATTGTGTAGTGTAATTTCATTTTATAAGAGGGGCCAAGAAGTATTACAATAATTTCAATTTAATGCATGCAAAAATTACAAAATTTCAATTTATGGGGGGGTCTTGGCGCCTTTGATCCCTCACTGTCATCCACCACTGATGGTACACGACACAACACGGTTGAAAATTGATTATTATTTTATGTTTTTTGAAGGGAGTTGTCACTGAAGGATGTTCTTCAAGCATTGCAAGATGAAACCGTAACCGACCCACGAGAAAGGATAGAGATGGCACAAAGCTTGGCAGAGAGTTGTTTCTATGGGCATTCTCTTCTAGGCAAACCTTAAAAGAAATGGTTTCATATATGGCTTGTTATAGCTGAGCGCTATTCTTTTATTCTTTTTTTGGTTTTTTTTTTGTTCTTTCTCTCTTTTTGCGGTACTAGTTAAGCAATCTTGACCTTGTGATGTACAACAAATATTATATATTTATAGAGGGTTAAAATGCACCATTAGTTTTGTGCTTCAATCATGCTCCACATCTTTTTCTCCTTTTTCAAAGTTCGAACAATCGATCTGAACCGCTCAATATGATCTTCATATTAAAATGTGCTTGGAGACAAAATTTTATATTTTTTGAAATTTTTTTATTATTTTTGTAGATAGGTACAAAATCATTGTTTTGGATGGTCCATAATCTTTTGAAAACAGTGATTGTACCTATCTAAAAAATTAGTAAAAAAATTCCAAAAAATATAAAAATTTAGTCTCCAAGCACATTTTAATACAAAGATTATGGTGAACGGTTCGGATTGACTGTTCGGACTTTGAAAATGAAAATAAAAATGTAGAGCATAATTGAAGCACAAAACTAATGGTGCATTTTAACCCTACTCGTATTTTTATGTGATGAAAGTATGAATCTGTGTCTGACTATCAGTCATATTGTTACTTGGTTATTGTTATAACTCTTCGGGCCAAAAATATTTGAATACCAATTGAGGCTAAAAAAGAAAGAGAGATTTATATGATAAATGTCATAAAGGACTAGGCCCATTATGCGTCAAAAAATTTGATCATAGCCCAGCTTCAGTGGATTGGGATCATATTCATTCATACGGAGGTTAGAGGGCGTATCCTTGAAATTCGCATCCCCTGAGATATCTCATATTTTGCGTGGCTTATTGAAAAATCTCAACTGTTCAAATACGTTCTGCACGAATCTCGAAACTCAAATAATACTGGCCCTGCGCTATCCCCGAATAGGCACCGGACACGTCGGTCACGCAAAATATGAGATATCTCAGAGGATACGCACTCGTATCCTTGATATCTCATATTTGCGTGACCGACGGGTCCGGTGCCTATTCGGGGATAGCGCAGGGGCCAGTAGGGGTGTTCATCGGGGCCGGTTTATTTGGTTTTTAACCGAACCGAAAATGTTTGGTTCAAACGGTTCGGTTTTTCGGTTTATTTGGTTCGGTTCGGTTTAAATTTTGTTACTGTTCGGTTTCTACTGTTTGGTTCGGTTTGTAATATTAGAAAACCGCAAAAACCGAACCGGCCGATTATCAGAGAGCCCCCCTCCTCAAAAAACTGCAAAAAACCGAACCGCCCCTTTTAGATCTGACCCGTTCGTCCCCTAACAGAGAGAGCCCCCCTCCTCCTTCGCTCCTCCCTCTCCCTCTCTGATTTCGCGTGCCCCACCCTCCCCCATCGCTAACCCTACAATCCGACCCGATAAGCCCTCCCTCTCTCGGTGACAGCGCACCCCCGCCTCTCTCTCTCTCTCTTTCCATCGCTAACAACCGAGCCCCACCCGCATGCCCCCTCTAAAAGGGGCGGTACCGTTCTCTCTCTCCCACGTGCCTCGGACGCTAAAGTCGCCGCTGTCAGAGAAAGCCGTACGGACGATGACCCAAGCCGACCCACTCTCGCGAGGCCTAATGCTGGGTGGTGCCTATTTCTGGTCGCTGTCAGTGAAATTCGTGGTGCTGGTGCCTTTCTTGCGGTGTACCTAATGCTGGGTGGTGCCTATTTCTTGCGGGCTTGTTGAATTCGGGACAGCCGTGAAGCGAGGCGACTTGAGACGCCTTGGTACCGGCCAAACAAGGGAGACAATCAAATTCGGTAAATATTCCTTTTTCATCTAATTGGTTTGTATCTCGTTAATCTTGAGCAAAGCCGTGAAAAGTCTTAGAAATCGGATTAATAAATATTGAGTGCGGGATTGTTGATTTTTCTCGTCTTGATTGAATTGTTGATTTGGGAAATTATGCCATATTCGATCGATTGAATTGGGAGATGCCAACCGGCCTTGGGTGACTAAACAATGGTTTGTTCGGTTTAACCGAACAAACCGAAATTTACTTTGGTTCGGTTTTAATTGGTTGTTATGTTTACTTTGGTCGGTTCGGTTGTATTTTTGAAATCCGAAATAAACTTTGGTTTGTCTATTTTATTTCGGTTTTAACCGAACTGAACCGATGAACACCCCTAGGGGCCAGTATTATTGAGCTCAGATTCGTGCAGAACATATTTGAACGGTTGTGATTTTTCAAAAATATGAGATATCTCAGAGGATGCGGATTCGGTTTTATCAACTTGCCATCGGTCCGACTTGACTCACTGTGGCAGTATCTCTGAAAAATTTATAGTTACAATTAATGACATGTGGGTCCTAGAATAGCAGATGATCATAACCCAGCACGTGAGTGTCTTTGATTAGTTGCAGGAAATATCCTAGAAAATCAGCAACAGAAAATCAGATATCTCCAACATCTGTGACACTTCACTCCTCATCCTTAGCTTCATTCCCAAATCAGAGAGAAAGAGAGAGAGAGAGAGCGAGCTCAAAGTTGCGGCCATGGAGGAGACGCCAATGGAGATCGGAAGCAACAAGATGTTCGGCGGGTACAACAAGCGCTACAAGCACTACAGCCCCACGCTCGGCTGTGCCATGACCTTCTCCGTCTTCTTCCCTCCTTCCCCACCTTCCCAAAAGCTTCCAGTAATCAATCCACCATCCGATCAGTTCCCTTTCTATTTACCTCTTAGTTATCCTTCGTTCGAGATCTGATTTTATTTTTATTTTCCTTTTCTCAATTTTGATCTGATCGGGGGTTTATAATTAGGTTTTGTACTGGTTGTCGGGACTCACCTGTACGGACGAGAATTTCATTATCAAGTCCGGAGCACAGCGCATGGCGGCTGCCAAAGGCATCGCGTTGGTTGCGCCTGACACATCTCCGAGTATGTTTCCATCCTCTCTCTCTCTCTCTCTCTCTCTCTGGCTTAATGATCAGAGAATAGTAATAGGTACTGTGATAATTTCATAAGAAAGGTGGAAACTGAGATTTTGGTGACCAAAATGGTTCTGAGATTTGCTTGGTGGACATGTAGCTAAACGCCTAAACCTATGTTTATTTTTTTCAGAAGTAATTAAATTTTCCATTTTGCTTCACTTAGGAGATGCTGATACCTAACATTTATTTCTTTGTGTGGTTCTATTATCTCTAAACTGTGAATACAAGTAAAATTTGGAAAATTTGCAGGCTTGTGGCCTCTAATTAGTCCTCATAATATCATTATTGGTCCCCATAAGTCGAGTCTGCAAACCTGTCCTTAGAAAAGAGAGTGCAATTGTCGTATTAGTTGAAATATCTGTTACATTAGTAGTTAAATTTCACTACCATTTTGATCCATTAATTAAATGATTCACCTTATGTTGTGCTGTATTTGCTAGTTTGTCTGATGCTATTCAATTGATAGTTAATCTCTTTATTTGAATCAGGGGGGTTGAATATAGAAGGAGAATCTGACAGCTGGGATTTTGGTGTTGGTAAGTTCACTAGGCAGTGCCATTTATGCTATTTTCATAACCACATTACTAAATGTTAAACAAATTTTCATCTTTCATATTCTTTTTTTCTTGTTAAGCCTTCTTTGAGTTTAAGTTATCCAAGTAGTCTTCGCTCTTGCCTATTCTAATTGCCTGTTTGGTTACTCAAATTAAATCATGAAAGAGAAACACAAGCAACTGTTTTTTGCCACATTTTCCACGTCCCTTATTCTATTTGTTTCCTTTATTTGATTTTAATATCATTTTGATTTTGATTTTTTGTTCTTATGATTTGTCTTATTAGGAGCTGGGTTTTATCTGAACGCGACCAATGAGAAATGGAAGAATTGGCGCATGTATGACTATGTGGTGAAGGAGTTACCAACATTACTGAGTGAAAATTTTGAACAACTGGACACCTCACGTGCCTCGATTTCCGGTCATTCCATGGGCGGACATGGTGCACTGACCATCTACCTGAAAAACCTAGACAAATACAAGGTACTTAGTTTACTCAGTAGCATAAATATCCTGGGTGGCATTAAATGAGGTTTTTAAGCAATAAGATAATGCTGATTCCCTAAAATAAATAGATAAGAAATTTAATAATATTCTATCGTATTGTTCTAACATTGTTGTTTTCCTTCAAATTTCCAGTCGGTCTCGGCTTTTGCACCAATTGTGAATCCTATAAATTGTCCTTGGGGTGAGAAGGCCTTTTCAAACTATTTGGGGACCAACAAATCAGACTGGGAGGTATGCTCTATTACATTCATAGAAAATTGGCCATTTTTTTACTGGGCTTTGCCAGTGTGAGATCAACACATTTTAAACCTAATTAAACCATAATTGAGCCTCAATTTGTGCACAAGTCGCCTGATTCTATCCTGATACTGCATCAATTTATGCACAGAGTGTAATTATTCCTCAATAAATCAATTCTATCTTAGTGCACTCTAATTGTACACTATTTGTTAATCAAGCCATAGAGAATTGAAGTTCAAGCTTAAACAGTATATACTGGTCGATACATGCTGGCACTCGACCACAGTAGAAACAGTACTGCAATTTTGTGCAATTTAAACTGTAACTGATTTGTTTTTTCCTTTTGGTTAGGAGTACGATGCTACTTGCCTGATTTCAAAGTTCAACAAAATCTCAGCTGCAATCCTCATTGATCAGGTACTTGATCAAAAGACCAAATGAGCACAATTACAAGCCACATTGAAAAATTCAATAATATAAAAGATGTTGTGATTGTTCAAATACATAATGACTGTTACAGCTGTTTAGCTTATATAACATTTGAAATTTACATTTCGTCAGGGGGAGGAGGACAATTTCTTAAAGAATCAGCTGCTACCACATAAATTTGAGGAGGCATGTAAGAGTGCATGTGTACCATTGACTCTTCGCATGCAACCAGGTTACGACCACTCCTATTATTTCATTGCTAGCTTTATTGACGACCACATTTCTCACCATGCCGATGCCCTTGCTTGAATATTCTTTTTTGGCAAAAATAATTATTATGAAGGAAATGAGCATTTCTGTTATGTGATTAATTATGAGAGTAGTTGACAGTAACACCCGTATCAAGTTTTTGTTTCCCTAGTGAAAAAGGGTCTGTGGTTTTGAGAAACTATGTTTATTGCAGTTATCTTTGATCTAAGTGTTAGAATGTTTAGATAGTTAATTGTTGATACCATATTATGATAACCTATTTAATCAAATAATTCAAACCTAAAAAGGCTCATAGGTGAGTTGGAATTTCTGTATCAAGTTTTTATCAAATTTGTAATCTAAGTGTTCGAATGTTTAGATAGTTAATTGATGATGCCATATTATGATAACCTATTTAATCAAATAATTCAAACCTAAAAAGGTTCATAGGTGAGTTGGAATTTTTGTATCAAGTTTTATCAAATTTGTGATGAAATTTCTCTATTGTTCTTGATAATTCATCAAAAGTCGTTAACTAATTGCCACTGATAACTTCATTGGGCGAACACTATAATATGGAAGTTTGCATCTGATGAATAAATCAGCTGTTATAACAAGGGAATAACAGGAACCTGTTATTCCAATCTCAACCGTTTAAATTTTTTATTGCACAAATCTCAATGAAATAACTTTTTTCATGCGCCAATCAACGAAGATCAACCGTTGGGATTGGAATAACAGCAGATTTATCTCCGCATCTGATGGTTTAAATCAGGCCAATTCACCTAGGACTCATTTCATGTACAATATATAATCATAAATTCAATTCAAGATATTAGATTGAAAATTTTAATTTATTTATCGTGATGAAACATAATTCTAATTTATAAAATTAAAGAGATAGATTAAAAGTAAAGTAAAAGATCTTGTGATTGTTCAAATACATAACAACAGTTGTTTAGCTTGTATAACCTTTGAAATTTACATTTTGTAAAGGGGAGGATGACAATTTCTCAAAGGAACTAACTGCTACCACATAAATTTGTGAAGGCATTTAAGAGTGCATCTGTACCGTTGATTCTTGGCATGCAACCGGGTTATGATCACTCATATTATTTCATTGTTGGCTTTATTGATGACCACATTTCTCACCATATATGCCAATGCCCTTTCTTGAATAGTTTTTTTTTTTTTTTTTTCAAAAATAAATATTATGAAGGAAGCTTGTACTCTCTATCAATTAATAATTAATGAGATTACTATTTGAAAAAAAAAACTTACACTGTTCTCATATTGTAAGTTTCTTCAAGTTTGACGAACTCTTTAGAATCCAATTTTCCATTTGAAAAAATGAATACGAACAAATAAAAACAATGACATCCTTCAAGTTATGAAATATTGAGTGCTCTAGCGGCAAAAACAACAATTGGCAGTTCCTAAATTTTCCATTTTGTTTACGGTTAGATTAAACTAATTTAATTTGGTACCTAAGCTCTAATGAAATTCAAATTAACACAATTTGTAAAATCATGAGAATATGAAGTGCATACCATGTGCAGAAAAATTAGCACAATTTTAAAACAAAAGTGATCCAGAAAAATAAATAAAAAAACCAGAAAATCTAAAATATGAACAAAACAGGGTACGTTTAGTTAACTATAAATATTTTTCTTAATATAAATATATATATTTTTTTTTTTTGCAATACAACAAAGCGGAAAAATTGAAGATTGGAAATATGAACAAAACAGGGAACGTTTAGTTAACTATACAAATTTTATGAAGGTTTTTCAGCAAACTATATATAGATAAGATACGACAATAAGGCATTTAAATTGAACAATGAAAGACACATGATGAATAATAAGGAATATAAACTGAAACACACAGACAACATACGAAAGCATCTGAAAATAAATAATAAAACAAATTAATAGACTAAATATTAAAGTGTTTAAACTAAAGAACACAAACAAATACTAAAGCATTAATTTTAACTGAATAATAAAAAACACAAAAAATATACTGAAACATTAAAACTTGAATAATAAAAATATAAAGACTAAATATTAAAATATTTGAACTGAATTATATAGACTGATCGATATTAAATCATGATATTTAGTTTTCGTATTGAGTTCCTTCATTGTTATTTTATTTTTTAATTTGAGTACTCTATTATTCATTTTGTCTGTCTTTGTTTTTCACATTGATGGCTTTAATTTCGGTCAAATTGAGTGATGACGTGGCAGTATGTAAGGTTAGAGGACAACAAGTTGACCAGTCAAATCACTATGTCATCAATAATGATATTCACATGAAATCAGTATATAAGCTCCCACAAACTATGCTACGTTATTAATACTAAAAAATATTAAACACAGTCAAATACTAATGTTAACATTGATTAGAACATATTTTTAATATTCAGAAGAAAAAAAATTATAATTGAATAAAACGTGCTTAATACTGACTTGTACCACCAATCAACAAAATACACAATAAGTAATCACTAATTCGAAACAATATCTTACAAGTAAGCACAACCATGCATGAACTTATGACAAGGTAAAATAACAGATCATACAATCAAACACAAATAAAAATAGATCAAAGTTTATATCCAACGGCGGATCTAGAGAGGTTCAAGGGCAGACACTTGTCTATTTCTGAATTTAATTTTTTTGTTAAATCTAGTGGAAAATTAAACTTGTGTCTACCCCTTAATATACTTGTGCCTACCCCTGAATCACGTGTCGTGCCGTGACCAAGTCAAATTTTTATGTGATTAAATTTGAAAGGATGATCACGGCACGTTAGTCACGTTTGGTCATATTTTAAAGGATGATCATGCAGTGCTGTGATCAAATTTGAAAGGATGGTCACAGCATGTTAGTCACACTTTGACCACACGTGATCGGTTTGTCACGTTTGGTCATATTTAACTATTTTTTTCATAATATATATAAGTTTATTTAAGATTCACCATTCGATCAAGATTTAACAGTTCTAATTACACGTAACTCAAGTGACCACGTGCGATTAAATCTTTCGCATGACGTGTCGTGCCAAATTTTTGAAAGATGGTCACGTCACGCGAACGGTCACGCCACGGAACATGTGAGTCACGACACATGACCGGTAAATGTGTCGTGCCGTGACTGAAATGTATCGTGCTGTGATATATCTGGTCACGTCATGTCTTTTAAATTCATGTCCGTTACTCTGCTCTTATTCGCCAGGAAAAAAAATTGCATTATTGTCAGTAGTTTGTGCCTACTCCTGACTGAAATCCTGAATCCTCCCCTGTTTATATCTGATTTAGACATAAACATCGAAGTATAGGCTTTTTATAGAAATCAGCCTATACTTGTGACTTCACCACTTTATTACTGATGCAAAGAAAAACACACAATTTATAAAATATTGATTAGGAAAAAATCTTATATCAGCAGAAATTCTTTGGAACAAAATGCAACTAATATTTTTAATATTTTCTTGTTATAAAGATAAAAAATAAACTCAAAATCAAGAGAAACATCTCATTTAATAGAAAAATTAAAATATTTACTATTCTAAATTTTTTTAACCGACAACAAATTAATTTTTCACTAATTTTAGCAAATATATACACAAACTTAATTAGAGACAAAACTGATATACAAAATAAAAAAAATTCTTTGAACGCTGAATAATGTAAATTAAATTTAGACTTCGCAATTTCTGCAAAGGTTTAAAAAAAAATCCTCAAAATAACATCCCTTAAAAATAGAAAATTTGAACCGCATCTTATTTTAAAAACCTGCTCAAACTTTTAGGACCAAATAATGAAAATTGCTCCTAAAAATCGGGCGGTGATTCGTTCCGGTTTTGATCAAACTCAGAATTTGTGTTATACGTCCAGATCAAGAGATTTGATTATAGGTACGGTACATCTCTCTCTTGCTCTTTCTATGTCTCCTCAATTCATTCCCTAATGCGACCTTTCAGTTGTGATTGGTCATGGTGACATGGAAATCAGCGATTATGCCAGCACATTATGCAATTTTTTAATTAATACTACTTGTTGATTGTGCAAGCATTTAATTAACGCTTTCTTCGCCGCTGGTATCCACGTCTCTCTCTCTCCCTATCTCTGTTTTTTTTTTACTTGGCGAGGGCTGCCAAGAATTGAATTGAATATAAAGAAATTTGGTTACACCATCTTACATATCCCTACGACCCTACCTATCACAATGCATATTTGTGATCCAATATGTCAAAAGCTGAGGGAATTAAACCCCTTGCCTTAACCACTCGTATCAAGAAATCCCAATTGACGGAATCAAACGCCTTTGCAAAATCTATTTTTACGAAAACAGGCGCGCGGCTTCCTATTAGAGGCTATGTATTGCAAAATATCACAAAGTGGCAATGAAGTTGCCCGAAATTTGTCGTCCTTTGACAAAAGCCGTTTCTTTTCCTCCCTCTCTTCCTTTGTTGTGGCATATTGAGGTAAAAGGGGGTGAAACGGGCCCAGACTAAAAGAAATCCGGTTGTCTATTAACTTTGCTGAAATCATCCCTTTTGGTGGTTTTATGTTGCAAATGTGATTAAACTCAGTTTTTGACCCTTGAGATATTTCTAGTGACGTTTTTCATGGTAATTGTAGATTTCTAATTTGAGTCGATGCTCCCCAAGTTTCTGTAATTTAGGTTTTATTTCTGTTATTTGTGTTTTGTGAGTGCTTTTGGTGAAATATTCTTTTGTTGATGCATTTTTCATTCTTGTCAAAATTTAATGGTTCTATAAAAAAAATCCATGGTCATTATTTTTTTTTTTAAAAGACTGAAAGCCCATTTCATTGCTGAAACAAATAATTACAGGCACAGGTTTACTACTAGGGAAGAACAACTCCCTGGTATTGCTGTCTTACAGAAGACCACAAAATATTAACCAAACATCCAAGTAAAAATATTAGGTAACAATTAATATTAGGGGAGTGCTATATTAAGTGCATCTTTTGTAGTTGTGAGAGCTGAGAGAATATTTTTCATTTAAATACCTAATTTACCCTTACTCTTTAATACTAATCTCTTTTAATTCTATATATACCTAGATTTATTGATACCCGTACATTCTATATAAATGGAAACCATTAAATGGAAGGGGAAACAACAAAGGCACTTCAAAACAAACATTTATGATGAATTCCTCGTTCAGTCAAAAATATTAAAATATTAAATATGTACTTAGTGAATGCATCATTTCTATATATACTTCTTGTATATAGACTACGTACTGTCCAATATATGAATATGGTTGGAGTTATAATTAATTATCATGTACAAGGTCATACGCATATGCAGTTTACTTGGATAATTTCCCAAGTTTGTGCAAGTTTTGAATTTGGGCCAATTCTCTATGACTGACTGGTGCTGTGGTGCAGCCTTGTATTAGTCGTGATGATCTTAGAAATCCATATGATGCCTCATGCAATGCTGATTATAATTTGGCATTAGGATCTGTGGGCGATTTGGTGGTATATCATTGTTCGTGTTTCATGTTTTACATTTGAGATATATAACTTATGGCTAGTTTGTTGTTTTCTTGCATTTTAACACAGAGATTGTTTACGTGAGGTGTTCGACGAATTTCCTCATTGAAGGGTGAAAGATGGATGGTAGAGATCTTGTCGTCGACAGAATAAGTGATTTGCCCGACCCACTTATAACACAAATACTCTCCTTGCTGACAACTGAAGAGGCTGTGCGCACGTGCATATTGTCCAAAAGATGGATAGATCTTTGGACTTCTATGGCTACTCTAGACTTTGACTACCATATATCTAGGTTTGATTCCGAGGTTAAGTTTTTGCGGTTCGTTCATGGTGTACTAAACCGTAGAGGTTTCTCACCACTAGATAATTTTAAACTGACATGGCAGTCCAGATCTCGTTGGAATGATGACGTTGTTGAAGAATGCATTAATCATGCAATTGCTTGCATGCCTCGGGCAATCTATATTTACATGGATACAGATAGAAGAATCATGAAGTTGCCTGATTCACTTTTCAATTGTGGGTCAGTAAAGGAGATGTCATTGTTATCATTGATTGGTGAATTTTCATGGATACACCAATTACCTAAATCTACAAACCTCCCTTCTCTTCAAAAACTAGATATTGGTTGTATGTTCATCATGGAGAAATGGATAAATATGATTTTATTGGGGTGCCCTGTCCTTGAAGAATTGATCCTCACAAATTGTTGGTTGATGAATAAAAAGATTAACTCCAATGTGCTGAAGAAATTTACTCTAAAGAAATGTTGCTTTTCCTGCGATGTAAACTCAATTACATTGAAGAACGTGCCATCTCTAGTCATGGCAGACTTTGAAATTGCACATGCTCACGATAGAGTTAATCTTCTTGGCGACCTTCCAAATGTTACAAGTTTAAGGCTTTATACAACTACCCATTACCTGGTATGCTTAATTTTGAGTGCATCATAGTTGGGGGGGGGGGTTTAAGTTATATTGTTTTGAGGTTGCATTTTTTAGTAAATTAAATTTAGTTTTGTGGTCAAAATGTTCTATTTCCCCATCAAGTCAAAATATTCGTTTTTCAAAAAGAACGTTCAAGGTGACAATATGGTTTTTTGAAATAGAAATCTTGGCCCCTTGTGAAAAAAAAATATTATTTTCTTATTTGTAGAAATTACTCAGCAAGGATATTCCAAACTGCCCGATATTGAATAACTTAAGGAGCTTCGAACTCGGGGAATTGACGGTGAGATATGGTTGGAATTTGGTGGCTTGCTTTCTTCAACACTCACCAAATTTAAAGAAGCTAGTCTTGAACTTTTGTCATGTAATCTCTCTCTCTCTCTCTCTCTCTCTCTAGAAAGAAAGGATAGTAGCTAGGCAAGATGCTGGCATTTTAATATTGTGTCTAATATAGTGTAGGTGATGAAGTAGAATCTTTCTAGTACTAATCTCGTGCTTTTTTCTTTTCTTTCCGATTTTGTCCACGAAGCTTATAATTAAATTGGGCACCAACCTTTATAAAATGAGAGGGGTTATTTTAGTACATCATCACTCAAGAGTCGAACAATTAATAGTATGCATATACCTTTAACACAGCACCATACATGAGAGTATGGTTCTGCAGCAGCTGATTAATTCAAATTCTGATGACTGATAACAAGAAACTGATAATTTGAGCAATAAATAGGCTTATATATACATCTTTTAATGTTGAGAATATTAATATTGAGGATTAAGCCAATGATTGATCGCTTGTTTGCACAAAATCACAAGCATGTGGCAATCTTACTAACTTTTTATTGTCAACTATCATTAGACTTTCATTTGGATATATTGTTGTTATCTATTTTACTAACTTTTTATTGTCCACCGCCAAAGGAGAGTGAAGTTAATGCACAAGAAGCGTTGCCGGGAAATTTTTCATTTCAGCATGACTTTCTTGAGATAGTGGAGATAAAATTTAAAGAGGGGAGTGAAGAAACAGTCAAAGAGGTGGTCAAGACTTTGGGTGCCCTTGTAAAGACCATAGGAAAAATTGTAATCCTCTAAGTTTGTCGATAATCATTCAAATCGTTTGACAGGTTTGGGAACTGTTTTAGTTTGATGAATCAGTGAATGGATGTTATGTCTTTAGCTATATTTCTGTTCCTTTTCTTTTAAGTTAGATTATTGCAAAGAAAACTTGTGTTTTGTGGTTTTGTGCAAGGAACATGTACGTAGCGCTTGTTGTTAGCTATGTTTTGTGGATAAACCTACTTTCTAGCTATGAAAACCCCTATATTTCAATTCTTCTTGTTTGGAGTTGTTTGATTTGTTTGCTAAGAAAAATGAGGTAACATCATATTTTATTCATATCCAATGATAAATTAAGCTATGATGCAAAAAATAATATAAATATTGAACTTCAATAAAATGTAATTATTTGTTACTTATCAATGACAGTTTTAAGATTTGTTATTTATCCATCCAAACTCAAATATTTGATTAGTATTTTCATTTCTAAATTTTTTGTAGCAGTGCGAAAGCAACAAAGTTATCCATATACATTGTTATTATGTAAAAAAAAACAATTATATCTATAATTTTAGAGTTGATATTGGACTATCTCTACAAAAAGGCTTTTGAAGAAGCTCGCAACAGCTTTCCAATCAGCTTTTTTTTTTATCACATATATAATATAATAAATTAAAAAAAATAAAGTGAGCTATTATCTTATTTATTAAATAAGAAAAATATATTTTTCATTTTTTTATACAAGTTAGAAAATTATCATTACCTCCGATCAACTACATTTGAGACATATGTAAGCTATGAAAAAATTAAGTGTACACTATTTTAAAACTTAAATTATGTGCTGATTACATAATTGAGAGGTGTGCATAGCTAGCAAAGCAAATTGTCAACTAATAATAATAGTTGTAGGCTTATTTGACGCTAATGGTAGGTGTTAAACTCGGAAAACACACGCACGAAGTGTTTTTGTAACCTTGGAGATTAAAATTATGAATTTAGTTAAAAATTATCTTCTTTTAACAATTATTTGACAATGTCTCATTTTCTTTTCTCTTCGCAAATTTAATAATAAAAATTGCAGATTATTCTTTCAGTTATGCCAAGTTTGATAACTCAATATTAGTTATTACTACTTTATTATCATTATAATTAAAACTTGTTTTATTTTCATTTATTTTTCTCCAATAATTTATGAAATATTTATTTCAAACTTTTATAATTTATTAAATGCAAAGGTTTAAATAGCGTTTATCGCGTCATAACGGAGCGGCTGAAAAAACACTATAGCAGCACTATAGTGCGCTATTTTGAACCTTATTATGGACTGCACTGCAAAAGTGACATAGCTTTTATGGTCCAAAAACCTATAGCGCGCTATTTAGAACATTGATTAAATGTCAACTATGTCAAATATCTTGCATTAACTTTTTGTATTATTTAAAAAAAAATTGAGTCACTTGCTATTAATTTATAATGTTAGCACTCACATTTTATGCATGATTAAACTAGCAAGGTCACAAGTTTTTCCTTTCTCTGACAAGTTTCATGTGACCAATGTAACTACTAATTTCTAGCTTAATTATTCCTGCAATCATTTAATTATAAGTCCTCTAAAAATAATTATACATACAAGTATGTGCACACATGTTGGTAATACTATTACAGAGTCTCAACCTAATATTTAAAAATGATGAATTGATCATTTAGTTGATTTGAAACATTCGTATGAATATTTATTTACTAAGGAAAATAAGACAACATCATCTTCTTCTTTTTTTATATCCAATGATAAATTAAACTAGGTACCAGAATAGAAAATAAATATTGAACTTTAATGAATTTCAAGAAATCGTACTTTCGACTATTTATCAACTCAAAAGCTAAAAGAATGTAAAAATATTTTTCAAAAAATACAAAGTGTTTAATATTCAAAAAATGAAAATAATTAAGATCAGTTGATTCTTCACACATTGTTTTTAGTGCATTTAGACGACTAATGGCTTTTATTTAATTATATGCACTCGAAATAAAAAGTCCTCCAAGATAATTATAAAATGAAGTTTGGTATTTATGTTGCTATATACTGAAACCAGGGGTGGAACTAGGTGGTTCCAGGGGGCAGTCCCCTGGATTTTGAGTTTTAGTGGAGATTTATCGGTTCCGACCGACTTTGTTTGCCTTGGAATTTTTTTTTTGCCCCCTTCTAGACGTTTGATTTGTAATTCGGGTTAAATTTAGGATTAAAATTGAAATAAATTTGTTGAATTTTGATTGGTAATTAGAATTACAAGTCAAAGCATCAGAAATTACAAGTCAAGGCATTGGAAAGTATAAGTTAAAGCATTATTTTTTATCGAGCACCCAATTGGTTAATGGATTTAAACTCAATTAGGTATTTAAATCCAATTCGATATTTTTTTGCCTCCCCTGACGAAAATCCTGGATTCGCTCCTGATTGAAACATTATTTGTTGCTAATATTCAGAAAAATGTGATCTGTATTCGGGCAAAATTAAAGAGAAACAATCATATTCAGTTGATAATTCTGAAATCCACAAAATGATTATCAAAATAAAAAAAATAAGATTATGGATACGTTCCCTAAAATTAAATAGGTTTGTGCATTAAATTTTGTACAAGTCAAAATTCTCCTCATCATGAATTAAGTTTTGATAAAATTGAACCTTTAGTTTTTCAAACCGCTAGAATGATGTCCTCTCAATTTTTAAAAGTTAATTAGGATGTATTCGGATGCATGAGTATATATAACTTGGAACTTATGAGATTTTCTGAAAGAGTTTTATTTTCCGTAGACAGTTTGGTGTGCAGTTTTAGATGGGAATGATTTTCAAGGTATAAATTATTGAGAAAATTATTCCAAAATAAGACTATTTTTAGAATTCAACTTGTTTTTGTCTATTAGTGACAATTTTTTTTAAAGAAATCCATTTTTAACATTGATATACATATGAGGATTTTTCAAAACTATTTTCACAGTACAATCAAATATTCATTTCAGCACGTTTCCAATAATCATTTCTATACATATCCATGTGTATGGATTACCGTAAATTAATTTGTGTGTTCTTGTACTCGTAAAATATCACCCGCACAATTTTGTGACAACCAAACATGCTCTAAATAAGATGCTACAATTAATATTTAATAAATTTAGATAAGTTTTTTTATAGATATTATTATTAAAAAGTTTGTTGTTAATATAATTTATATTAAATTAAATTGAGTGCCAGCTAACCTACAAAATACAGTGTAACTCGGTGAGAAATCTACTCAATTTTTTTTAGCAATTAAATCTACTAATTTTTTCTTAGATTCAGTGACATACATGCAATTACCTATTTAGATCTTTTGTGACAAATAATAATAATAATATAATAATAACATCATTACTTTTTTGACGTGTTGATAATGCTAGAAACGTTATTAATTTGTCCGGAAAATTTGTTTAGTCCCACATCACATATTTTCAAAATGCCTCTCCCCCAAAAGCTTATAAATAAGAACCCATACTGTTGGTAAAGATGCACCTTTGAGGGAAGTAACTACTGTAAAACATCAGTTGCATCTCTCTGAAATCTTTTCTAATTTTCTCCACCATAGATAAATAATGCTAGGCTTTTTGTAAGATGTCTTCAAAATTTTTGATGCTTGGAATAGTTGCAGTGGTAGCTTTTGGCATGGACGATCTAGGAAAAACAAAGCCGTCAATGGGAAAGACTTCTCAGGTACATCATAAGATCTCTCATTCATTTTTTTTTCTTCTTAATTTTTATATTTAGTTCAGTAGTATTTATTATTTTCTAAAGAACTAGAAAGATGATTTTCTTTTTGATCTTATAGAAAAAACTGCATGTATCAATAATACAGTTTCTTAGGAAGATTCAAGAGAACCGTAATTAACAATAATATTAGCTCCTTATAGTTTCACACTGCTACACAAATATATAGCAACCACACAAACTCTGTGAAACTCTAAAGAACTATATCATTTTCCTTCTATGGGATCGAAAAGTTTTCATCATTGTAAATTTTTATAAAATAATTGATAGTTTTCTCAAAATGAAAAATTCTGAATTCTAGGTATGGTATTGTGTCCTTTGTAGAATAAAAAGTAATACTCAATATTTAGTGTGACAACAAATACGTGCTTTCCCTTTTAATTTTTTTTTTTTTGAAAAACACAAACCGTAGATCTTCTATCCTTAAATATTAGGAATTGTAGTGATTGCTAGGTCATAATTTTTATTTTATTTTGACAATAACAACATTGATTATCTGTTTCTTATAAAGAGGATGAGAAAAAAAATACAAGATGATAGTTTTATGCGGAGCCAGAAAAATTTGATCTAAGAGAACCGAATAAGTTTTATGTATTGTAATTTAATTTTATAAGAAGGGCCAAATAGTGCAGGCTTTGTTAAAATTACAAAATTTAATGGATGGAAATGCAACTTTTATTCATAGTGGAAGCCTAGACCTCTAGGATAACTTTTATTCATTGTCATGGTGATGATAAAAAAATTCGTTTTTATCTTAACTTCTTATCTTCTTATCAAATATAGTCCTTAAGAAAATAATACTTAGTATTCACATCACATGGTCAAGTTTTGAAACTTTATTGCAAAATTAATATGATTGTAGAAAATAATGGTATTTAACTAAAATAGTTACAATAATATATTTTATCTGCGAGGATAAAATTGCTTACCAACATTGGCAATAGTCAGTTTTTATCTCGTTGATAAAACAGATTCTTGCGATGATATTCTAAGTTTCGCAATTTTTGTTTGCGGTTTGCTTTACTATTTTCAAGTCTTCATTTATAGTAGTAATTCTCAATGACATTATTAATACTATATATAACATTATTAGTAGTGTATAGATCAGTGGTCTAAAATTGATATAGAAATGCTAAAGCATGTTTTTTTTTTTTGTAAAAGACAAAAAAAAAATGAAATTATTTCTCATTTATTTCTTATAATGAAGTTGTGATATTGATTTTAGTGTTCTAATGAAAAGACTCCTTTACATTATTTATCTTAATTTCAAGATTCTAGTGTTGAAGACAATAATATTATAGTTGAAATAAGTAGAAAGGCTTATGAAATTAAATATTGTTTTATTTTTGTAGGTTAATGGATGTGATCAAATTGGAGGTTATTTTGATCTTCCACGACCAAAGGGTCCGCGATTTAACGGACATGAAAATTTTCATCCATAAAGGTATTTTTCTGTTCTTACATAAATTTATGATAATACTCTAAAATGCACTAAAATGCACAAAATGCACAAAGCTCTTTTATGTTTTTCATTAATTCCACATAAATTTATGATATATATTTGGTGCTATTTTCTTTTTTGGACAATGGGACGCAGTGCACACACTAGGAGCTACATGAGTTTTCTCAAGGATACAAAAGGATAATTTAAAAAAAAAAATTCTGTTTTGGTTCAATTTTTTAATCTACAAAGCTTGATTATTTGCCTTTTTCTGACAATTATTTGTTGTCTTTCTCCTTTTGTAAAATGTTAGATCACCAACAAAGCAGCTCTTCAACAGTACGAGCCCTTCGGTGACAGAAAAAACACGCACTGTTGGATGCAGCCAAGCCAACCAATACAGGGTGAGAAGGAAACGGCTCCAACTGAGGTTCCAGATTATAAAAGAGATAGAGATAAGTTAGAAATGAATTGTATTGTATTGATTGAATTCAAGCAAAAAAAAAATGTTATGTTGTAAATATATCTTGTTTAATATATTTTTTTATGTAAAATGAATAAAGATGTTGCGAGAGAGATTGATTAATTTACATAATGTTTAATTTCTTTTGGTAATTCGATCAGAATTAAGTCGTCTTTTTTTTTCATTATTTTTTTCTTCTGTCTTTTTTTCATTATTAATTATAAGATTTTGTATAATTTTTAATCGGTTGACTGGTCTTAATTTCAGATTGCTTATTGATAGCAAGTTGGATAAATTTTTAGGTTGACCATAACTTTAACAAAGAATGCTGATGATTTGTTGCCGACTACATTGTCAAAAAAAAAAAAAAAAGTGAGATTTATTTATAGGCTCTTTAGTTCAATTTAGGAACTCAGAAAATTGATTGCATCTCAATATTATCAGCAAGTGAACACACTATCATGTCATTGCTTCAAATTGGAGTCTTGACAAATGACAATGCTCAAGTTAATAGAACTATCCAGGGCCTACCCAGTAAATTCCTGCTGTTTTAAGTACAGAGGATTCAAAAAAAGAAGAAGAAAGAATTGGTGCACTATGAGATTCCAATGTTCATGTAATACAAAAGGTATCATGTTCTTGTTTTAAACTTGAAGATGTTAATAACAACAACTAGAATTTAGAACTGTGTGAGACAATGCCAAAGCATATCTAGCGGGTCTAATGGGTATTCGTACCCTCTGCTTTTCCTTCCATGCTTTGGCCATATAGCATGTACCCGGAGGCCCACAGAAGCATGTCTTTCAGCATTCCTGGCAGATGGTGCATGGCCGGGATGCTCTGCATAATTAACCACTTCGTAAAAGAAGGTTAATTTGTATACGCATAATTGTCGGTCAGTCAACTTTTAACTAAAAGATTCATATCTGCTCATATAATTCTTTAGAATTTGCGTGTTGATTATCAGTTAATGGTCGCCATCTTAATTTAATATTCATTTGTGAAGGAAAAAGTAAGAAGGAAATAGCTATTTAAATTATCAGAGGGATGTAGCAACCAAAACTAACTTTTGAGAAAATTGGGATAACAATAGAAGCATTTCTTAGCTCCAAGAGGCTTTTACAAAGTGTGCATTCAAATATACACAATTATTATTACATAGAAAAGGCTTTTAGAATGACCAGAAATATTGCTAGTTCTCAGCATCACTTATTTAAGAATGGGATATTACTGCAGAAACACTACAGTTTTATCAATATCTGACTATAGACTCTTGTATCAGTGAAAATGTTTCCAAAGAAAACATTAATTTAATTCTAAATGATTCAGTCACAATTGCTAATGCTTACTTTTGAACAGTCAAAGTTTGACTTGAAGAGAGAAATAGCTACCTTATGAAAACAAAAATCTGTACTGTATACTAATGCAATCTAACAAGTACAACCAACCTGAGCCATAATCTAAACCTGCAGATTGTTCTTCATATGTGTGGGCCTGCATTAATAATTTATCAGATAATCAGAAATTGAAGCTTAGTGGTACCGTAATCAGTACATTACAGAAACATTTTCATATAAGACCAACTTGTTAGTTCTTTCTGGTAGCTCCCTTAATTAGTACTCAAACAAATTAATGGCTCAGGCATTTCATGGAATGGCTGGTGTGCCATTGCAAATAGACCTGTACCAACACCAATAAAAGAAAATGGGAAATCTAAACAGAGCTAATTAGTTTTGAATCAAAGCATACTATTAGGAGATGACTTGTATGGTTCAGAGTTTGAGAACAAAACGATTACAATGGTATCTAAAATGAGCATACAATGATTTCAAATTACAATAGCACACATACATGACTAATAGCCATATATATAATTGGATTTTGAATAGATAATTGTAAAAGGTATTAATTTTAATGAGAATTTTTATTAAATTGATTTATAAAACAAATTTACCCAAAATGTCGAGGCGTTGCACAATATTGTCATAGCATTTACTTGCCGTGATGGCGTGATGTTCTTTTGTATCTCTTGTGAATTATATATAGTAAGTACCGTATAAATTAAATATCATATTAGTTAAATCTGTGAAGAATGCATAAATAATAATTCAATTAGCATTCTTAAAGAAATTGATTTCAAATTTGGAATTTTGAAACTTTCACGTAAACGAATAGATATGTTGCAAAAGAGTGGTGTGCAGTATTAATCATCTAATTTAAATAATGTTTGATTTTTTTGGTAATAATGTACAAATTAATTCCTGTAACGGCTATGTGATTAGTTTATTTCATTATAATTTTTCTTCTATTTTATTTTTTGAGTTTATTTCATTATTGCATAATAGCGTAATAGCACTGTACAGTACAGGTGAGAAAGTATAAACAGGAAAAGGAAATTAACTTTGGAAAAACAATAACTTTGGAAAAACAATAATAACTTTGGAAAAACAATAGTTAATAGAGCAATCCAACAAGTCCAAATAAAGTAAAAATAATTCAACCTGATTGGCTGCTTGAATCATCAGTCTAACCTTTTTTTGATAAAACATCACTCTTACCTATTATCTGGTCCATGAGATCTCTCGCATCATCAACTCGCCCCATATCTAAAAGCACTTCTAATATTGGAGAGTAGGCAGCTAAATCAGGTTTCACCCCTTCTTGCTTCATTCTTCTCAGCATGCACATAGCGTCATCTACTTTTCTGTTCTTGGCATATGCCTTAATCAAGGATATTCATCACATCGGAGTTAAAAAAAAATTTGAATCCCTGTTCCATTGAGCAATCCATCATGACAACAAGAAACAATACACAAAGTGAAAAATATATACATTCCTTTTTAGCTTTTAATTTTGATAGGAATGTTCTTGGAAGTGCCGTGTTTCTCAAAGTGTTGGAATTGAGGAACTCTGAAATCCCAGTAACAGTTTTGCCAAGTATTGTTAGAGATATAGGTATAGAAAACATACCTGAATCTGAGCTTCCTAAAAATATAGGAGACATGAAAACTGTTCGAAGTTGGATGTTAGAGATATAAATATACAAAACATACCTGAATCTATATTGAACATCTCATCACTTCGTAATGATTATGTGAAACCTAGCCCCCAAAATTAAAGGGCCACCACCCTCTGGAACATATCTATTTCAACTACAGATCCTGAAAACAGTTGTTGTTCAAAAGTCATGGCTAGAAAAGATTCGGCACTTCCGGATCCACCTTAGGTTGGCACTTTCAAACAAGGACAATTTAGACTGAAAATCTATTTTTAACCTTTTGAATCGCATGGACAAACTCATCTGGGTGGCAATTATGAGCAACATTATACCGTCAGTGTTTGATGATACAAGGGCCTTTCCAACATTTTCCCTCTAATTTAATTGACTTCACCATCTCAATGTTTGGAAAGGCACTTGTATGATATCAACAGACTCCGAAGATTCCCATTTCGTCCATTCTTAAAAATGGACTTTCATGGATGCACTATGCAAGAAAGGAGAAATTGAGAGGGCAAAGGCACTTGCTTCTCTCTCAGTTTCTCCTTCCTTGCATAGTGCATCCATGATGGTACTGTAAGTCACAACATTGGGCATGTGGCCTTTAGAAATCATGTGGTGTAGCAACTACTTTGCCCTCTCAATTTCTCCTTTCTTGCATAGTGCATCCATGAGAGTGGTACAGACCACAACATTAGGTTGAAGCCCTTTAGAAACCATGTAGTTCAGGAGTTCCTCTGCCTTCTCAATTTGTCCCATATTGCACAGCCTATTCATAAGAGTGCTATAGGAGTAAAGATTATGTGTGCAGCCCAGCTTAGGCATTTTGTCGAGCACTATAGCTGCAGCTTCAGGGATCCTATTATCCTTACAAAGACCCTTCAGTAATGGATTGAAGACATCAGGATCAGCACCCGATCCGACCTTAGGAAATCGTCTGAGTAAAACAAATGCTAATCCGACCCGATTCACTCTGGTACAGCAGTTGATCAGGATGCTATATGTGTAGATATCGGGTGAGATCTGTTTAGATTGGGTCAATTGGTAAAAGAGGGGAAAAAAAATAGTAGCGTAATGGTTGGTTAAGTTGTTCATGCAAACCAGGGCAGCGAAGAAAAGGTTGAAGGAATAGATGGTCGGCGCTAGGCCCGGTTTCCATGAACAACTTAACCAACCATTAGGCTCAGGCGGTCGAAGAGGGGCAAGTGCTTCTGAGATAGTCACGGTACCCGACCTATTGCGCTCTCTTAGGACTAATTCCAACTAGCGGGTCGCCATGGCACGGGATTGGCTTTGAAGAGGATGATGGAAATAGACAGAGAAAGGAGAGGAGAGGATTGGTAGGAATACTGGGGTTTGATGGAGTTCTCGCCTCAGCGTAAGACATCAAAGCCTTCAGTAAAAAGGTTGTATTTCCTCCTATTATTTGGGCTTGGGCCATATATTTGTTATCCCACTGGAAATTCTATTGGGCCTTTTTTCCTTTCTAAAAAACGAGCCCATGTGAAATTTATTTACGGTGACTGCTGACTGAGTGATACAAATATTCGCTACTAGTAGAATTCAAGAAAAAAAATTCGGACATCATTCCTTTCCTTGGCGGCTGGCGCTGTTTCGGCACCGCAAAATGACGCTTCTTTTGACAGATTAGGAATAGTACCTTTTATAAAAAATATTATCTAATTAATCATCTTTTATAAAATATGGGTGATAGTTTTGTGATTTCACATTTTTAGATGGGAGAATTTTAAAAGAAAAAAGAAAAATGCACTCTACATTGAACTAATAAATTTTAGTATTTTTATCTATTTTTCTTAGTAAAGGCCTCGGTACACTCCGGCATCATTTAGATGCTATTTTTGAGAATTGAATATGTGTTTCTCTTCTCGTGCCATTATACTAAGGACGCAGTTATTTTGTACTTTATCTATTAATATTTTTTTTTACAATTTCATGCAAAACATGAAATTATCAATTTTTTTGTAGGTAAGTACGATATGTATTTTTCCTTGATTTTTTTACTATGTTACAGCGAGTACAATATATCAGAATTTTTTTACTTTTTTTTTTTTTTTTTTACGATATACATATTTCCAGATTTTTGTTGTAGAGAGTACTATATATATTTTTCACAATTACATTGGCTTGATCTTTTTACTTCTCTATAATAAAATATGAATCAAATAAGGTCTCCTGTTTATCAAACACAGGCTTCATAAATGCAATGCTGCCACACTTTATTCCAATATATACATTCTATTTGTTTTTCCAAAAATAATTTTAACTTGCCGCTTTCATTCATGGACAAGAAAAAAAAAGTAGCTTATGTTTGGACCAGAAGAGTCCCCTGTTTGCCATTAGCTACATAATTTTCTAGCTAGTAGATGTTGTAAAATTTTTTTTAACAGTGGGTTCGGCAACCTGACAGGGATTGGCCAGTATGTGACAGTGCGGGCCCTACCGACAGGATTGCCATTTCTCCCACTTTATATATGTAGCATTAGAAAAAAATTAAAAATTAAAACTATAACATACTTTTCACCGAATCTCATCTGATAATCCAAATGCTGAGTAATTCAGCAGTTGAAATGACTCCAACCGCCTAATTATCGAGCGCTCGAACTCTGAGATGAGATTTGGTGGAAAGTATGTTATAAGTTCAAATGCTGATTAGATTTATAACTCAATTTATACACTTGCTCAAAGCTACATCTCAGCGCAAAACTGTGGTCCGGCAAAACAACATCTCAGCAAGCCAGGATCGAATTCTAGAGAGTATGGTACAGATCAGGCTTAATCAACTGACAATTACCTGGGATCCTCTATAAAACTGGCTGCTCCTTTCAGTTTCAAGCACCTTGTACACAAACTTGTATTCAAGCTGCATGCGTGGAAAGCAAGGCTACTATGTACCAAGCTCAGAAATTAATGCATATTAGATCTGCAATTGAATCAATCACTCTGTACACCATTTTTCCCACTCTAGTTGAGGGTCATGTTGAGACGATTTTGGTGGAGTAAAGTGAAAGCTGGTATATGGCTTTGCTTCGATGGGAAACAGCAACTAAACCAAACAGGCTTAAGGGAATTGCAGTACTTTAATAATAATCAAGCATTCTGGGTCCAGACAATGACTGCTAAATGTTTCCCTCAATCAACACTCTGCCAAAATAACAGAAGCTCAAACTGCTCTAAGCCGTGGCATGAGATGATGCGCCCCAGGCACGTACTGGCACCGCATGCTAGGGTCTTAACAGGGAATGGTACCCTCCGTTCCGCTTTCTTGCATCCATGGCATGCCAACTGGATGTGTACACGTCCAAGGAATCTCTCATGGGGAAGATCCTGTGGAGTCTCCATTGGCAAAACCAGGTATTTTTCTCACTAAAAAGGTCATATCAATAGGTATCTGAAAGCAACTCACCAAATACTGAACTCTGTCTCAGTGCTCAACTGGTTAGTCATATCAAAAGCTCTTCATGATGCGGTGCTGAATTTATCTGTAGACCTGGAACCCATTAACCCCTATGCAGATTCCAGTACAGGGATCGGCTTGTGAATTATATCTAGGTTCAAATTCATGTAATTCTTTTTTTTTTTTTGCATATATCACGCCCGTAGGCTCCTTACATCAGAAAAACAACACAATAATCAACATTCCAGCTCAGGAGAGAAAGGAAAAACAAAGAGATAGAACTTGAATCAATCCAGGCTCGTAAGTCTTGGTGCAAATGTTGGGAAAGTGTACCCTTTGCAGTCCCACCCCTCTATTCTCCCTCTCTTGGCTAATTGATCAGCGAAGCTGTTTTGTTCCCTGTTGATATAACAGCACTCGAACCTCCTGTTCTTTTTAAACATCATCCAGACTTCGTGGTAAAGTATTGAGTGTGCAGCAGTTGTGCCACCTTGTGTACCAGCTTAGTTTCAACTTTCAAGGTTGGGACAGTGGAACTAGAGAGGATCCGTATCCTCCCAGGTACCTGACTCAAGCAAATTGAAACAGACGGCCCAGATTAATTCTATTTGCGCCAAACTAAGGGGGTCTGTTTGAGATTCGTGCCATGTTAAAAGAACCATCCGATCGTAATTGATGGGTTGTGGGTTTGTTATTGGGAGATCCATAATTAATTTTACAGCTGCTTCCATTAGAAGACTAAAGTTAGTGCTTAACTAGTAATCTAAAGTGTAGAAAATTTGTCCAAATCAGAAAAGCAGTCTGCATGGGCGAAGTGGTAATTTGGTTTCAACTTAATTTCAACACTAAAATTAAATTGATTAATCATGTAACTTTGTTGACATGATCATTAATTTAAGCATTTTAACTCATTTCCGGAGTTCTTCCGACTAATCATTATTAAAAAAATTGGGAACCTTGGCAATTATGCTTGGTACTAATCATTATTCAAAAGTCGTTAATATGCAAGTATGCATCCAATGGTTTAAATCGCGCCAACTCACTTATTCCTTCATTTCTTGTACAGTATAGAATCAGATATTAAATTCAAGATATTAGGTTTTTAAATTTTAATTACCGTTGAACTGTTTGTGCACAATTTTATTATTTGGTGTATATTTGGGAAATAAATCTGCTGTTTTAATAGGAACTTGTTATTTCGATCCCAACCGTTCAAATTTTTCCATGCGTGAATCTCAACGAAGATCAACTATTGGGATCGGAGTAACGGGTTCTTGTTATTCCAAAGGAATAACAGCAGATTTATTTCCTTATATTTGTGAAAGCAATTGAGATTAATGTTGTTTTTACCTAACTATCTTAGCTTGCATTCGTGGTTTAATTACAAGACTCGATACAGAAGCATATTTTATAAATTAAAGTGTAATGGTATGGAGATGGATGCAAATATTTAAAGTTGTAAGTGTTACAATGAAAAGTGCGAATACCAGAATCGCGGATGTATTAGCACATAAATTTCAGATTTGATATATACAACATGCAGTTGCTGTGAAATTTTGTATATTTTTAATTTGGCAATTTTACAAGCTTTAGGAAGATGATTAGCGCATTTCACAGCATTCACCTAATATGATTGTATAATATGATTCAATAATAGACTCAGTTTGTTCATAATGAACAGACAAAAACTTTAGAAACAAGTATGATTCAATACGAATATCATATCTACACTAACAAGCATCCAAAATATATTTTTTAATTCATGTGTACAAATATTCTAATTTTATAATATTTGGACTTGATCTCATACAGGGAAAAGAGAGTACTTGTACTCTAATTGTTACCAGTCTGCAGGGGCAAAATGGTAGTTTGGTTTCAACTGACTTAGCAAGTCTAATCTAGCATAACAGCACCAATACAAGTTCAACGAAACCCGAAGAGGAAATAGAAAGAACATGAACAAGCAAATTAGATTTTTAGCATTGAAAAGGAAATGCAACCTTGTAATAAGGTGACAAAGGAAAGCAAAAAGAACAAGATAAAAGAAAAAAAATTAGCAAGCAGTATATACAAATAGTCAATTAATAGAGCAACCAACCAGCTCCCTTAGAAGAACAAATAGTTCAACCTTATCCATCAACCCTTTCTTGCATAGACCATCAATTACTGTATTACAAGTAACTATATCCAGTAAAAAAAACTCTCTGAAAACATATGGTTTAGTAAATCATCTGCCTTTCCTCCGAAGTGCATCCATGATAATATTATACGTCATAATATTCGGTAATATCCCCTTTGAAACCATCTCTCTCAGCAACTTTGTTACCTTTTCAAATTTATCCATCTTGCAAAACCCATGAATAAGTGTGTTATAACTAACAACATTAGGCTGCAGACCTCCAGAAATCATGTGATGTAGTAATTCCTCTGCCTTTTCAGGTTTTCCTTCCTTGCATAGTGCATTCATGAGAGCAGTGTAAGTCACAACATCAGGCTCATGCCCTTTGGAAACCATATGCTCCAGCACGTTCACTGCCTTGTCTATCAGCCCTTTCTTGAAAAGCCCATCTATGAGAGTTGTATAGGTCACAACATTAGCTTGAAGCCGTTTAGAAGCCATATGATGCAGGAGTTCCTCTGCCTTCTCAATTTCTCCTTGCTTGCACAGTGCATCCATGACAGCACTGTAAGTTACAACATCCGGTTCAAGGCCTTGGGAAATCATGCACTGTAGCATCTGGTTTGCCTTGTCCAGGAGCCCTTTCTTGCAAAGCCCATCTATGAGAGTGTTATAGGTCACGACATTAGGTTGAAGCCCTTTAGAACCCATGTTAGCCAGGAGTTCCTCTGCCCTCTCAATATCTCCCTGCTTGCACAGTGCATCCATGACAACACTGTAAGTTACAACATCCGGTTCAAGGCCATTAGAAATCATGAACTGCAGTATCTTCATTGCCTTGTCTAGCAGCCCTTCCTTGAATAGCTCATCTATGAGAGTGGTATACGTCACAATATTAGGTTGAAGCCCTTTAGAAACCATGTAATCTAGGAGTTCCTCTGCCTTGTCAATTTGTCCCATTTTACACAACCCATTCACAAGAGTGCTATAGGAAAAAATATCAGGTGTGCAGCCCAGCTTAGGCATTTTATCGAGCACTATGGCTGCAGCTTCATGGACCCTATTACCCTTACAAAGACCCATCAGTAATGGATTGAAGACATCAGGATCAGCCCCCGGTCCATCCTTAAGAAACCGTCCAAGTAAAACAAAAGCTAATCCGACCCGGTCCATTCGGGTACAGCAGTTCATCAAGATGCTATAAGTGCATACGTCGGGTGAGATCTGTTTATTTAAGGTCAATCGGTTAAAGAGGGACAACACAGTGGGGTAATGATTGGTCAAGTTGTTCATGCGAACCAGTGCTTTGAAGAGATAGTTGAAGGGATAGATGGACGGTGCCGGGTCACTGCTGGCCAGCAGGCGGTCAAACAGGCCACGTACTTCAGGGACAGTAAGGGTGCCCGATCTACAGCGCTCTCTTACAAACGATTCTAATTGGTGGGTCCCCATTGCCGAGGATTACTTACTCAGTCAGTAGTACAGAAAATGGTTTCCGGATTCTTAATTGATCTAATTCCCCCAAGCCTAGGGCTCAGGTGCAAATGTCAGCTAATTTGTGCTGATTTTGCAAGATATGAAAGGAAAAAAAACGAATACCAAGCTAATCCGAAGCAAAGTTCAGCACCTATCAACCAAAACATAGCAAATATTGTGTAACAAATTAGCTTTTTTGGAAAAGCTTTGATAAGCTGAAATTATAATTTGAAATACGAACTCTTAGATGAACTAAAATGGGGGAGAGAGAGTGAGAGAGGGGAGAGGGGGTGAGAATCTGGGACAATACCTGACGAAGAGAGAGGAATGTTCGCAAGAAGCTCGGTTTCGATCAAGTTGGTAAATGTCTTTGCATCTGTGCATTCTTCGATCCGATGTGAGGCCGTGAGAGAAAATAGACTTAACTTTGTCACTCACTCTTCGATGTCGGGTTTCAAGAGCTTTTCTATTTTCTTTGGAGGTAAGCGGTAACGAGAGAAATTTAGAGCTCAGTCCATTTTACGGTACCAGGGAGGATATGAATTTGATTTGGTGTAGATGGGTATCTACTTGTACACTTTTCGCAATAATATAAAATATTAACAAGAGAATAAGGCAAATGCTAATTCAACATTGGAAGAATTTCTAATGTGTCCATACAAATTTTTAAAATAACTAATTTATCCATTAAAACACCATAATATCCAATATCTTCATAAAAACTCAACATTATTTCTTCTATCTCCTTTTATTTATTTCATTTTTAATTAAGTTATTTTAAAAATTGAATTGACAAATATATCCCTTATTTCCTCATTAAGAAGCAAAACAAAACTCTCTAATGTAAACGTACAAAGAGGTGATCATCGTTTAAAATAGCAGATTATATAGATAAATTAGAACAATGCAGTAATAGAGTTATAATAGCAGCTAGCACTTTTCTATATCACCACAGTACAACTTTTTTTCACAATTACAAATTTGAATGCCTTTTCTTTTAGAAAAGAGAGAATTCCATATAAATCAAGAAAACAAATTACCCAAATTTGAATCCTCAAACAAGACTCTAATATCTCCATTCCATTATTAAGCGCGTTCGGTGTCCGATCCGCCAACGGCTATGATTGAAAGATGAAATTTCAGATTTAATCTCAACCCTCTAATCAAATAATCTGTCTTGTTTTGATTAAATGCATCTTTTTTAAGTGTAGAAGTCTATATTTAGTTAAAAACATATTCGCTACATGTACAGTCACACAATATATTACAATTAAAATTGAATATACTGTCTTGTAGCGATATTTTTTTCCTTACTAATTTCTCCTACGTTTAGCAACTTCTGAATTTGTTTCCATATTTTTGGTTTCCTATATCTCCTTTGTTTCTATACAAATTATCATGACAGAAAATAAAAATCAAGTTTTTCTTTGTTTCCATATTTTTCTTTGTTTGTTTCTATATAGATCTCAACGGCATAATAGAAAAATCTTAAATATATTTGATTGGAGTTGTTTCTATACAAATCACCTCACACTTGAAATCGAGAAAATCAATAATAGAAATATTGTTTTCTAATTTTATTATATTTTTTCAATTGGAGCAATTATAATATATTTTCATATTTTTTTTCATTTTCAGAAATGTTGAACTATATCGAAAAGAATCACACTAGCAATGATA
Organism: Carex kokanica; assembly: GCA_025461125.1. Taxonomy (NCBI): domain Eukaryota; kingdom Viridiplantae; phylum Streptophyta; class Magnoliopsida; order Poales; family Cyperaceae; genus Carex; species Carex kokanica. The sequence continues at coordinate 67,168 of JAJGRX010001042.1, read as the reverse complement.
CTTCAAGATTTTTTTCATGTTATATTTGATCCATTTTTTTTTCATTTGTTGTTGTTTCTTTTACTGTTATTTATTATTTGTCTCTTCATTTTTTTTGTCATTTGTGTTTTTTTATTTTCATTTATATATTTTTTCTTAATTCTAGGTGAAATGTCAATAAAAAAAAATCTCTTCGTATTCTATTCAATTTTATAATATTTCCGTTGCAACGCACGGGCATGATACTAGTAAAACAGATGCATTTAATCAAAATAAGATAGATATGTGATTGGAGAGCTGAGATTAAATTCAAAAATTAATCTTTCAATCGTAGCCGTTGGTGAATCGGACACCCAACGTGCTTAATAATGAAATGGAGATATATACTTTTAGCATCCACAACCCTTCCTATAAACACAATTCTTTATTTACCTTTACTGACAGATATACCGTACCTTTTAGAGTATATACTTGTATCAAAACTTTTTAGTGCTACCACAGTGATTGGGGCTTAATGTTCCATTCTTAATTGTTGAGTTATTTAGATATATTAAGTTAATTAGTTAATGTTGTAAGGACCTATTTGTAAGAGTGCTTTAATATAAAAGAGGGGCCTCTCCATGAGAGAAGGTTAACCCTAATTTCATTCCCAATTACTTGATGGTATCAGAGCCTGTACCTAACAACTGGCAGGTAGCTAAGCAAGATCCTAGGTGGTTGAGTGCCATGCAAGAGGAACTTCAGGCCTTGAAGAAGAATGACACATGGGAGCTGGTACCTTTGCCGGTTGGGAAGCGTGCTGTTGGATGTAAGTGGGTGTATACAGTTAAGCAAACTCCAGAAGGCAAGATCGACAGATACAAGGCCAGATTGGTTGCTAAAGGCTATAGCCAAACTTATGGCATCGACTATGACGAGACATTTGCTCCAGTAGCAAAGATGAGCACTGTTAGAGTGTTGGTGTCATGTGCTGCCAACTTCAATTGGCCACTACATCAGCTAGATGTCAAGAATGCATTTTTGCATGGAGATCTCCAAGAGGAGGTGTATATGGAAATTCCACCAGGCTTCGCTACTTCTCAAGCAGCTGGGAAGGTATGCAAGTTGAAGAAGTCTTTGTATGGGTTAAAACAGTCTCCGAGGGCATGGTTTGATAGATTCAGGTTGGCAGTCTGTGGTATGGGGTACAAGCAGTGCAATGGGGATCATACAGTGGTTTACATGCACTCCAAAACTCGTATCACTATCCTGGCGGTCTATGTTGATGATATTGTAATCACTAGAGATGATGCTGAGGAAATCCTACGGTTGAAGAAGAAACTGGGAGAGGAATTTGAAGTTAAAGATCTAGGGCAGTTGAAGTACTTCCTCGGAATTGAAATTGCAAGGCCGCGAAAGGGTATAGTGCTTTCTCAGCGGAAGTATGCTCTTGATCTTCTCTCAGAGACAGGGATGTTGGGTTGCAAAGTTGCTTCTACTCCTATCGAGCAGAATCAGAAGATGTGTGCCGAGGGTGGTGACCCGGTGAGTAAAGAGCAATATCAAAGATTAGTTGGACGACTTATATATCTATGCCATACGAGACCTGATATTACTCATGCAGTGAGTGTGGTGAGTAGATATATGCATGATCCCAGAGAGCAGCATATGGAGGCAGTTCGCAGAATTCTCAGGTATATTAAAGGAAGCCCAGGAAAAGGGTTATGGTTCAGGAGTTCTGGACATCTGAGAATTGAAGGTTATTGTGATGCTGATTGGGCGGGTTGTATGGATGATCGTAGGTCCACTACAGGCTACTGTGTATTTGTTGGAGGCAATATCATATCTTGGCGTAGCAAAAAGCAAGATGTGGTCGCTAGGTCTACAGCTGAGGCTGAGTACAGGGCTATGGCAATTAGTCTGTGCGAGTTGATGTGGGTGAGAAACATGTTATCTGAGCTGCGCTTGTTTAGAGGAGACTCCCTACAACTTTGGTGTGACAACAAATCGGCAATTAATATTGCAAACAATCCAGTTCAGCATGATCGCACCAAACACGTGGAGATCGATCGGTTCTTTATCAAGGAACAACTGAATAGAGGAGTTCTGACCTTGAGCTATGTGAAATCAGAAGAGCAGCTAGCTGATTGTTTAACAAAAGGATTAGGTTCTAGAGAGTATGATATCTTTTGTAACAAGATGGGGATGATTGATATCTATCGCCCATCTTGAGGGGGAGTGTTGAGTTATTTAGATATATTAAGTTAATTAGTTAATGTTGTAAGGACCTATTTGTAAGAGTGCTTTAATATAAAAGAGAGGCCTCTCCTTGAGAGAAAGTTAACCTTAATTTCATTCCCAATTACTTCATTAATTTTGTGTTTGTTGCCAGCAACTCTTTTATTCATTTCTATCTCAGCCCACATTAGGTATCAACTTGCTGTCAGCAAAGGTATTAGTGGTACCAGCCAACATCATGCCTTCCATCTGACAAGAATTTCACTAGAGATAAACTCAGAATAGGTACCAAGTATATTGAGATCTCTTCTTTACAATTCTCTGCCCAATATTTTGCACAATTGAGGTACCAAAGATTTTCACTCGAAGTTTTCAATAGCTTGGGAGAAAACATAGACACACTAATTTTTTTAAACATTTCAACAATACCAAATAATTCGTGGCAAAAAACAATGTTCTCTTATGTGGAAGGTCGAATATTTGAAACTCAAATAGAGAATATTTTTGTGAATATTAGACAGTTGAGTGGCTCGACCCCAACCTCTTCTCCAAAAACAACAAGTACCAAATTATATATACGTATATCAAGAAAATATAGAATGGCTTTAAACAACTATTTAATTTTGGTAACATTTGTTCAAAAGATTCTACACACATAAAGTATAGGGGATTAGAAAAAAAAAATTGGTGCTCTATGAGATCCCAATGTCCTATTGTCTGAGTATAAAATATTAACAAAAGATGCTACACACATTTCTAATTGAAAGATAAAAGTTGCAAATATATTTATATAGAGAAGTAATCATCTCAAATATTGAACTTGAAACAAATTTTATAATTAATATAAAGAATTAATCCTACCGGTGAAAAGAAGCAATCACAAATTATCACACATATATATAGAATGGTTAAGATCATCACATATATATAATAATGAAAAGAAGTTAAGTTCACAAATGAAAAGATGTTATACACGTATCTAACTGTTTGAATCGACTGTTTGGACTTTTAAAATTGCAAAATTAAATGAGTAGAACTAAGGTGCTCTTAAGCTCACCAAGCCCTTTGTGAGCTTAACTCAAAAACCTATCGGATTGACTTCAAACGACATTTCCAAACCGTTAGATGTTCAATCTATATTACAATGTGCTTGGAGACCAAATTTTACATTTTTTTAAATTTTTTTACTATTTATTAAGATGGTTTGAAAACCATTGTTTTTATTAAAATTATGTACCATTGGAAAACACGTTTTTCAAACCATCTTAATAAATAGTAAAAAAATTCCAAAAAATAAAAAATTTGGTCTCCAAGCACATTTTAATATAGATTGAACATCTAACGGTTTGAAAATGTCGTTTAAAATCAATCCGATAGATTTTTGAGTTAAGCTCACAAAGGACTTGGTGAGCTTAAGAGCACCTTAGTTCTACTCAAATTAAATTGGTGGTTGCACGGCTCGGTAACTATTATTTTAATCTTAGTCATTCTCTCTCCAATGATATATAGTGAAATGTAGAAAAATAAATTCAACTGATTCAATGCAAGGAGCAGTTGGCATTAATTGCGAGCTATCCATGTCCTCATTTTCTATCAATGAACGAGAATTCATCAAATTATCTATCTATATGATCAGTTGGAGTTTCATAAAACTGGTTCGGATATATTAAAATTCAGCATATTTGAATAATTAATAAGTAAATGTTATATTGTAAATTAACTTAAACGCACACATTTAATCAAATTCGTTACAATTGTTGCTAACAATTACTTCAAAATTACATGATCGAATTGAGATTACTTTTGTTAATTTTAACCGAAATTTTTATTAATAACCTAAAAAAAAACCAAAATTACAAAAAAAAACTACGTTTTTGGACATTTGGAAACTAACATTTATGCTGGATTATCCAGCAGAAATCCAGCTCAATTCCACTGGATAATCTAGCAGAAAGAGACCTTTCTGGGAAATCCCACTTCGGCTGGATTATCTAGCGGAAATGCTACTCCCGCTGGATGCAGAAGTAGTTCTTTTTTTGAATTTTTTTTTTTTAAATATTGATGTTTATATTTTATACTGTTTGATATTTTGTATGTCTAAATTGTTTGAATGTTATTTGAATTGAATTGTTCGCATCATTAATTAATTAGTCTGTAGTTCTAATTTAATTGTTTGAATGTATTAGTTGGTAGTTTTAATCTAATTGTTTGTTAATTAAAATCTGTTGCTTTAATAGAAATAAGATGTAGAAATTCGAATAAAATAAAGCCACATGCTGGACTAACATCTATCAGAAAATAACCAAAATAAAATTATAATCCATAAAGATAGTACTAATTGTCAGATATAACAAAACATGTCAAATAAAATAAATAAAAGAGCCCTAAAGATAGTTAAGAAAAAGTGAATTGAGAAGGGAAACGATGCACACACCACGGTCGCCTGAAGGGAGGAGTATCGTCATCGTCGTCGTTATCGTCTGTGATCTCGGGTTGTGTCTACGTCGCATGATCAGGTGGCTGGGAAGATGATGCCCCTGGGTCTCCTGGACCTGCTGGAGGATAATGATACTGAGCCAATGCCTCCAGGAGTGATTGTCTCTGTGCCTCCTCTATCGGCTGATCATATAGATAATCCTCCATCCAATCGAGGTTTTCAAGGAATTCCTCACAAGTAGTACCTGTCTTATCCTGATCCTGATAATGAGGATCCAGGGTCACATAAAATTCATACACAAATTTCATTCATTAAGTTGGAATTCATAAACAAATTTATTTTAATTAATGTAGTACATACCTGTTTGTGGTCTGCGGTTGGAGGAGGTCCCCAGTATTTTTTCCATTCGCCAGTATACAACGAATCTAGCTCTAGCTTTGGGCCTTCGAATATAGGAGCTGGAGGATATGGATTGACACCTATCTGTGTACTCTCCTCGGATGGGACCGCCTCCCAATTTTGTGGGACTGTGGCTTGCTCCATCATAGCACCCGTACGTTCGTCGGAACCATTATCCCTGCAGATTCCATAGCCCACTCTCATGTGAGGGATTCCACTGGATTTGTGAGGGATTAATCCAATGGAAGTTGATTTTATAGATGTCATTTTTGCTGGATAATTCAACGGAATCACTACCCACTTCCGCTGGATTACCCAGCGTAAATAACATTTCTGCTGGATAATCCAGTTGAAGTGAGATTTCCTAAAAAGGTCTCTTTCCGTTGGATTATCCAGCGAAATTGGATTGGATTTCCGCTGGATAATTCAGCAGAAATATTAGTTTCCTAATTTTCCAAAAAACGTAGTTATTTTCTATAATTTTAATTTTTTTAGGTTATTAATAAAAATTCCGGAATTTTAACTCTATGTAGACTATATAATATCAATGATAATTTGATGCTTTAAGCAATCATAACTTCAATTAATGAAAAGACCATTCTAATATTGGCAAAGGAAAATGTACCTTGAGATTTTTAATGTGTGAATGTGCATTTGTAGTGCTCTCTCCATCTCCTCCAGCATATTTGTATCATCAATGCTATCGATATCACTCAGGTAGCTAAAAGAAGTGACCATGAATATATATATCGTCAAAAATGTTGATATATACGAAAACAATATCCGGCCACGAATCAGGAAAGATTTTTTTGTTCTAAAAACTTCAGTACTAATCAGTGCTTGTTTTGGATCCTTTTTACCATATTTAGCTATATGTCTGTTTTGTTTAGAATTTTCCTTCCCCAAAATGTAAATCTTAAGATTCTTATCCACTCCACTACTCCAGTGTTAGGCATGGCATCATACACAACCATATATAGTCATAAGATTCGTGTCATTTTAAAACCTTTCCGTATGAAAATTTTATGAATTATTTCCGGCTTATATATTCACGGAATTTACTTTTTTTGATAAATTTAATTTTTTTGATACATTTATATGCAAGCATTATTAAAAAAAAAAAGCGAACTTGCCAATTTATATTAACCTTATACTGGAATGAATTTTAAATCCTATCAAATTATTTTCAAATCTTGAATTTGTAACTATGCACATAACTATGAAAAAACTGGTAAGCTAACACACAGGAAAAAAAACATTGTAATTAATGTTTATGTCATTGTCAGTAAATATTACCTTAAGGAACCAAGAGCCTTCTCAACTTCTTTTATCTCCGCTTGTAACACGGAGAGATGGTTTTGCTTATCTTCTAATTCTGATTGGCCACTAGACCCACTACCAAAACATTAATTTTACAATAAAATAAGTAAAATAATAAGAAAATGTTTGAAAACTGTAGGAGTTTGCCATATCAAAGGATATTATCATACCATCTAAAACTGTTAAATACCAAAGTGTTAAATCTTAAATGGTACCTTATTTGCTACATATATACCATAATTGAGAGGTGACTTACTGGTACAATGTACAGTTTTCCTGGACCAAATTCAACTATTAACTATCAAAGAAGAATTAACTAACCTGAGTTGGCACATTTGCTCATAGTTGTCATCAATATTTTTGCCCTGCTTTGCGAGTGACTTCTTTAGTTGCTGCATAAAAACAAGTCAATAAACAACTAATCAGGTTGTTTACAAGATTTTTTCCAAACAATTTCAGGTAGGCAATCTGTGAAATTTTTATTATGAGACAGTTTGGTGTGTGTGGCATGGAAGAATATGGATTTGGCAACGCTTCTTATCAGTTGGTTCCTAGTTATTTTAGATTTTAGTATATTTAATTTGGTTTAGTTCTATTAGCTTGTCTATGTAGCTATATATCTATATGGCTTGTTTTAGTTGTTAACTTCTGGTACCGAGATGTGGTATCAAATTTTGAATCTTTAATTTCTGATGAAACTGATGACATCCAATATATATGAAAACAAATACCGGTAATTTAAAATTTTGATGTAAATTAGAAGAAAGTAATGAACTCACTTGAATATCCTCCAGTTTTCTGTTTCAAAGTGAAAATAATAGTGTCAGTTCTATTTTAGGAAATAATTTCTAAAGCCAAAATAAGTATTAAGTATGCATGTACGTACATACCTTTCGTATCTTTCTTTTGAAGGAACTGCAGCATATCGTTCTATCGTTTGCTGGAAATTGCTGACAATAATAAAAGAAATACAATAGTCATGAGTTAAGGTTTAATTATGAGCTCTCATAGAAATAAAAATAAAGTTTGAGAATTGAGAATATAAATGATACCATTGATCTCCCAGAAAGATCTGAGGAGGTTTCTCAGTGGAGGGTGAGAAGAACAGTAACATTAATGGAACATCACACATTACAGACAGCTCCTTGGCCTTGTTCAAAAGACCATTTCTTCTTTTACTATACGTCTCTTTTCTCTCGTACAGAGTTTCCTTAGTCTTGATTTCAATTTTGTTTAATCCCATGCTAAATTTTAAAGAAAAGAAAGTTAGAACACGAGTCAATTTTCTTTTTTCTTGCAAAATTACCGAATTCCAGTAAACAAAAAAAAAGGAAAAAAAAGGCAGGAATTGGCTTGATTTCTCTCGGCATGCAAGCAAACAATTCCGAACCTTCAACAGATTACCTGAACACCCGAACCTTCAATAGATTAGGGGCACTTGTCTTGAGAGATAGAGAGAGAGGAGGGAGGGAGAGAGAGAGCTAAGAGAGAAGAATCAGAAGATGGTTTGTCGGAGAGAAACCCCGGGTAACTGAGGGGCAATTTATATAGTGCAATTTATTGGAAATTACAATTTTCATAAATAAAGAAAGTGGAAAGTGGAGAGAGTGAACATCGGACCTACTTTGGTTCGATGGGTGTGATGGCCATCCGATCAGCATCAAGATTCGTGCACTGTGCATCAAATACGTGCGAGTTTGTATCAATTTCCGTGCATACAGATTTAGTGCTAATCGTACTGTGCTAGAGTTAATTGAACCTAAAAGTATGTCCGATGCCTATCGGACCGACTCCTATCTCATTCTCCAGATAGATCGATTGCATCTAAATTCTGCACGCACGTCTGTATGTTCAAAAATAACATGTTAATTTATAATAATTCAATTTCTAATTTCGACTTATATGTCTGATTTGGTCTCTATAATATATTTTTAACCAATGATCTTTTTTATTAGTCAAAAATATAAACAAATATAGTTACAATTATAACCCGAATTAAATTTATTTTGTTATTGAAAAAACGGTTGCTTTCAATTGGCATGCGATCAAGGAAATAGACAACTTCTATTATAAATCACATAAGATTTCCTTTCGATTTATTTTCCTCTTTTACTTATTATTCAAGATTTTCTGAACTCACTAGTGATTTTAAGTCGCAAGAACTAATAAAAGCAAGCAAATAAAAAATTAACTTCGTATGACTTCTTGGTCTTTATTATGCAATTTTCATTCCATGATCTGAAAATATAGCCAATTAATTAGATGACTTAAACTTTGATTATCTTTTTTTTTTATTAAAAATAAGAATCTGGTTCTCATTTTATTGATGAAATTTTTGTTACATGAGGCGTGTACCACTTTTGATTATCTTATTGATTATTGAAAAGCTTGAGCAAGTCTTAACATGCTCTAGGAAATACACTTTTAGCTAAAATTAGAAGTCCGGAGCAATGATTTTTTTTTTTTTGAAATAAAAATGAGCATCAAATATTTTAACTTTAAATATTTAAAAATATCTTTTAAGCAGATTTCAAAACTACGTTAAAACTAAATTTTTTTGAATGGGCAACATTAAAAGCTAGATAGATTTTAACTTCTAGAGAAAGATCAAGAAAAACTTTAGTTTCCTCCCCTTTCCACTTTTTCTCCATTTTCGCAATACTTCATTTCAACTTTTACCTAAATGTTAATGGTATTATTTTTTTATGTAAATGAACCAAAAAAATAATACTATAGCTTATTAGCTAAAATTATTAATCTTGATCATTCAGCTTTCGGTGTTCATTTCATATTCCAGATTACATCGCTTGGTATATAATTTTACGGTGGTCAATATTTTAAGCATTTCATCAACAAATACTTGTTTGATTTATTTTTTGTAGGAACTAAACAAAACTCAATATCTAAATTAATGATTATTAGGGAAGCATGAACTGAACAAGAAAAGAATGATTACAGAAAAGTTATAAATAACATAAGTATAGTTTGGTGCAGGAAGATATTGATGCCATTGATTTTATAAATGAATTTTCACATTGACAAAATTTCAATTTCTCCCATCAAAATTTCAATATATCTTATTTGTCTATCTAAATTTGAAATTCTTTCATATTTTTCTTCTTATTATTTTAACTGAAATAGTCTTATCTAATTAATCATTAACTTTTGATTAGAAAATAAAAGTAACATTTTTACCTTCTCAATGAATATGACACATTCTCTCCTCTGCTTTTTGTTACAAAGGAAACCACTTTACCCTTCTTATTAACTCCAGTTTTTCGCTTTTAAGCTTGTATATTTGTAATAATGCAGTGCAATTGTTTTCCAATATTGTTCAACAGAACTACACGACTGCAATTGTTTTTTGTTTTTTTAAATTAAAACCGGAAACAACACATTCAACACAAATTAATTTGTCAAATTAAACTAACATTAGTAAATAATATTTGGGTCACAACTGACAAGGTATGATACAATTTTTGATGTGCACACGTGTGTAAGCAGGGGCGGACCCAGGTGTATCCAGGGGCCCTGGATTTTGAGTTTTAGTGGAGATTTCGGTTCCAACTGACTCTGCCCCTCCTAGAATTTTTTTTGCCCTTCTGGACTTTAATTTGATTTGTAATTTGGATTAAAATTAGAGTTAAAATTGAAATAAATTTGTTGAATTTTAATTGGTAATTAGAATTATAAGTCAAAGCATTGGAAAATATAAGTTAAAACATTATTTTTTATCGAATATCCAATTGGTTAATGAATTTAAACCCGATTAGATATTTAAACCCGATTCGATATTTTTTTTGCCCCACTCCTGACAAAAATCATGAATCTGCCCTTGTGTGTAAGAAAGCAAAAGGTTCATAAATAGCTCAGACTATTGTCATTTTTCAAACTTGTATCCCCATATGTCTCATATCCCTATATTTTTCGAACAGACTATTGTCATTTTTTGCTTGTTCGTGCTATTCAAAAATATTAAATACTGAATTTTTTCTGCAGACCCGGAACCTGTTAACCCGTTATGCAGATTCCAGGACAGGAATGGGCTTGTGAATTATATCTAGGTTAAAATGAATTGTATTCTAGTGTTTGTCATGTAAAGTATCGAGTGTGCAGCAGTTGTGCCACCTTGTGTACCAGCTCAGTGTCAAGGTTGTGACAGTGGAACTAGAGCAGGGTTAAATTGTTCATGGGTTGTGGGTTGGTTATTGAGAGATCATTTAAGTGAAGTTCCTATTGTATAATCAGAAATATTACACAAATCTTGATACTCATCAGTTCATTTAGTAGAAGGTGAAATCAAATTTCAATGGAAAACAAGAGCAATAAGAAAATTGAGCGTCTTGAGTAAAACTGTCGGCCTGACATGAACGATTGTTATCAAGCCAGGAATCCACATTTTCATCCATTTTTCTCAGTTATATCTAGGTTCAAATGAATATAATTCATTAATTCTAGGTGTTTGTTTTGCGAAGTTTATATAAACCAACCTATATAATGTCATTCTATGTTCAAATTTTCAGACCAAAGAAATAGCATTGTGGTCATGGTCATGACCAATTTTTAAACTTATACAACATATGGTATAAGTTAAAAATACACATGCAGATGCATTTCCTCGGACAACCAAAATTTTCCTCACAATTCAAAGAAAAGGAACAGACAGTCTGCAAGGGAAAAATGGTAATTTAGTTCCAAATAAATTTCAACAGTCAAATCAAATTCATTAATCATGAATTTTGTTGATATAATTTCAGCATTAGAACTCATTTCCCGAGTTCTTCCAATCATTCTTCAAAATTTTGTGAAACTTGGTTATTATGCACATTCAGTACAGGTCTGACTGGAAAGAGTATCAGCCATGAAGGACAACATACTTGTACCTGGCACCAATACAAGTTCAATGAAACCCCGGAAGGAAATAAAAAAGAGCATGAACAATCAAATAAGATGTTGTGCATTGTAAAGAAAATGCAACCTTGTAATAAGGTGACAGAGAAAAGCAAAAGGAACAAAATCAAAGAAAATATTTAGCAAAGCAGTATGTACAAATAGTTCAGTTAATAATATAGCAACTAACCAGCTCACTTAAAGTACAAATAGTTCATTTAATAGTTCAACATGATTGGTTGCTTGAATCATCAGTCTTACCTATTATCTGGTCCATGAGATCTCTCACATCATCAACTCGCCCCATATCTAAAAGCACTTCTAATATTGAAGAGCAGGCAGTTAAATCGGGTTTTACCCCTTCTTGCTTCATTCTTCTCAGCATGCACATAGCATCATTTACTTTTCTGTTCTTGGCATATGCTTTAATCAAGGAATTGTAAGTTAATTAATCTGGTGCTACATTACTTAGCAGCATACTATCTAGGATATTTATCACATCAGTTGCCTAACCGAGAAGTAAAATTTGATATGAAACAGTACCCGGCTTTATCCATGAGAATATTGCATGTCACAGTGTTCGGTAATACCCCCTTTGAAACCATCTCACTCAGCAACTTCTTCACCTTTTCTAATTTGTTTATCTTGCAAAACCCATTTATAAGAGTGTTATAGGTCACGACATTAGGTTGAAGCCCTTTAGAACCCATGAGATGCAGGAGTTCCTCTGCCTTCTCAATTTTTCCTTGCTTGCACAGTGCATCCATGACAGCACTGTAAGCTATAACATCTGGTTCAATGACTTTGGAAAGAAAATAAATCTGCTGTGATTCTCGGGAATCACAGGACCCTGCGATCCCGATCTCAACTGTTGGTCTTTCTCAAGATGCATGCATGAAAATTTACTTTTCCAAAAACGTTTCCGAGATCCGCGCACGGAAAAGTTTGAACTGTTGATCTCGGAATTTCAGGATCCTGCGATCCCTCTCGGAATTGCAGCAGATTCGGACTCCTTTGGAAATCATGCACTGTCGCATTTGTGCTGCCTTGTCTAGCAGCCCTTTCTTGAACAGCCCATCTATGAGAGTGGTATAGGTCACAATATTAGGTTGAAGCCCTTTAGAAGCCATGAGATGCAGGAGTTCCTCTGCCCTCTCAATTTTCCTTTCTTGCATAGAGCATCCATGAGAGCAGTGTAAGTCATGACATTGGGCCTATGCCCTTCGGAAAAGATGTGTTGCAGCATTTTCACTGCATTGTCTATCAGCCCTTAATTGCACAGCCCATCTATGAGAGTGGTATAGGTCACAATATTAGGTTGAAGCCCTTTAGAAGCCATATGATGCAAGAGTTCCTCTGCCTTCTCAGTTTCTCCTTGCTTGCACAGTGCATCCATGATAGCACTGTAAGTAACAATATTTGGTTCAAGACCTCTGGAAATCATACACTGCTACATCTGCGTTGCCTTGTCTAGTAGTCCTTTCTTGCACAGCCCATCTACGAGAGTGTTATAGCTCACAACATTAGGTCGAAGCCCTTTAGAAACCATGTAATCCAGGAGTTTCTCTGCCTTGTCAATTTGTCCAATCTTACACAGCCCATTCATAAGAGTGCTATAGGAGAAGAGATCAGGTGTGCAGCCCAGCTTAGGCATTTTATCGAGCACTATAGCTGCAGCTTCACGGATCATATTATCCTTACAAAAACCCTCAGTAATGGATTAAAAGCACCACAATCAGCCTCCGGCCCGTCCTTAAGAAACCTTCCAAGCAAAACAAAAGCTAATCTGACCCGATTTAGTCGGGAACAGCAGTTGATCAAGACATTATACGTCTAGACATTGGGTGATATCTGTTTACTTTGGGTCAATCGGTTAAAGAGGGAAAACACAGTGATGTAATGATTGGTTAAGTTGGTCATTGCTAAGAGAGAAGCTTGATTTGGGGATGACCGTTGAAGTTGGTGATTCAATTGAAGGAGGTGAAGATAGGGGCAGGATGTTTCAGGCAGAACCCATTTAAAGAAGTGACCACTGCAGATGGGCTCCATCCTTTCAAAGCAGACCCAGGAGTTAATCGCAACTCTGAGACTGACAAGGGAGGGTCCAGCAACAAAACTGGAGCTGAGCAAAAGGAGGGGAAACTGGAGATGAGGCTCTAGCAAAATATCGCTGACACCTCCAGAGTTGGTTAGAAGTTGTTATTTTGTCAACAGGAGAATAAAATTAGAATTCCTGGACCATTTTGTTTTTACTTTCTTTTACATACTTGATCGCCTTTATAAGGCCACTCTTCTGTAGAGAGAGACTATGCATTTTGTTAATGAATGAAAGGAATTGCTGCTTGCTTTCCTCTATTTTGTTTATCCATTGTTCTTAGTTATTTCTATCAGATTATCCAAAAACTCTTACTTAGAGTCGATTAGAATCGATTCTACCTGCAACATAGATTTAAGATCGTTGCAGTTGTGGTATCAGAGCTTCCCGATTACATCTGGGAAGAGATAGGCGACATATAAGATGCCACCAAAACAGCCACCGCGTGTAACTGAGCCACCGGAGGAGATCGCACTCGATCTGATGGTCATGAACGATAGGCTTACTCAGCTCACTAAAGATGCACAGTTCTCTCAACAGGCCAGGGATGAACAGATCCAAGCTCAGTTCCAAGATCAAGCGAATCAGATGAATGTTTTACGAACGGAGTTCAGAGAATTTATGGGCATGATGAAATCCATGGTGTTAGATAAGCATGGTGATACAGGCCAAAGCAGTCACCACGCTTATAGAACAGATCACCTTGCTCGTGATAAAGAAGTGGAGCGGCCCGACTTTGATCCTGATGCATATAGTGATGCTAGGATACCAATTCGACCCCCAGACCCGGATAGACAACAGCGGGGTTTCATGCCTCATATTGAACTACCCGTTTTTGATGGGAGCAAAGCCAGCGATTGGTTAGAGCACAGTAACTTTTATTTTAATTACTATCAAACCGCGGAGATGTACAAGGTGGGTATAGTTACAAGACATTTCACTGGTGATGCGGCCGAGTGGTATAGTTGTTACCGGGTAGAGCACCCGAATCCGACATGGCCAGCGTTGGTCAATGCAGTATTTGAGAGATTTCAAACAAGGAGTCACCTCAACCCAGTGATTCAGTTCAAGAGGGTGCAGCAGGTAAATTCAGTAGATGAATATATTAGAGATTTTCAAAGGGCAAAAGCTCGACTCCTAATTGAGACTGGCATAAAAAACGAGTATTTCTTTGTATGGAGTTTTATCTGTGGTTTGAAGGAGGAAATTCAAAATTCGATGACCTTGTTTAAACCCCAAACTGTGAATGAGGCGTTCAATTTAGCTCTCGAATTGGAGGTAGTAGTGGGACCATCCGATCGAAAACCAAATTTTCTCAAACCCCAAATTCAACCACCTTACAAACCTCAAAATAGCATCAGCTACAGACCAGCCAGAACCATTGAGGGAAATTTTCGAAAAAACCCAGAACCTTCACAAAATTACAAACCTCCACAGAAAAACCTGAATGCCATGACTTTAGACCAAAAAAGGGCACTTGGACTTTGTTTTAGATGCAATGAAAAATGGAGTCAGGGGCATAAGTGTAGCAAAGGGTTGCACACTCTGGAAGGTGAAGATGAAGAGGAGTTAGAAGAAAGGGAAGTAGAAGAGGGTGGTCAATTGGTAAAGTATTCTAACCAAGAGACTGTAGAAGAAGAAGAAGAAATAGTCACCTTGAGTGTTGGTAATAGTTCAGGAAATTGCAAAACCCCAAAATACAAAGGGCAAATTGGTCACATTTCGATGTTACTACTGATTGATACAGGTGCTACTCATTCTTTCATACACCCTCTCATTGTTCAAGAACTGAAAATACCTACCACACCCACATCAACCTTGTTAGTGAGAAGTGCAAGTGGGGAGAAGCTGATCACAAATAACATATGTCAGAATGTCACTTTTAACATTCAGGGGAATACATTTTGCAATGATTTCAGAATTTTAGAAGTCCAAGGGTATGATTTGATCCTGGGGGTAGATTGGATTGCCAGTTTGGGAAATATTAGGATGAATCTCATGAAAGGTGAGTTTGTGGTAGAATGTGAGGGCAAAGAGGTAAAGTTGAGGAATGAGAACAAGGAGTCTGAATTAAAAATTTGTGAAGGGTTAATTAATGTGGAGAAGGAGGGAAAGAAAGGCAATCAGGTTTATCTTGCTCACTTGTTCAAATTAGAAGACTTGGCTGGTGAAGAAGTGGCTAAAAAGACTGAGCTGAAGGTTGAACCGAAAATTAGTGATGTATTGAACCAGTTCCAAGAAGTTTTTGAAGAACCAAAACAACTCCCTCCTCAAAGGCCAGTAGACCACAAAATTAACCTAAGTCCTGATGCAAAACCTGTCAATTTACGACCATATAGAATGTCACACCATCAAAAGGGAGAGGTGGAAAAGATTGTACAGGAGTTGCTACAAAAATCATTCATTCAACCTAGTGTCAGCTCTTATTCTTCCCCAATTTTACTAGTCAAAAAGAAGGATGACACATGGAGGATGTGTGTGGATTATAGGAGGCTTAATGAAGGAACCATAAAAAACAAGTTTCCAATTCCAATCATTGAGGATTTGTTAGATGAATTGAATGGTGCCTACTATTTTTCAAAATTGGATTTGAGATCCGGTTACCACCAGATTCGAATGGATGAAAATGATATTCATAAAACGGCTTTTCAAACTCATGAGGGGTTATATGAGTTTACTGTGATGCCCTTTGGGCTCACAAATGCACCCGCAACATTCCAAGCCTTAATGAATAGCATTTTCAGACCATTTTTGAGGAAGTTCGTGTTGGTTTTTTTTTTATGATATTTTAGTGTACAGTAAAGACTTGGAGAGTCATGTTAGCCACCTAAAATTAGTGATGCAAACACTAAAAGACCAACAACTTTTTGTCAAAAGAAACAAGTGTGAATTCGGGGTCCACAAAATTGAATATTTGGGTCACATCATTTCTAAAGAAGGGGTTGCTACTGATCCAAACAAAATTGAATCTATGGTTAGTTGGCCAATTCCAAAAAATATCAAAGGATTGCGGGGTTTTTTGGGATTGACTGGCTACTATAGAAAGTTCATTCGGGGTTATGGAATCATATCCAAACCTTTGACTAATCTACTGAAAAAGAATGCATTCAGGTGGGACCATTCAGCTCAACAAGCTTTCGAACATTTGAAGCAAGCTATGGTGCAAGCTCCTGTACTCAAATTACCAGACTTCACACTACCTTTTGTGGTAGAAACTGATGCAAGCCAAGAAGGTATTGGAGCTGTTCTCATGCAATCTAAGAGGCCAGTGGCTTTCATGAGCAAGAAGCTAGGGGTGAAAAGTCAGTCACTATCCACCTACGAGAAGGAGCTGTTGGCACTTTTCACTGCTGTTCATAAATGGAGACATTATCTAATGGGTAATGAATTCATCATCAAGACAGATCAAATTGCTCTCAAGTACTTGCTGGAACAGAAGGTAAACACTCCCATGCAACACAAGGGGTTAAGTAAGCTATTGGGGTTGAACTACAAAATTGAGTATAAAAGAGGGGTTGAAAACAAAGTTGCTGATGCACTTTCTAGGAGAGAGGAAGGTAGTACTGAAGAGGTGTTATCTATAGCAGAATTGGATGTGGTAAGTGTTTTAGTACCTAAGTGGGTAGAAGAATTAAAAGAGAGCTATGATGGTGATGAATGGGTGCAAGGATTAAGAGAAAAGTTGAAGGGGAAAGGCACTGAAGAGCCAACTCACCTCACAGAATACCAAGGTCTCATTAGATATAAGGGAAGGATTTGTGTGGGTTCAAAAGGAGGGTGGAGGCAGAAGATCCTACAGGAATTACATGGCTCAAGCTTAGGTGGTCACTCTGGTATCACTGCTACTTACCAAAGGGCAAAAAGGTCATTTTTCTGGCCTATGATGAAAGATACTGTACACACTCATGTACAACAGTGTTCTAATTGCCAAATGAATAAAGGGGAGCATGTGCCTTCTCCGGGTCTCATACAACCCCTTCCAATTCCGAAAGAAGCTTGGTGTAGTATTGGTATGGATTTCATAACAGGTTTACCAAAATCGAAGGGTTATGAGGTCATTTTTGTGGTTGTGGATAGACTGACCAAATATTCTCATTTCATACCCTTAAAGCACCCCTATTCAGCTGCTAGTGTGGCTCAAGAATTCATGGAAAATGTTTACAAATTACATGGTCTACCTACTGATATTGTGTCGGATAGAGACCCGGTGTTCACTAGCAAATTTTGGAGTGAATTAATGGAGAAATTAGGAGTGAAACTGAATATGAGTACTGCTTATCATCCTCAATCCGACGGCCAAACTGAAAAAGTGAACCAGTGTTTAGAACAGTATCTAAGGGGAATGGTTTTTGACAAGCAGACAAGGTGGAAGGAATATTTATCACTAGCTGAGTGGTGGTATAACTCTAATTGGCACAGTGCCATTAAAACAACTCCCTTTGAAGCTCTTTATGGGTATCCACCTCCTCAACTGGCTTTAGGTAGCATTCCTAAAAGTCAAGTAGAAGCAGTGAATATTGTGATGAGAGATAGGCAGGCAGCACTATCACAGCTGAAAAGCAATTTGAAGAAGGCCCAGGATCGAATGAGAAAGGTAGAAAATAGGCACAGAAGTGAGAGGAAATTCTCTAAGGGTGATTGGGTTTACCTAAAGTTACAGCCTTATCGACAGATTTCAGTGGGGGGAATGAGGAATCAGAAATTGAGTTCTAAGTTTTATGGCCCATTTGAAATTCTGAAGAAAATTGGAGATGTCGCTTATAAACTGAACTTACCTCCAGGTTCTCAAATCCATCCTGTTTTTCACGTTTCTCAGTTGAAAGCAAGATTGGGAGATAATCAGGTATCATCTCCTACTCTTCCAATTAGTGGCCCTGGTCTGATTAGCCATTTGGAACCCTGTTCGATTCTAGCGAGGCGCATGGTGAAGAGGCGAAATGCGGCTCAGTCGCAACTGTTGATTCAGTGGCACAATCAATCGCCTGACGATGCCACATGGGAGGATTATGAAGAAATAGTTAAAAGGTTTCCCAATTTTATTCATGAGGACATGAATTTACTTAAGGGGGAGGGAGTGCTAAGAGAGAAGCTTGATTTGGGGATGACCGTTGAAGTTGGTGATTCAATTGAAGGAGGTGAAGATAGGGGCAGGATGGGCAAGTGTTTCAGGCAGAACCCATTTAAAGAAGTGACCACTGCAGATGGGCTCCATCCTTTCAAAGCAGACCCAGGAGTTAATCGCAACTCTGAGACTGACAAGGGAGGGTCCAGCAACAAAACTGGAGCTGAGCAAAAGGAGGGGAAACTGGAGATGAGGCTCTAGCAAAATATCGCTGACACCTCCAGAGTTGGTTAGAAGTTGTTATTTTGTCAACAGGAGAATAAAATTAGAATTCCTGGACCATTTTGTTTTTACTTTCTTTTACATACTTGATCGCCTTTATAAGGCCACTCTTCTGTAGAGAGAGACTATGCATTTTGTTAATGAATGAAAGGAATTGCTGCTTGCTTTCCTCTATTTTGTTTATCCATTGTTCTTAGTTATTTCTATCAGATTATCCAAAAACTCTTACTTAGAGTCGATTAGAATCGATTCTACCTGCAACATAGATTTAAGATCGTTGCATTCATGCGAACCAGAGCTGCGAAGAGATTGTTAAAGGGAAAGATGGATGGTGGCGGGGTATTGGTGGCCAGCAGGCGGTCAAACAGGTGACGTGCTTCTTCTTTAAAAAAATAATATTAACAATAAATAACCTACGGGTTTCTTCTTTAAAAAAATAATAAATAATTAATAGGCATTTTTTTTTTCTATTTTTTTTGCTTCTGTGGATCTTTTACGGGAAAATGCGTGCTTGGAAACCATCGATACAAACACACTGTACATCTATCTGATCCTGGGCTGGTTTTGATCAGATCTAAGATTAATTACAATAGAACAAAAATGCAATCAAGGAGCATTTTTTCAGTTATAGAAAACTCATTGTTGTAAATTTCTTTAGATAAAAACGAGACAAGCTTAATTTATAAAGTAATCCGATAAAATTGAATTTCAGAACAAATATATCCATTTATCTAAAAAATTATAAAACAACAACAACTAGCTCTTGATTTCAACTCTATGGATTCAAAATAATTAAAATAATGCATAAAAAATATTCCCTTTCTAAAAGGTTTATTTTATCTAACATTTATAAATTCATTTATAGGCGATATACCTTGTTGTACTACTGTAATATAGTATCTAACATTTATAAATTTATTTCATTAGGATTATGCTTTAAACAAAATAATATATTCAATATCTAACTCAATTTACTAACAATGAACAGACAAACATTTTAGAAACAAGTACGAGCAAAGTTGGGGGACATTTGGACAAAGTTGACACTTTAATTACAACAATGAACATATAGCAAGATGCAAATTACTCCCACAATTCTCAGAAAACCAAACTGGAATATCATAAAATACATATTGGTACTAAAATGAAAATAACATTCAAGACCCGCCATTTGTTGAGACAAGTATGTGATGGTCCTGAGACAGAAATATGGTACACACCAGAATAAGCATACATGTCTAAATCATACCATACTGGTACGGTGGTACCATCACCATACCATTCTGCATAAAAGTTCTAAAATGCAAGCTTAAAACAACAAAAACGCATTCAATTTTAGTCTAGATTTTACCCAAATTTCCAAATTATTTTCACAAATTGCATAGAATATGACCGAAAAAATTGCACTTGCTTTATCATACAAATGCATATCAGTACCAGTACTAACTTCTGTAGTTGTAAACAAGTATGATAAATATTTGCGTACCAGTACTAACTAATACTTATCAAACTTTTCTTAATTACAAGAGCTCAATCATACATGTGACTTTTGTACTATCATCGTAAGCATCTTGATTGTTATAACTATATGTTCTAAACAAAATTAGACAATATTAAAAAAAGCTAGTCAAATTTTTAAAAAATAATATTTTTTATTAAAAGTAATCCGTTAAATATTTTTAAAAACACACGGCCATTTATCATATTTTAAATAACTATATGCTAAAAAAAACTAATTTATTATTAAAACTTGTTACCCAAGTGTACCCGAAAAATTGGTTTAAAAAATTAACCTTTGCACTCATATTTTTTAGTCTTAGTTGGGGATATATGCAAAAATAATTCTTAGTATTTTAAAAAAGATCCTCTTTTGTTAGAAAAATTAAAAACTTCCTATGTAGACAACATTTTGTCAGATGGAATGGTTGTCCATATTTCTTTTTAAATGTCACATTACATTATTATTCTGGTTTTTAAACAACTATTTTATTTTGATAACATTCGTTTAAATATCAATCATCAAATTATAACTTTCTGGTCGATCTCAAAATTTGCAGATTCACTTGTCAGTAATAAATAGACACTAACAAAACTTTGTATGCGCTAACATCTACACATTCAAAAACATAGAAATTTGGTGTACCACTTTTTCAGTTTTTTAAATTCAACCACATTCATAAACATAGAAACATGCTAATGTAACATCGTAGCTTTAATTTCAGTTTTTTAATTTATTGTAAATAAACTTGACAAGAAAAAAGAAAGTTTCCAATGATAGTTTGTTGTTAAGCAATTAAGTTTGATACAACCAAACTAGTATATAGTGCTACAGGCATTATAAAATTTCTTGTGAGTTTATGCTAATTCCATTTAGCAAAAACCTGACTTCAATTTTTAATGATTCAGGATGGATGTAAAGGTTTTCATTTATATTAGAAACAAACATCTTTTATACAGAGAGGTCCAAGAAAAAACTACATTTAAGTAAAATTGTGGCTGGTTTATGAAAAAAAAAAAAAAAATAGTAGCAAGCAATGTTATAAATAACGGAATACAGTCGTTGGACGAACAGGGTACGCTAAGCGATTAGTCAGAAATAATCGGGAATAATCATCCATAATCAGAAATAATAGGCCGATTAGTCGGAAAAATCCGTGGCGAATCGGCCGATTAATCCTAAATGGACGTTTTTTACAACACTGGTAGCAAGACAAATCAAAGAAGACCAATATAGTCTGATTACATCCCTTGGTACATTACATCTCTAAATTCCTACACAAAAAGAAACCTAGTGATATTTGCTGGAGCCAACATAACAAATCCTGAAGACTGCTGTCCTTTTAAAACCAGACCTGTTTCCGACACTGCGAAAATCCCCACTGTAACCACTGCCCTATTAATTCACTAATCTGTCAGGGAGTGTGCAGCAGTACTTGTGCCACCTTGTGTACCAGTTCACTGTCAAGGTTGTGACAGTGAAACTAGAGCATGGTTGAATTGTTTCATGGGTTGTGGGCTGGTTATTGGTAGATCCATAATTCAATTTACAGCTGCTTCCAGTAGAAGACTAAAGTTAGTGCTTAACTAGTGATCTGAAGTGTAGAAAACATCAAAATCAGAAAACAAAGTGCAAACCTTCACATAAATCTGACAACTTAAGTGAAGTTCCTATAGTATAATCAGAAAATCTTTGCATTACTCATCGGTTCACTTGGTAGATGGTGAAATCCAATTTCCACATAACACGAGCAATAATGAAATTATGATACAGTGCAAACATGAAGATTCTCCTAAAATAATAAAATGAAATACCAATGAGGAATCTTCAAAGTAGATGCAAGAGGAGGTTTACAATTCTGTATATAATGGTAATTTGTTTCATGTTTAAGAGTGCAACACATGTCATTTCATACAAATAGTAATTGTCTGACTAGTACAACATATGATGGTATCCAAGTTGTACAAGACATACCAACTACCCATATATTCTTCCTCAATATGCACAATTTAAGCATCAAGAATAGTGATTCAAAAAAAAGAAAAAAATACCAATTTGCCATCAGCATTGCATATGATTTATACCAGCCTCAACCTCGATGTCAAATGCTTCTTTTCTGACTGTGCTCCCTTTGCTATGGTTGGGATTCCCAAAATCATGCGATGCAGGAGTTGCTCTGCCTTCTCAATTTCTCCTTGTTTGCACAGTGCATCCGAGAGCATTGTAAGTCACAACATCCGGTTCAAGGCCTTTGGAAATCATGCACTGCAGCATATGTTTTGCCTTGTTCAGTAGCCCTTTCTTGCACAACCCATCTATGAGAGTGTTATAGGTCACAACATCTGGTTCAAGCCCTTTAGAAACCATGTAATCTAGGAGTTCCTCTGCCTTCTCAATTTCTCCTTTCTTGCATAGCATATCCATGATAGCATTGTAAGTTACAACATTCGGTTCAAGGCCTTTCGAAATCATGCACTGCAGCATCTGGTTTGCCTTGTCCAGGAGCCCTTTCTTGCAAAGCCCATCTATGAGAGTGTTATAGGTCACCACATCAGGTTGAAGCCCTTTAGAAACCATGGAATCCAGGAGTTCCTCTGCTTTCTCAATTTCTCCTTGCTTGCACAGTGCATCCATGACAGCACTGTAAGTTACAACATTCGGTTCAAGGCCTTGGGAAATCATGCACTGTAGCATCTGGTTTGCCTTGTCCAGGAGCCCTTTCTTGCAAAGCCCATCTATGAGAGTGTTATAGGTCACGACATTAGGTTGAAGCCCTTTAGAACCCATGTTAGCCAGGAGTTCCTCTGCCCTCTCAATATCTCCCTGCTTGCACAGTGCATTCATGACAGCATTGTAAGTTGCAACATCCGGTTCAAGGCCTTTGGAAACCATGTGCTGCAGCATTTTCACTGCCTTGTCTATTAGCCTGTTCTTGCAATGCCCATCTATGAGAGTGTTATAGGTCACAACATCAGGTTGAAGCCCTTCAGAAACCATGTAATCCAGGAGTTCCTCTGCCTTGTCAATTTGTCCAATCTTACACAGCCCATTTATAAGAGTGCTATAGGAGAAGAGATCAGGTGAGCAACCCAGCTTAGGCATTTTATCGAGCACAATGGCTGCAGCCTCAGGGATCCTATTATCCCTACAAAGACCCTTTAGTAATGGATTGAATACATCCGAATGAGCCCCCGGTCCGACCTTAAGAAATCGTCCGAGTAAAACAAAAGCTAATCCGACCCGATCCACTCGGGTACAACAGTTTATCAAGATGCTATACGTGCGGACGTCGGGCGAGATCTGTTTATTTTGGGTCAATCGGTCAAAGAGAGAAAATATAGTGGGGTAATAGTTGGTTAAGTTCTTCATGCGAACCAGCGTAGTGAAGAGATGGTTGAAGGGATAGATGGACGGGGTCGGGTCTCTGGTGGCCAGCAGCCGGTCAAACAGGCGACGTGCTTCAGGGACAGTAAGGGTGCCCGATCTACAGCGCTCTCTTACAAACGATTCTAATTGGCGGGTCCCCATTGCCCAGGATTACTCAGTCAGTAGTACGGCAAATGTTTTTGGACACTTAATTTGGACTGATTTTGATTTAATTTGTAATGAAGATATGGAATGAAAAATGAATACCAAGCTAATCCGAAGCACCGTGCAGCACCTATCAACGAATACATAGCATATATTGTGCAAGAAATTAGCTATTTTGAAAATACTTTGCTGCGCTGAAATTAAAATTTGAAAAACGAACTCATAGTTGAACTAAAATGGAGTCGAGAGCATCCACAGAAGGACAGAACGTGAGAATGTGAGACTTCGATTGCTGAATCCGAGGTGAGGGAAATAAGACCGAGGTTTGTCACTCTTCGATCTAGCGTTTTAAGTTCTTTTCTCTTTTCTTTGGAGGTAAAGAGTTCGAGGTGGGAACTTTGGACCTCAGCCCAAGCACAAGCAAAATGAATAAAGTGCATCTTAGTAGAATTCTGATTACCTAAGGTACCTCAAAGTTTGATTTTATATCCAGGCCGTGCGATCAGCTTTGGCTCGAATATTAAAGGATCCATTGCATTCCACATCCAATCGGATGGATCAAATTTAAAAAAAAAAAAAATTAGTTACTTCAGGGTATCTGGTCTCCATCTGAATATGTACTTGTAATTTGTAATTCTGTTTATATGTACAAATACTCCGTCATTTTTAACGGTAAGTTAATTTCTTCTAACTTGTAATTTCTAAAAAAAAGGGAAATAACTGAGTGTGTGTCTTTTACATTAATCTATTTGTTAAATATAATTATTATAAATACTTAGGTATTTATGTAATATTTTTATTTTGTTTAACACTTGCATATACAAATCTCAAAACGTATTTGATAATTATATGGAAGTTTAATGATGATCATCCATTTAACTAGCCAAATAACTAGAAAATGTTAAAAAATAATATTTATAAATTAACTAGAAAATGTTTAAATTTTGTTTTTCTTAAAAGTAACCCATTTAAATATTTTAAAAGAGAGCCATAGATGAACTTTATTATCTAGTTAATTAAGTGTACCCGAAAATATGGTTGAAAAATTAGGCTTAGCACTCTCTTTTTTTGTCTATGTTGGAGATGTATGCAAAAAGAACCCTTAGTATTCTAAAAAAGTTACTCTTTTGTCGTGGGGTCCTGCTTACGTTTAATGTTACTGGATTTACAAGATAATGGAAAATAGAGTAGAACTAGGGTGTTCTTAAGCTCACCAAGCCTCTTTGTAAGCTTAACTCAAAAACTCATTGAATTGGTTTCAAGCGATGCATTCAAACTGTTGTAACCGATTTACTTCACGAGTAATGAGTTTACATGTCAAGTTTTTAAATTTCGAACTAATTTAATATAAAGTCAAGTGGTAAAAAAATGATGAAAAATGAACACATTAAAATTAACTTATAAACCATTTTTTATTTTTTTACTGCTTGACTTTATACTAAATTAGTTCGAAAATTTATAAATTTGACATGTAAATGCATCACTCGTGAAGTAGATCGGTTTCAACGGTTTAGATGCATCGTTTGAAGCCAATTCAATAGATTTTTGAATTAAGCTCACAAAGAAACTTGGTGAGCTTAAGAACACCCTAGTTCTACTCAGGAAAATATACTAATCCAATAGTCATATGGAAAATTGCTTGATGTAGTGACATTGAAAAAATTAGAACAAATCTCTGGCTAATTTCGAGAAGCAACAGAAGGAAGACAAAAGTAAATAAGTATTATCTATATTTACTCAGCATTTTGCTTGTCAAAGATGAAACTGTGTTTTGAGCTGAGTACTCCTGCACAAGATACACCCCGGGGTTATGTTAATTACATCCTCTGATGTTTAGTACCTATTACGTAAGAATTTTGTTCTGCAGTACGTCATGAAAACTTTTAGTTTTCAGATTGTTTTTTTTGGTAAATGCATTTGATTCCCGTTTGATGCATTGCTGCATAGGCCCAAGCACATGTAAACTGTCCACTCCGAGTGAACACTATAATAAGCAAGTATGCATTCAATGGTTTAAATCAGGCCAATTCACCTATGACTCAGTGCATGTACAATATAGAATCATATATTAAATTTAAGATATTAGATTTTAAATTTAATTATATTTATTGTGATGAATAATAATTCTAATTTATTACCAGTGAACTGTTTGTTCACAGTTTTATTGTTTGGTTTATATTTGTAAAAGCATTGAGGTTAATATTGTTTTTACCTAAATGTCTTAGCTTGCATTCATGGTTAAAAACTTAAAATATAAGTCTCCATACAGAAGCCATCAATCAAGCGACAGAAACTGTAATATCCCAAAGTGAAATTCAGGATATTACAAAAGAAACTGGATGAATTTCATGATAGCCTGATGACTCTGTGACTCAGTTGTCAGACCAACATTGGAACAAAGTGGAAATTGGAAGAAATTAAAGAGATAAATTAAGTGAGGAAGAGAGAAAATGTAGATAATAGATTCAATTTCATTAACCAATTGCTAATTCTTACAATTCAGTTCCTATTTATATCAACTAGAAGTGTAATGCAGATAATAGTATGGAGATGGATGCAAATAGTTAAAAAGTCGTACTGTGAAACTGAAAAAAGTGTGAACACCAGAATTGTGTACAAATAAAAAAAAATCCAAAATATTTTTGGCTTTAAATGTGCACAAATATTCTAATTTTGTAATATTTTGAATTGAGCTCATCCCACACAAGGCCCATGTTCTAACAACCTCCAAGCACACAATTGTGATTAGCGGCCTAAAAGCTACAGCGAAAAGAGAGTTCCTATTCTGCAAGGGCGCAATAGTAATTTGGTTTCAATTAAGGTTTGATCAACATTCAAATAAAATTCATTAATCATATAACTTTCTTGAGCATTCCTCTGCCGTTTTAGTTTCTCCTTGGTTGCATAATGCATCTGTGAGAGCAATGTGAGTCATGACATTGGGCTCATGCCCTTTGGAAACCATGTGCGGCAACATATTCACTGCCTTGTCTATCAGCCCTTTCTTGCAATGCCCATCTATGAGAGTGTTATAGGTCAAAATATTAGGTTGAATCCCTTTAGAAACCATGTGATCAAGGAGTACCTCTGCTTTCTCAATTTCTCCTTGGTTGCACAGTGCATCCATGATAGCCGTATAAGTTACAACATTTGGTTCAAGGCCTCTAGAAATCATGCCCTACAGCATCTGCTTTGCCTTGTCTAGTAGCCCTTTCCTGCAAAGCCCATCCACAAGAGTGTTATAGGTCACAATATTAGATTGAAGCCCTTTAGAAATCATGTAATCTAGGAGTTCCTCTGCCTTCTCAATTTCTCCTTTCTTGCAAAGCCCATCCACAATAGTGTTATAGGCCGCGACATTAGGTTGAAGCCCTTTAGAAACCATGTGATCAAGGAGTTCCTCTACCTTGTCAATTTCTCCCATCTTACACAGCCCATTTTATCAAGCACTATGGGTGCAGCTTCATGGATCTTATTATTCTTACAAAAACCCTTCAGTAATGGATTATAGACAGCAGGATCAGCCCCCGGTCCGTCCTTAAGAAACTGTCCAAGTAAAACAAAAGCTAATCCGACCCGATCCACTCGGGTACAGCAGTCTATTAATATACTATATGTAGTCATTGGGAGAGATCTGTTTAGATTGGGCCAACTGGTTAAAGAGGGACAACACAGTAGGGTAATGATTGTTAATGATTAGGTAATGTCTAGCTCTGGAATTTTTTTTTTTAGATTAGGGTTTTTTTTTAGCATGCCTACCCTAAAAAATAATCTTGTCTATCTCTAGCTTGTAATTTTTGTCATTTTCAACCCAGGACCCTGTCCAAAGGGAAAATCAATCAAAAAAAGAAACCCTCTGCCTTTCTGTGAGACGCGAAATTACGAATAGGCTATTTTGTGAGTGAAAAAAAACAAAGAAATTTGATCGCCATGACGCTGCCTGTGCGCGAAGGAGAAAAGGAAGTAAGGAACCAAAGGTGGCTACGCTACTGTTCGCCTGTGCCTGCGGAGGAGAAGGTGACAAGGAGTGATGCTCGTCTAGCCCCCTATAGGGTATTTCTTAAACCTATTTCAAAGCTGTGTTGCTTGTGAGTTGTGATTGAAATACAATAAAATAAATATAGAAATAATTGGTTTTTAAACCCAATTAATTAAGGCTTTAAGAACATTTTGATAGGTTCTGATCAAATCTGAAATATTTTAGTGCGTAGGCTTTAAGAGCATTTTAAACCTATTTTAGTTAGACAGTAAGTCAAATTGGACTTGAAGAACGAGGCAGTTGGCAAAAGGCATGAGAGCAACAACAACCTCAATTCTAATTGGGCTAGAAGAACGAGACAGTTGGCAAACTACTTGGATATTGAGCACACTTACTGGTTTTATTTTCTTCTTTTCACTTATTGATACCGGGTTTCAGTTTTAGTATTGTTTGTTATTTCTCTCTGGTTCACTTACTAGTACCAGTTCACATACTGGTTTCTGGTTTATAATTGTTTTTACTTTTTCCTATAATTATTTTACTTTTTTCGAGAATTGTTATTGTCTACTCTCTATTGTCAGACTAGCTAACATATAAGAATCTATAATAAGATACAAATACAAATAAGAATAGAGTACATTTTAGCCATTTGGGCAATATATATACAATTAAGAATCTGTAATTTAGAATATGTACCAATTTTTCATTTGTAATTTAGAAAGTATTTTGAACCTGAACCCGTTTCAAAAAAAATATACGAAACCCAATTTCTGTCTTACTCCTGGCTCAAATTCTACCTTCGCCACTGCAGGTTACCATGGCACAGAATAATTGAATGAAAATGAGGGACAGGGAGAGAACGGGAAGAAGAGAAATGGGAATTGTTATACTCGCAACTCGCTGCAGGGATAGACAGAAGAAAAGAAGCCTTCGGTGGCTTGTGACACAAGCCTGGACTACGAAAGGTTCTATTTACAGAAAACATTATTGAGCTTGGCCCGTATCTACATTTGACTTAATAAATGTTTATATTTTACCTATCAAAAACATTTTTTTATTTTTTCATTGAAGCAAAAGTGTAAGAAAATTTGAACTTCAAAGGAAAGGATACTTTTGAGCTCCTTGACATGTATCAAATCCATCTACCGGTCGTACACATATAAAATACATTCAACACCGTAAAGTAGCATTTCATGTGTATCAACGATATTTCAGTAATTTTAATTAGCCACCACTTTCAGAGCCGGTTCATATTTTTCAATGTTCTAGAAAACAGATAACTTATGATAAAAAAAAACACATTTCATCCAAGGAAGAACTGGAGCTTATCAATAACGAAAAAGGAGTAGAATTAGGGTGTTCCTAAGTTCACCAAGTTACTTCAAATGACAAATCCGTTACAAATGATGTGTCTACATGCAAAAACTCTAAACTTTCGAATTAATTTAGTATAAAGTCAAGAGGCTAAAATTAGAAGTTCCATAAATTAATTTTAATACATTTATTTATTTTTGAATGTTTTACCACTCGACTCTATACAAAATTAATTTCAAATTTTGAAATTTTTATATGTAGACGCATCACTCGTAAGGTAGACGGTTTCAACGGTTTAGATTCTTCATTTTAAGTCAATCCAATATATTTTAAAGTTGAGTTCACAATGAGGCACGGTGAAATAAACTTAGGAACACCCTAGTTCTACTCACAAAAAGAAATAAACTTGTGCAAATAAAATATCAACTAATTGATTATAACATTAATTCTAACTAACAGACTTTAAGAGGAGCGTTTTGGGGGACCGGCACCCAGAAAATGAGCACCTTTATGAATTGCACAGAAACCTAACTTGAAAAACAAATGCTGGTATCTCAAAAATATATTTGGACAAAGTTGACACTTTAATTACAACAATGGACTTATATCATGATGCAAATTACTCCCACAATTATCTGAAAACCAAACTGGAATATCATAAAATAGATATTGGTACTGAAAAATGAAAATAACATTCAAACCCCGCCATTTGCTGAGACAAGTATGTGATGGTACTGAGACAGAAATATGGTATACACCAGAATAAGCATACATATCTAAACCATACCATACTGGTACGGTGGCACCATCACCATACCATTCTGCATAAAAGTTTTAAAATGCAAGCTTAAAACAACAAAAACGCATTCAATTTTAGTCTAGATTTTACCCAAATTTCCAAATTATTTTCACAAATTCCATAGAATATGACCGAAAAAATTACACTTGCTTTATCGTACAAATGCATATCAGTACCAGTACTAACTTCTGTAGTTGTAAACAAGAATGATAAATATTTGCGTACCAGTACTAACTAATACACATCAAACTTTTCTTAATTACAAAAGCTCAAACATACATGTGACTTTTGTACTATCATCGTAAGCATCTTGATAGTTATAACTATATGTTCTAAACAAAATTATAAAATATTGAAAAAAAAAGCTAGTCAAATTTTTTAAAAATAATATTATTTATTAAAAGTAATCCGTTAAATATTTTTAAAAACACACGGCCATTTATCATATATTTTTCAGAACAATATGCTAAAAAAAACTAATTTATTGTTAAAACTTGTTACCCAAGTGTACCCGAAAAATTGGTTGAAAAAATTAATCTTTGCACTCATATTTTTTTTGACTTAGTTGGAGATATATGCACAATATAATTCATAGTATTTTAAAAAAGATCCTCTTCTGTTAGAAAAATTAAAAACTTCCTTTGTAGACAACATTTTGTCAGATGGAATGGTTGTCCATATTTCTTTTTAAATGTCACATTACATTATTATTCTGGTTTTTCAACAACTATTTTATTTTGATAACATTCGTTTAAATATCAATCATCAAATTACAACTTTCTGGTCGATCTCAAAATTTGCAGATTCACTTGTCAGTAATAAATAGACACTAACAAAACTTTGTATGCGCTGACATCTACACACTCAAAAACATAGAAATTTGGTGTACCACTTTTTCAGTTTTTTAAATTCAACCACATTCATAAACATAGAAACATGCTAATGTAACATCGTAGCTTTAATTTCAGTTTTTTAATTTATTGTAAATAAACTTGACAAGAAAAAAGATAGTTTCCAATGATAGTTTGTTGTTAACCAATTAAGTTTGATACAACCAAACTAGTATATAGTGCTACAGGCATTATAAAATTTCTTGTGAGTTTATGCTAATTCCATTTAGCAAAAACCTGACTTCAATTTTTAATGATTCAGGATGGATGTAAAGGTTTTCATTTATATTAGAAACAAACATCTTTTATACAGAGAGGTCCAAGAAAAAACTACATTTAAGTAAAATTGTGGCTGGTTTATGAAAAAAAAAAAAAAAATAGTAGCAAGCAATGTTATAAATAACGGAATACAGTCGTTGGACGAATAGGGTACGCTAAGCGATTAGTCAGAAATAATCGGGAATAATCATCCATAATCAGAAATAATAGGCCAATTAGTCGGAAAAATCCGTGGCGAATCGGCCGATTAATCCTAAATGGACGTTTTTTACAACACTGGTAGCAAGACAAATCAAAGAAGACCAATATAGTCTGATTACATCCCTTGGTACATTACATCTCTAAATTCCTACACAAAAAGAAACCTAGTGATATTTGCTGGAGCCAACATAACAAATCCTGAAGACTGCTGTCCTTTTAAAACCAGACCTGTTTCCGACACTGCGAAAATCCCCACTGTAACCACTACCCTATTAATTCACTAATCTGTCAGGGAGTGTGCAGTAGTACTTGTGCCACCTTGTGTACCAGTTCACTGTCAAGGTTGTGACAGTGAAACTAGAGCATGGTTGAATTGTTTCATGGGTTGTGGGCTGGTTATTGGTAGATCCATAATTCAATTTACAGCTGCTTCCAGTAGAAGACTAAAGTTAGTGCTTAACTAGTGATCTGAAGTGTAGAAAACATCAAAATCAGAAAACAAAGTGCAAACCTTCACATAAATCTGACAACTTAAGTGAAGTTCCTATAGTATAATCAGAAAATCTTTGCATTACTCATCGGTTCACTTGGTAGATGGTGAAATCCAATTTCCACATAACACGAGCAATAATGAAATTATGATACAGTGCAAACATGAAGATTCTCCTAAAATAATAAAATGAAATACCAATGAGGAATCTTCAAAGTAGATGCAAGAGGAGGTTTACAATTCTGTATATAATGGTAATTTGTTTCATGTTTAAGAGTGCAACACATGTCATTTAATACAAATAGTAATTGTCTGACTAGTACAACATATGATGGTATCCAAGTTGTACAAGACATACCAACTACCCATATATTCTTCCTCAATATGCACAATTTAAGCATCAAGAATAGTGATTCAAAACAAAGAAAAAAATACCAATTTGCCATCAGCATTGCATATGATTTATACCAGCCTCAACCTCGATGTCAAATGCTTCATTTCTGACTGTGCTCCCTTTGCTATGGTTGGGATTCCCAAAATCATGCGATGCAGGAGTTGCTCTGCCTTCTCAATTCTCCTTGTTTGCACAGTGCATCCGAGAGCATTGTAAGTCACAACATCCGGTTCAAGGCCTTTGGAAATCATGCACTGCAGCATATGTTTTGCCTTGTTCAGTAGCCCTTTCTTGCACAACCATCTATGAGAGTGTTATAGGTCACAATATCATGGTTGAAGCCCTTTAGAAAGCCATGAATGCTAGGAGTTCCTCTGCCTTTCTCAATTTCTCCTTGCTTGCCACAGTGCATCCATGACAGCACTGTAAGTTACAACATTCGGTTCAAGGCCTTTGGAAATCATGCACTATAGCATCTGGTTCGCCTTGTCCAGGAGCCCTTTCTTGCAAAGCCCATCTATGAGAGTGGTATAGGTCACGACATCAGGTTGAAGCCCTTTAGAACCCATGTTAGCCAGGAGTTCCTTATAAATTAAATTTTTTATCGTGATCAACTACTTATACATAATTATTAAAATAAGTACAACTAATCATCTTTAAAGTTTTGACAGCGGAATTAAGAATTAATTAAACAAATAAATGACCTTAGAAATCATAGTCTCCACGTATAAATCAATCAAATTAATTTCATACCTTTGTCCATAGTAAACTCTTGAGACGTTCTTCACAAACGTCAGAAGAACTGTAAAAGCGATTTCTCTCCTCTTTCTCTTTCTAAGCAATGACAACTTTTGTTCTTTCTGAATATAGATGAAGAGAGGATCAACCTTACTATTAGAATTCGTATTCATTTTTTGCCTGTCATTAAAGCAATTATTTATAGGGGAGATGCACCCTTTAATTAATCAATGCATATAATTTCTGAACATAGATGCATGCACCTTTAATCAAATAGCACCTTTTAATAGCACCTTTTAATTTGATGCATGCACCTTTAATTAAATAGGCTGTTCAGTCATTTAATTAAATGGGCTGTTTTAATTTGGGCCACTTAATTATATTTTTCTTACATTCCTCTGCCCTCTCAATATCTCCCTGCTTGCACAGTGCATTCATGACAGCATTGTAAGTTACAACATCCGGTTCAAGGCCTTTGGAAGCCATGTGCTGCAGCATTTTCACTGCCTTGTCTATTAGCCTGTTCTTGCAATGCCCATGTATGAGAGTGTTATAGGTCACAATATCAGGTTGAAGCCCTTTAGAAGCCATGAGATGCAGGAGTTCCTCTGCTTTCTCAATTTCTCCTTGCTTGCACAGTGCATCCATGGCAGCACTGTAAGTTACAACATTCGGTTCAAGGCCTTTGGAAATCATGCACTGTAGCATCTGGTTTGCCTTGTCCAGGAGCCCTTTCTTGCAAAGCCCATCTATGAGAGTATTATAGGTCACGACATCAGGTTGAAGCCCTTTAGAAACCATGAAATCCAGGAGTTCCTCTGCCTTGTCAATTTGTCCAATCTTACACAGCCCATTTATAAGAGTGCTATAGGAGAAGAGATCAGGTGAGCAACCCAGCTTAGGCATTTTATCAAGCACAATGGCTGCAGCCTCATTAATCCTATTATCCCTACAAAGACCCTTTAGTAATGGATTGAATACATCCGAATGAGCCCTCGGTCCGACCTTAAGAAATTGTCCGAGTAAAACAAAAGCTAATCCGACCCGATCCACTCGGGTACAACAGTTTATCAAGATGCTATATGTGCAGATGTTGGGTGAGATCTGTTTATTTTGGGTCAATCGGTCAAAGAGGGAAAATATAGTGGGGTAATAGTTGGTTAAGTTCTTCATGCGAACCAGCGTTGTGAAGAGATGGTTGAAGGGATAGATGGACGGGGTCGGGTCTCTGGTGGCCAGCAGCCGGTCAAACAGGCGACGTGCTTCAGGGACAGTAAGGGTGCCCGATCTACAGCGCTCTCTTACAAACGATTCTAATTGGCGGGTCCCCATTGCCCAGGATTACTCACTCAGTAGTACGGCAAATGTTTTTGGACACTTAATTTGGACTGATTGTGATTTAATTTGTAATGAAGATATGGAATGAAAAATGAATACCAAGATAATCCGAAGCACCGTGCAGCACCTATCAACGAATACATAGCAAATATTGTGCAAGAAATTAGCTATTTTGGAAATACTTTGCTACGCTGAAATTAAAATTTGAAAAACGAACTCATAGTTGAACTAAAATGGAGTGGAGAGCATCCACAGAAAGACAGAACGTGAGAATGTGAGACTTCGATTGCTGAATCCGAGGTGAGGGCAAATAAGACTGAGGTTTGTCACTCTTCGATCTAGGGTTTTAAGTGCTTTTCTCTTTTCTTTGGAGGTAAAGAGTTCAAGGTGGGAACTTTGGACCTCAGCCCAAGCACAAGCAAAATGAATGAAAGTGCATCTTAGTAGAATTCTTATTACCGAAGGTACCTCAAAGTTTGATTTTATATTCCAGACCGTGCGATCAGCTTTGGCTCGAATATTAAAGGATCCATTGCATTCCACATCCAATCGGATGGATCAAATTTAAAAAAAAAAAAAAATTAGTTACTTCAGGGTATCTGGTCTCCATCTGAATATGTACTTGTAATTTGTAATTCTGTTATATGTACAAATACTCCGTCATTTTTAACGGTAAGTTAATTTCTTCTAACTTATAATTTCTAAAAAAAAGGAAATAACTGAGTGTGTGTCTTTTACATTAATCTATTTGTTAAGTATAATTATTATAAATACTTAGGTATTTATGTAATATTTTTATTTTGTTTAACACTTGCATATACAAATCTCAAAACGTATTTGATAATTATATGGAAGTTTAATGATGATCATCCATTTAACTAGCCAAATAACTAGAAAATGTTAAAAAATAATATTTATAAATTAACTAGAAAATGTTTAAATTTTGTTTTTCTTAAAAGTAACCCATTTAAATATTTTAAAAGAGACAGCCATAGATGAACTTTATTATCTAGTTAATTAAGTGTACCCGAAAATATGGTTGAAAAATTAGGCTTTGCACTCTTTTTTTTTTGTCTATGTTGGAGATGTATACAAAAAGAACCCTTAGTATTCTAAAAAAAGTTACTATTTTGTCGTGGGGTCCTGCTTACGTTTAATGTTACTGGATTGACAAGAGAATGGAAAATAGAGTAGAACTAGGGTGTTCTTAAGCTCACCAAGCCTCTTTGTAAGCTTAACTCAAAAACCCATTGAATTGGTTTCAAGCGATGCATTCAAACCGTTGAAACCGATTTACTTCACGGGTGATGAGTTTACATGTCAAGTTTTTAAATTTTCGAACTAATTTAATATAAAGTCAAGTAGTAAAAAAATGATGAAAAATGAACACATTAAAATGAACTAGTTTACCATGTCATCAAGAAGTACCTCTGACATCTCAATTTCTCCATGGTTGCACAGTGCATCCATGATAGCAGTATAAGTTACAATATTGGTTCAAGTCTCTAGAAATCATGCCCTGCAGCATCTGCTTTGCCTTGTCTAGTAGCCCTTTCCTGCAAAGCCCATCCACAAGAGTGTTATAGGTCACAATATTAGGTTGAAGCCCTTTAGAAATCATGTAATCCAGGAGTTCCTCTGCTTTCTCAATTTCTTCTTTCTTACAAAGCCCGTCCACAAGAGTGTTATAGGCCGCGATATTAGGTTGAAGCCCTTTAGAAACCATGTGATCAAGGAGTTCCTCTGCCTTGTCAATTTCTCCAATCTTACACAGCCCATTCATAAGAATGCTATAGGAGAAGAGATCAAGTGTGCAACCCAGTTTTGGCATTTTATCGAGCACTATGGGTGCAGGTTCATGGATCTTATTAATCTTACAAAGACACTTTAATAATGGATTATGAACACCAAGATCAGCCCCCGGTCCGTCCTTACTCCTTAAGAAACTGTCCAAGTAAAACAAAAGCTAATCCGACCCGATCCACTCGGGTACAACAGTCTATTAATATACTATATGTAGTCATTGGGATTTGGGAGAGATCTGTTTACATTGGGTCAAATGGTTAAGGAAGTCTATCTCTGGAATTTTTTTTTTTAGATTAGGTTTATTTTTGGGCTTGCTTACCTTGAAAAATAATCTTGCCTATATCTAGCCTATAATTTTTGTCATTTTCAACCCAAAACCCAGTCCAAAGAGAAGATCAATCAAGAAAAGAAACCCTCCTCCTTTCTGTGAGATGCGAAATCGCGAATAGGCGATTCTGTGAGTGAAAAAAAAACAAAGAAATTTGATCGCCGTGACGCCGCCTATGCGCGAAGGAGAAAAGGAAGTAAGGAACCAGAGGCGGCTACGCTACTTCGCATGTGCCCGCGGAGGAGAAGGAGACAAGGAGTGATGTTCGCCTAGCCCCCTAGAGGGTATTTCTTAAACCTATTTCAAAGTTGTGTTGCTTGTGAGTTGTGATTGAAATACTATAAAATAAATATAGAAATATTGGTTTTTAAACCCAATTAATTAAGGCTTTAAGAGCATTTTAAACCTATTTTAGTTAGACAGTAAGTCAAATTGGACTTAAAGAACGAGGCAGTTGGCAAAAGGCATGAGAGCAACAACAACCTCAGGATTTCTCAATTCTAATTGGGCTAGAAGAACAAGACAGTTGGCAAATAGTACGATTGGATATCGAGCACACTTACAAGTTTTAATTTCTTCTTTTCACTTATTGATACTGGGTTTCAGTTTTAGTATTGTTTGTTATTTCTCTCTGGTTCACTTACTGTTACCAGTTCACATACTGGTTTCTGGTTTAGAATTGTTTTTACTTTTTCCTATAATTAATTTACTTTTTTCTAGTATTGTTATTGTCCACTATTTACTGTTAGACTAGCTGACATATAAGAATCTGTAATAAGATACAAATACAAATAAGAATAGAGTACATTTTAGCATCATTGGGACAATATATATACAAATAAGAATCTGTAATTTAGAGTATGTACCAATTGTCATTTGTAATTTAGAAAGTGTTTTGAACCCGAACTCGTTTTAAAAAATAAAATACTAAACCCAATTTCTGTCTTAATCCTGGTTCAAATCCTACCTTCACCACTGCGGGTTGCATTGGCACATAATAATTGAGTGTTTTGAAGAGAGAATGAAAATGACGGACAGAGGGAGAATGCGAAGGAGAGAAATGGGAATTGTTATACTCACAACTCGCTGCAGGGACAGACAAAGAAGAAAGAAGCCTTCGGTGGCTTGTGACACAGGCCTGGACTACGAAAGGTTCTATTTACGAAGGGTGCAAAACAAAGAGGCATGCGTCCAGTGGGACGCGACATGGGTGGGGGGACTGTGGGCTTTGTGGAGGGAACGAAATAGAAGGACATTTGCGAGACAGGAGATGAGTGCTCATCGTTTGAAGGATGAGGCTAAACTGAAAATTAATAAATGGATTGCGGTCATCTGAGTAGGAATGAGGGTTCTAACTGTGACTCCCTGTTATCCATTTTCATTGTCACGCTATATGCTTTGTAATCCTAGGAGTTAGCATTCAGCATTCTTTTTTGATTATTTACTACCCTTGTGCTGTGCAGTGTAAAGATTTGTGTATATAACTTTTTTTATAATTAATGAAGAGTGAGGCTATGGTACTATGCATAGCACGGTTGCATCGGTGCTACGGCTCAATATTTGAATTTTCAAAATTCTAACGGTCGATCCAACCGTTCAACATGATTATAAAATGAATATGTACTTGCAAACCAAATTTTACATTTTTTCGAATTTTTTACTATTTTTTTAGATGGGTAGAAAATCACTTGATCTGAAAATTCTGGACTATCCAAAAACAGTGATTTTCTACCTATCTAAAAAAATAGTAAAAAAATTCGAAAAAATGTAAAATTTGGTTTGCAAGTACATATTCATTTTATAATTATGTGGAACGGTTGGATGGACCGTTAGGATTTTGAAAACTCAAATATTGAGCCGTAGCACCGACCAATCCATGCTATGCATAGTACCATAGCCTCACTCATTAATGAAATAGTCGGTAAGCACTTTGCTAACTGACCTTAAAAAAAAAAAAGGTTCTATATACAAGAAATATTATTGGGCTTGGCCCGTATCTACATTTGACTTAACAAATGTTTATATTTTACCTATCAAAAACATTTTTTTATTTTTCCATTGAAGCAAAAGTGTAAGAAAATTTTAACTTCAAAGAAAAGGATACTTTTGAGCTCCTTGACATGTATCAAATTCATCTACCGGTCGTACACATATAAAATACATTCAACACCGTAAAGTAGCATATGTACCTTCATCTTTGTTTATTTAATTTCAATATATAATTTGGTTGTTCCACGCTGTATTTATCTGTTCAGTATATAACTCTTACCTACATTTCGTTAATTAACGAAATTTCAGCATTTCATGTGCATCAACGATATTTCAGTAAATTTAATTAGCCACTACTTTCAGGGCCGGTTCATATTTTTCAATGTTCTAGAAAACAGATAAATTATCATAAAAAAAAACACATTTCATCCAAGGCAAAACTGGAGCTTATCAATAACAAAAAAGGAGTAGAACTAGGGTGTTCCTAAGTTCACCAAGTTACTTCAAATGACAAATCCGTTACGAATGATGTGTCTACATGCAAAAACTTTAAATATTTGAATTAATTTAGTATAAAATCAAGCGGTTAAAATTAGAAGTTTCATAAATTAATTTTAATACATTTATTTATTTTTGAACGTTTTTTACCACTTGACTCTACACGAAATTGATTTGAAAATATAAAATTTTTATATGTAGACGCATCACTCATAGGTAGACGGTTTTAATAGTTTAGATTCGTCATTTTAAGTCAATCCAATAGGTTTTAAAGTTGAGTTCACAAAGAGGCACGGTGAAATAATTAAACTCGTGAAATAAACTTAGGAACACCCTAGTTCTACTCACGAAAAGAAATAAACTTGTGCAATAAAATATGAACTAATTGATTATAACATTAATTGTAATTAACAGACTTTAAGAGGAGCGTTTTGGGGGACCGGCACCCAGAAAATGAGGGGTCCGGATCCCCAAAAGTAACTCAATTTTTGAGTTTTCGATCGAGACCGTCCAATTCGAATCCGTCGCTCGAGATCGTCTCGGAATTCGAATTCGTTGCTCGGAATGTGTGCGCTCCACTTCGGATCTCGCGCGACAGATTTGAATCGCAGGTCTCGATTCAAAACCCAATTTTTGGATTACTTCAATCTTGATTCGAAAATGAGCACCTTTATGGATTGCACAGAAACCTAGCTTGAAAAGCAAATGCTGGTATCTCAAAAATATATTTGGACAAAGTTGACACTTTAATTACAACAATGGACTTATATCATGATGCAAATTACTCCCACAATTCTCAGAAAACCAAACTGGAATATCATAAAATAGATATTGGTACTAAAAAATGAAAATAACATTCAAACCCCGCCATTTGCTGAGACAAGTATGTGATGGTACTGAGACAGAATATGGTATACACCAGAATAAGCATACATGTCTAAACCATACCATGCTGGTACGGTGGTACCATCACCATACCATTCTGCATAAAAGTTCTAAAATGCAAGCTTAAAATGACAAAAACGCATTCAATTTTAGTCTAGATTTTACCCAAATTTCCAAATTATTTTCACAAATTGCATAGAATATGACCGAAAAATTGCACTTGCTTTATCATACAAATGCATATCAGTACCAGTACTAACTTCTGTAGTTGTAAACAAGTATGATAAATATTTGCGTACCGGTACTAACTAATACATATCAAACTTTTCTTAATTTCAAAAGCTCAATCATACATGTGACTTTTGTACTATCATCGTAAGCATCTTGATAGTTATAAC
Organism: Carex kokanica; assembly: GCA_025461125.1. Taxonomy (NCBI): domain Eukaryota; kingdom Viridiplantae; phylum Streptophyta; class Magnoliopsida; order Poales; family Cyperaceae; genus Carex; species Carex kokanica. Next base: position 27,132 of record JAJGRX010001042.1, on the reverse strand, counting down.
TATATGTTCTAAACAAAATTATAAAATATTAAAAAAAGCTAGTCAAATTTTTAAAAAATAATATTTTTTATTAAAAGTAATCCGTTAAATATTTTTAAAACACACGGTCATTTATCATATTTTTCATAACAATATGCTAAATAAAAACTAATTTATTGTTAAAACTTGTTACCCAAGTGTACCCGAAAAATTGGTCGAAAAATTAACCTTTGCACTCATATTTTTTTGTCTAAGTTGGAGATATATTCAAAAAATAATTCTTAGTATTTTATTGTCTTTGTTAGAAAAATTAAAAACTTCCTTTGCAGACAACATTTTATCAGATGAAATGGTTGTCCATATTTCTTTTTAAATGTCACATTACATTATTATTCTGGTTTTTTAAACAACTATTTTATTTTGATAACATTCGTTTAAATATCAATCATCAAATTATAGCTTTCTGGTCGATCTCAAATTTGCAGATTCACTTGTCAGTAATAAAATAGACACTAACAAAACTTTGTATGCGCTAACATCTACACATTCATAAACATAGAAATAGACACCAGGAAAATTTGGTGTACCACTTTTTCAGTTTTTTAAATTCAGCCACATTCATAAACATAGAAACATGCTAATGTAACATCGTAGCTTTAATTTCAGTTTTTTAATTTATTGTAAATAAACTTGACAAGAAAAAAGATAGAAAAAAAGATAGTTTCCAATGATAGTTTGTTGTTAACCAATTAAGTTTGATACAACCAAACTAGTATATAGTGCTACAGGCATTATAAAATTTCTTGTGAGTTTATGCTAATTCCATTTAGCAAAAACCTGACTTAAATTTTTAATGATTCAGGATGGATGTCAAGTTTTTCATTTATATTAGAAACAAATATCTTTTATACAGAGAAGTCCAAGAAAAAACTACAATTAAGTAAAATTGGGGCTGGTTTATGAAAAAAAAAAAAAATAGTAGCAAGCAGTGTTCTAAATAACGGTATACAGTCATTGGACGGCCAAGGTACCGCTAAGCGATTAATCGGAAATAATCGGGAATAATCATCCATAATCAGAAATAATCGGCCGATTAGTCGGGAAAATCCGTGGCGGTTTGGTCACCGCCAACGACTAATCGGCCAATTAATCGGCCTAAATGAACGTTTTTTACAACACTAGTAGCAAGACAAATCAAAGAAGACCAATATAGTCTGACTACATCCCTTGGTACAATACATCTCTAAATTCCTACACAAAAAGAAACCTAGTGATATTTGCTGGAGCCAACATAACAAATCCTGAAGACTGCTGTCCTTTTAAAACCAGACCTGTTTCCGACACTGCGAAAATCCCACTGTAACCACTGCTCTATTAATTCACTAATCTGTCAGCGAGTGTGCAGCAGTACTTGTGCCACCTTGTGTACCAGTTCAGTGTCAAGGTTGTGACAGTGAAACTAGAGCAGGGTTGAATTGTTTCATGGGTTTTGGGCTGGTTATTGGTAGATCCATAATTCAATTACAGCTGCTTCCAGTAGAAGACTAAAGTTAGTGCTCAACTAGTGATCTGAAGTGTAGAAAACATCAAAATCAGAAAACAAAGTGCAAACCTTCACATAAATCTGATAACTTAAGTGAAGTTCCTATAGTATAATCAGAAAATCTTTGCATAACTCATCGGTTCACTTGGTAGATGGTGAAATCCAATTTCCACATAACACAAGAGCAATAATGAAATTATGATACAGTGCAAGCATGAATTCTCCTAAAATAATAAAATTAAAAACCAATGAGGAATCTTCAAAGTAGTTGCAATAGGAGGTTTACAATTCTGTATATAATGGTAATTTGTTTCATGTTTAAGAGTGCAACACATGTCATTTCATACAAATAGTAATTGTCTGACTAGTACAACATATGATGGTATCCAAGTTGTACAAGACATACCAACTACCCATATATTCTTCCTCAATATGCAAAATTTAAGCATAAAAAATAGTGATTCAAAAAAAAGAAAAAAAATACCAATTTGCCATCAGCATTGCATATGATTTATAACAGCCTCAACCTCGATGTTAAATGCTTCTTTTCTGACTGTGCTCCCTTTGCTATGGTTGGGATTCCCAAAATCATGCGATGCAGGAGTTGCTCTGCCTTCTTAATTTCTCCTTGTTTGCACAGTGCATCCGAGAGTATTGTAAGTCACAACATCCGGTTCAAGGCCTTTGGAAATCATGCACTGCAGCATATGTTTTGCCTTGTTCAGTAGCCCTTTCTTGCACAACCCATCTATGAGAGTGTTATAGGTCACGATATTAGGTTGAAGCCCTTTAGAAGCCATGAGATGCAGGAGTTCCTCTGCTTTCTCAATTTCTCCTTGCTTGCACAGTGCATCCATGACAGCATTGTAAGTTACAAACATTCGGTTCAAGGCCTTTGGAAATCATGCACTGTAGCATCTGGTTTGCCTTGTCAACGAACCCTTTCTTGCAAAGCCCATCTATGAGAGTGTTATAGGTCACGACATCAGGTTGAAGCCCTTTAGAACTCATGTTAGCCAGGAGTTCCTCTGCCTTCTCAATTTCTCCTTTCTTGCATAGCATATCCATGATAGCACTGTAAGTTACAACATCCGGTTCAAGGCCTTTGGAAACCATGTGCTGCAGCATTTTCACTGCCTTGTCTATTAGCCTGTTCTTGCAATGCCCATCTATGAGAGTGTTATAGATCACAATATTAGGTTGAAGCCCTTTAGAAGCCATGAGATGCAGGAGTTCCTCTGCTTTCTCAGTTTCTCCTTGCTTGCACAGTGCATCCATAACAGCACTGTAAGTTACAACATCCGGTTCAAGGCCTTTGGAAATCATGCACTGCAGCATTTGGTTTGCCTTGTGCAGAAGCCCTTTCTTGCAAAGCCCATCTATGAGAGTGGTATAGGTCACGACATCAGGTTGAAGCCCTTTAGAACCCATGTTAGCCAGGAGTTCCTCTGCCCTCTCAATATCTCCCTGCTTGCACAGTGCATTCATGACAGCATTGTAAGTTACAACATCCGGTTCAAGGCCTTTGGAAACCATGTGCTGCAGCATTTTCACTGCCTTGTCTATTAGCCTGTTCTTGCAATGCCCATCTATGAGAGTGTTATAGGTCACGACATCAGGTTGAAGCCCTTTAGAAACCATGTAATCCAGGAGTTCCTCTGCCTTGTCAATTTGTCCAATCTTACACAGCCCATTTATAAGAGTGCTATAGGAGAAGAGATCAGGTGAGCAACCCAGCTTAGGCATTTTATCAAGCACAATGGCTGCAGCCTCATGGATCCTATTATCCCTACAAAGACCCTTTAGTAATGGATTGAATACATCCGAATGAGCCTCCGGTCCGACCTTAAGAAATCGTCCGAGTAAAACAAAAGCTAATCTGACCCGATCCACTCGGGTACAACAGTTTATCAAGATGCTATACGTGCAGACGTCGGGCGAGATCTCTTTATTTTGGGTCAATCGGTCAAAGAGGGAAAATATAGTGGGGTAAATAGTTGGTTAAGTTCTTCATGCGAACCAGCTTTGTGAAGAGATGGTTGAAGGGATAGATGGACGGGGTCGGGTCTCTGGTGGCCAGCAGCCGGTCAAACAGGCCACGTGCTTCAGGGACAGTAAGGGTGCCCGATTTACAGCGCTCTCTTACAAACGATTCTAATTGGCGGGTCCCCATTGCCCAGGATTACTCAGTCAGTAGTACGGCAAATGTTTTTGGACACTTAATTTGGACTGATTTTGATTTAATTGGTAATGAAGATATGGAATGAAAAATGAATACCAAGCTAATCCGAAGCACCGTGCAGCACCTATCAACGAATACATAGAAAATATTGTGCAAGAAATTAGCTATTTTGAGAATACTTTGCTACGCTGAAATTAAAATTTGAAAAACGAACTCATAGTTGAACTAAAATGGAGTCGAGAGCATCCACAGAAAGACAGAACCTGAGAATGTGAGACTTCGATTGCTGAATCCGAGGTGAGGGAAATAAGACTGAGGTTTGTCACTCTTCGATCTAGGGTTTTAAGTTCTTTTCTCTTTTCTTTGGAGTTAAAGAGTTCGAGGTGGGAACTTTGGACCTCAGCCCAAGCACAAGCAAAATGAATAAAGTGCATCTTAGTAGAATTCTTATTACCTAAGGTACCTCAAAGTTTGATTTTATATCCAGACCGTGCGATCAGCTTTGGCTCGAATATTAAAGGATCCATTGCATTCCACATCCAATCGGATGGATCAAATTTAAAAAAAAAAAAAATTAGTTACTTCAGGGTATCTGGTCTCCATCTGAATATGTACTTGTAATTTGTAATTCTGTTTATATGTACAAATACTCCGTCATTTTTAACGGTAAGTTAATTTCTTCTAACTTGTAATTTCTAAAAAAGAAAAGAAATAACTGAGTGTGTGTCTTTTGTATTAATCTATTTGTAAATATAATTATTATAAATACTTAGGTATTTATGTAATATTTTTATTTTGTTTAACACTTGCATATACAAATCTCAAAACGTATTTGATAATTATATGGAAGTTTAATGATGATCATCCATTTAACTAGCCAAATAACTAGAAAATGTTAAAAATAATATTTATAAATTAACTAGAAAATGTTTAAATTTTGTTTTTCTTAAAAGTAACCCATTTAAATATTTTAAAAGAGACAGCCTAGATGAACTTTATTATCTAGTTAATTAAGTGTACCCGAAAATATGGTTGAAAAATTAGGCTTTGCACTCTTTTTTTTTTTTGTCTATGTTGGAGATGTATACAAAAAGAACCCTTAGTATTCTAAAAAAAGTTACTCTTTTGTCGTGGGGTCCTGCTTACGTTTAATGTTACTGGATTGACAAGAGAATGGAAAATAGAGTAGAACTAGGGTGTTCTTAAGCTCACCAAGCCTCTTTGTAAGCTTAACTCAAAAAACCCATTGAATTGGTTTCAAGCGATGCATTCAAACCGTTTGAAACCGATTTACTTCACGGGTGATGAGTTTACATGTCAAGTTTTAAAATTTTCGAACTAATTTAATATAAAGTCAAGTAGTAAAAAAAATGATGAAAAATGAACACATTAAAATGAACTAGTTTACCATGTCATCAAGAAGTACCTCTGACATCTCAATTTCTCCTTGGTTGCACAGTGCATCCATGATAGCAGTATAAGTTACAATATTTGGTTCAAGGTCTCTAGAAATCATGCCCTGCAGCATCTGCTTTGCCTTGTCTAGTAGCCCTTCCTGCAAAGCCCATCCACAAGAGTGTTATAGGTCACAATATTAGGTTGAAGCCCTTTAGAAATCATGTAATCCAGGAGTTCCTCTGCTTTCTCAATTTCTTCTTTCTTACAAAGCCCGTCCACAAGAGTGTTATAGGCCGCGATATTAGGTTGAAGCCCTTTAGAAACCATGTGATCAAGGAGTTCCTCTGCCTTGTCAATTTCTCCAATCTTACACAGCCCATTCATAAGAATGCTATAGGAGAAGAGATCAGGTGTGCAACCCAGTTTTGGCATTTTATCGAGCACTATAGGTGCAGCTTCATGGATCTTATTAATCTTACAAAGACACTTCAGTAATGGATTATGAACACCAGGATCAGCCCCCGGTCTGTCCTTACTCCTTAAGAAACTGTCCGAGTAAAACAAAAGCTAATCCGACCCGATCCACTCAGGTACAACAGTCTATTAATATACTATATGTAGTCATTGGGATTTGGGAGAGATCTGTTTACATTGGGGCAAATGGTTAAGGAAGTCTATCTCTGGAATTTTTTTTTTTAGATTTGGTTTATTTTTGGGCTTGCTTACCTTGAAAAATAATCTTGCCTATATCTAGCCTATAATTTTTGTCATTTTCAACCCAAAACCCAGTCCAAAGAGAAGATCAATCAAAAAAGAAACCCTCCTCCTTTCTGTGAGATGCGAAATTCGCGAATAGGCGATTCTGTGAGTGAAAAAAAAACAAAGAAATTTGATCGCCGTGACGCCGCCTATGCGCGAAGGAGAAAAGGAAGTAAGGAACCAGAGGCGGCTACGCTACTTCGCATGTGCCCGCGGAGGAGAAGAAGACAAGGAGTGATGTTCGCCTAGCCCCCTAGAGGGTATTTCTTAAACCTATTTCAAAGTTGTGTTGCTTGTGAGTTGTGATTGAAATACTATAAAATAAATATAGAAATATTGGTTTTTAAACCCAATTAATTAAGGCTTTAAGAGCATTTTAAACCTATTTTAGTTAGACAGTAAGTCAAATTGGACTTAAAGAACGAGGCAGTTGGCAAAAGGCATGAGAGCAACAACAACCTCAGGATTTCTCAATTCTAATTGGGCTAGAAGAACAAGACAATTGGCAAATAGTACGATTGGATATCGAGCACACTTACAAGTTTTATTTTCTTCTTTTCACTGATTGATACTGGGTTTCAGTTTTAGTATTGTTTGTTATTTCTCTCTGGTTCACTTACTGTTACCAGTTCACATACTGGTTTCTGGTTTATAATTGTTTTTACTTTTTCCTATAATTAATTTACTTTTTTCTAGTATTGTTATTGTCCACTATTTACTGTTAGACTAGCTGACATATAAGAATCTGTAATAAGATACAAATACAAATAAGAATAGAGTACATTTTAGCATCATTGGGACAATATATATACAAATAAGAATCTGTAATTTAGAGTATGTTCCAATTGTCATTTGTAATTTAGAAAGTGTTTTGAACCCGAACTCGTTTTAAAAAATAAAATACTAAACCCAATTTTTGTCTTACTCCTGGTTCAAATCCTACCTTCACCACTGCGGGTTGCATTGGCACATAATAATTGAGTGTTTTGAAGAGAGAATGAAAATGACGGACAGAGGGAGAATCCGAAGGAGAGAAATGGGAATTGTTATACTCACAACTCGCTGCAGGGACAGACAAAGAAGAAAGAAGCCTTCGGTGGCTTGTGACACAGGCCTGACTACGAAAGGTTCTATTTACGAAGGGTGCAAAACAAAGAGGCATGCGGTCCAGTGGGACGCGACATGGGCGGGGGGACTGTGGGCTTTGTGGAGGGAACGAAATAGAAGGACATTTGCGAGACAGGAGATGAGTGCTCATCGTTTGAAGGATGAGGCTAAACTGAAAATTAATAAATGGATTGCGGTCATCTAAGTAGGAATGAGGGTTCTAACTGTGACTCCCTGTTCTCCATTTTCATTGCCACGCTATATGCTTTGTAATCCTAAGAGTTAGAATTCAGCATTCTTTTTTGTTTATTTACTACCTTTGTGCTGTGCAGTGTAAAGATTTGTGTATATAACTTTTTTATAATTAATGAAGAGTGAGGCTATGGTACTATGCATAGCACGGTTGCATCGGTGCTACGGCTCAATATTTGAATTTTCAAAATTCTAACGGTCGATCCAACGTTCAACATGATTATAAAATGAATATGTACTTGCAAACCAAATTTTACATTTTTTTCGAATTTTTTACTATTTTTTTAGATGGGTAGAAAATCACTTGATCTGAAAATTCTGGACCATCCAAAAACAGTGATTTTCTACCTATCTAAAAAAATAGTAAAAAAATTCGAAAAAAAATGTAAAATTTGGTTTGCAAGTACATATTCATTTATAATTATGTTGAACGGTTGGATGGACCGTTAGGATTTTGAAAACTCAAATATTGAGCCGTAGCACCGACCAATCCATGCTATGCATAGTACCATAGCCTCAACTCATTAATGAAATAGTCGGTAAGCACTTTGCTAACTGACCTTAAAAAAAAAAAAGGTTCATATACAAGAAATATTATTGGGCTTGGCCCGTATCTACATTTGACTTAACAAATGTTTATATTTTACCTATCAAAAACATTTTTTTATTTTTCCATTGAAGCAAAAGTGTAAGAAAATTTAACTTCAAAGAAAAGGATACTTTTGAGCTCCTTGACATGTATCAAATTCATCTACCGGTCGTACACATATAAAATACATTCAACACCGTAAAGTAGCATATGTACCTTCATCTTTGTTTATTTAATTTCAATATATAATTTGGTTGTTCCACGCTGTATTTATCTGTTCAGTATATAACTCTTACCTACATTTCGTTTAATTAACGAAATTTCAGCATTTCATGTGCATCAACGATATTTCAGTAAATTTAATTAGCCACTACTTTCAGGGCCGGTTCATATTTTTCAATGTTCTAGAAAACAGATAAATTATCATAAAAAAAAAAAAAACACATTTCATCCAAGGCAAAACTGGAGCTTATCAATAACGAAAAAGGAGTAGAATTAGGGTGTTCCTAAGTTCACCAAGTTACTTCAAATGACAAATCCGTTACGAATGATGTGTCTACATACAAAAATTCTAAACTTTCGAATTAATTTAGTATAAAGTCAAGCGGTTAAAATTAGAAGTTCCATAAATTAATTTTAATACATTTATTTATTTTTGAACGTTTTTTACCATTTGACTCTATACAAAATTGATTCGAAAATTTAAAATTTTTATATGTAGACGCATCACTCGTGAGTTCCACAAAGAGGCACGGTGAAATAACTAACTCGTGAAATAAACTTAGGAACCAACCCTATTTCTACTCACGAAAAGAAATAAACTTGTGCAAATAAAATATGAACTAAGGATTATAACATTAATTGTAATTAACAGACTTTAAGAGGAGCGTTTTGAGGGACCGGCACCCAGAAAATGAGGGGTCCGGATCACCTAAAGTAACTCAATTTTTGGATTTTCGATCGATACCGTCCAATTCGAATCCGTCGCTCGAAATCATCTCGGGATTCGAATCCCCTAAAATAACATTCAAACCCTGCCATTTGCTGAGACAGAAATATGGTATACACCAGAATAAGCATACATGTCTAAACCATACCATACTGGTACGGTGGTACAAGCACCACACCATTCTGCATAAAATTTCTAAAATTTAAGCTTAAAACAACAAAAACGCATTCAAGTTTAGTCTAGATTTTACCCAAATTTTCAAATCATTTTCACAAATTGCATAGAATATGACCGAAAAAATTGCACTTGCTTTATCATACAAATGCATATCAGTACCAGTACTAACTTCTGTAGTTGTAAACAAGTATGATAAATATTTGCATACTGAGTACTAACTAATACATATCAAACTTTTCTTAATTACAAAAGCCCAATCATACATGTGACTTATGTGAATTTTGTACTATCATCGTAAGCATCTTGATAGTTATAACTATATGTTCTAAACAAAATTATAAAATATTTAAAAAAGCTAGTCAAATTGTTAAAAAATAATATTTTTTATTAAAAGTAATCCGTTAAATATTTTTAAAAACACACGGTCATTTATCATATTTTTCATAACAATATGCTAAAAAAAAAACTAATTTATTGTTAAAACTTGTTACCCAAGTGTACCCGAAAAATTGGTTGAAAAAATTAACCTTTGCACTCATATTTTTTTGTCTTAGTTGGAGATACATGCAAAAAATAATTCTTAGTATTTTAAAAAAGATCCTGTTTTGATAGAAAAATTAAAAACTTCCTTTGTAGACAACATTTTATCAGATGAAATGGTTGTCCATATTTCTTTTTAAATGTCACATTACATTATTATTCTGGTTTTTGAACAACTATTTTATTTTGATAACATTCGTTTAAATATCAATCATCAAATTATAACTTTCTGGTCGATCTCAAAATTTGCAGATTCACTTGTCAGTAATAAATAGACACTAACAAAACTTTGTATGCGCTAACATCTACACATTCATAAACAGAGAAATAGACACTAGGAAAATTTGGTGTACCACTTTTTCAGTTTTTTAAATTCAGCCACATTCATAAACATAGAAACATGCTAATGTAACATCGTAGCTTTAATTTCATTTTTTTAGTTTATTGTAAATAAACTTGACAAGAAAAAAGAGAGAAAAAAAGATAGTTTCCATATAGTTATAACCATTTAGCAAGTGCTACTAGTATATAGTGCTACAGGCATTATAAAATTTCTTGTGAGTTTGTGCTAATTCCATTTAGCAAAAACCTGAATTAAATTTTTAATGATTCAGGATGGATGTAAAGTTTTTCATTTATATTAGAAACAAATATCTTTTATACAGAGAAGTCCAAGAAAAAACTACAATTAAGTAAAATTGTGGCTGGTTTATGAAAAAAAAAAATAGTAGCAAGCAGTGTTGTAAATAACGGTATACAGTCATTGGACGGACAGGGTACCACTAAGCGATTAATCGGAAATAATCGGGAATAATCGGGAATAATCGGAAATAATCGGCCGATTAGTCAGGAAAATCTGTGATGATTTGGTCACCGTCAACGACTAATCGACCAATTAATCGGCCTAAACGGACGTTTTTTACAACACTGGTAGCAAGACAAATCAAAGAAGACCAATATAGTCTGATTACATCTCTAAATTCCTACGCAAAAAGAAACCTAGTGATATTTGCTGGAGCCAACATAACAAATCCTTAAGACTGCTGTCCTTTAAAAACCAGACCTGTTTCCCACACTGCGATAATCCCCACTGTAACCACTGCGCTATTAATTCACTAATCTGTCAGCGAGTGTGCAGCAGTACTTGTGCCACCTTGTGTACCCGTTCAGTGTCAAGGTTGTGACAGTGAAACTAGAGCAGGGTTGAATTGTTTCATGGGTTGTGGGCTGGTTATTGGTGGATCCATAATTCAATTTACAGCTGCTTCCAGTAGAAGACTAAGGTTAGTGCTTAACTAGTGATCTGAAGTGTAGAAAACATCAAAATCAGAAAACAAAGTGCAAACCTTTACAAATCTGACAACTTAAGTGAAGTTCCTATAGTATAATCAGAAAATCTTGCATAACTCATCGGTTCACTTGGTAGATGATGAAATCCAATTTCCACATAACACGAGCAATAATGAAATTATGATACAGTGCAAACATGAAGATTCTCCTAAAATAATAAAATGAAATACCAATGAGGAATCTTCGAAGTAGATGCAAGAGGAGGTTTACAATTCTGTATATAATGGTAATTTGTTTCATGTTTAAGAGTGCAACACATGTCATTTCATACAAATAGTAATTGTCTGACTAGTACAACATATGATGGTATCCAAGTTGTACAAGACATACCAACTACCCATATATTCTTCCTCAATATGCACAATTTAAGCATCAAGAATAGTGATTCAAAAAAAAGAAAAAAAATACCAATTTGCCATCAGCATTGCATATGATTTATACCAGCCTCAACCTCGATGTCAAATGCTTCTTTTCTGACTGTGCTCCCTTTGCTATGGTAGGGATTCCCAAAAATCATGCGATGCAGGAGTTGCTCTGCCTTCTCAATTTCTCCTTGTTTGCACAGTGCATCCGAGAGCATTGTAAGTCACAACATCCGGTTCAAGGCCTTTGGAAATCATGCACTGCAGCATATGTTTTGCCTTGTTCAGTAGCCCTTTCTTGCACAACCCATCTATGAGAGTGTTATAGGTCACAACATCTGGTTCAAGCCCTTTAGAAACCATGTAATCTAGGAGTTCCTCTGCCTTCTCAATTTCTCTTTTCTTGCATAGCATATCCATGACAGCAGTGTAAGTTACAACATTCGGTTCAAGGCCTTTGGAAATCATGCACTGTAGCATCTGGTTTGCCTTGTCCAGGAGCCCTTTCTTGCAAAGCCTATCTATGAGAGTGTTATAGGTCACGACATTAGGTTGAAGCCCTTTAGAACCCATGTTAGCCAGGAGTTCCTCTGCCCTCTCAATATCTCCCTGCTTGCACAGTGCATTCATGACAGCATTGTAAGTTACAACATCCGGTTCAAGGCCTTTGGAAACCATGTGCTGCAGCATTTTCACTGCCTTGTCTATTAGCCTGTTCTTGCAATGCCCATGTATGAGAGTGTTATAGGTCACAATATCAGGTTGAAGCCCTTTAGAAGCCATGAGATGCAGGAGTTCCTCTGCTTTCTCAATTTCTCCTTGCTTGCACAGTGCATCCATGACAGCATTGTAAGTTACAACATTCGGTTCAAGGCCTTTGGAAATTATGCACTGTAGCATCTGGTTTGCCTTGTCCAGGAGCCCTTTCTTGCAAAGCCCATCTATGAGAGTGTTATAGGTCACGACATCAGGTTGAAGCCCTTTAGAACCCATGTTAGCCAGGAGTTCCTCTGCCCTCTCAATATCTCCCTGCTTGCACAGTGCATTCATGACAGCATTGTAAGTTACAACATTCGGTTCAAGGCCTTTGGAAACCATGTGCTGCAGCATTTTCACTGCCTTGTCTATTAGCCTGTTCTTGCAATGCCCATGTATGAGAGTGTTATAGGTCACAATATCAGGTTGAAGCCCTTTAGAAGCCATGAGATGCAGGTGTTCCTCTGCTTTCTCAATTTCTCCTTGCTTGCACAGTGCATCCATGACAGCACTGTAAGTTACAACATCCGGTTCAAGGCCTTTGGAAATCATGCACTGCAGCATCTGGTTTGCCTTGTCCAGAAGCCCTTTCTTGCAAAGCCCATCTATGAGAGTGGTATAGGTCACGACATTAGGTTGAAGCCCTTTAGAAACCATGTAATCCAAGAGTTCCTCTGCCTTGTCAATTTGTCCAATCTTACACAGCCCATTTATAAGAGTGCTATAGGAGAAGAGATCAGGTGAGCAACCCAGCTTAGGCATTTTATCGAGCACAATGGCTGCAGCCTCATGGATCCTATTAGCCCTACAAAGACCCTTTAGTAATGGATTGAATACACCCGAATGAGCCCCCGGTCCGACCTTAAGAAATTGTCCGAGTAAAACAAAAGCTAATCCGACCCGATCCACTCGGGTACAACAGTTTATCAAGATGCTATATGTGCAGATGTTGGGTGAGATCTGTTTATTTTGGGTCAATCGGTCAAAGAGGGAAAATATAGTGGGGTAATAGTTGCTTAAGTTCTTCATGCGAACCAGCGTTGTGAAGAGATGGTTGAAGGGATAGATGGACGGGGTTGGGTCTCTGGTGGCCAGCAGCCGGTCAAACAGGTGACGTGCTTCAGGGACAGTAAGGGTGCCCGATCTACAGCGCTCTCTTACAAACGATTCTAATTGGCGGGTCCCCATTGCCCAGGATTACTCAGTCAGTAGTACGGCAAATGTTTTTGGACACTTAATTTGGACTGATTTTGATTTAACTTGTAATGAAGATATGGAAGGAAAAAATGAATACCAAGCTAATCCGAAGCACCGTGCAGCACCTATCAACGAATACATAGCAAATATTGTGCAAGAAATTAGCTATTTTGAAAATACTTTGCTACGCTGAAATTAAAATTTGAAAAAAGAACTCATAGTTGAACTAAAATTGAGACGAGAGCATCCACAGAAAGACAGAACCTGAGAATGTGAGACTTCGATTGCTGAATCCGAGGTGAGGGAAATAAGACTCAGGTTTGTCACTCTTCGATCTAGGGTTTTAAGTGCTTTTCTCTTGTCTTTGGAGGTAAAGAGTTAAAGGTTGGAACTTTGGACCTCAGCCCAAGCACAAGCAAAATGAATAAAGTGCATCTTAATAGAATTCTGATTACCTAAGGTATCTCAAAGTTTGTTTTTATATCCAGACCGTGCGATCAGCTTTGGCTCGAATATTAAAGGATACAGTGCATTCCATTTCCAATCGGATGGATAAAATTTAAAATCAAAATTTTAGTTACTTCAGGGAATCTGGTCTCAATCATGTACTTGTAATTCTGTTTGTGTACAAATACTCCGTCATTTTTAACGGTAAGTTAATTTCTTCTAACTTATAATTTCCAAAAAAAAGGAAATAACTGAGTGTGTGTCTTTTACATTAATCTATTTGTTAAATATAATTATTATAAATACTTAGGTATTATGTAATATTTTTATTTTGTTAACACTTGCATATACAATTGTCAAAACGTATTTGATAATTATATGGAAGTTTAAGGATGATCATCCATTTAACTAGCCAAATAACTATAAAATGTTAAAAAATAATATTTAAAAATTAACTAGAAAATGTTTAAATTTTGTTTTTCTTAAAAGTAACCCATTTAAATATTTTAAAAGAGACAGCCATAGATGAACTTTATTATCTAGTTAATTAAGTGTACCCGAAAATATGGTTGAAAAATTAGGCTTTGCACTCTTTTTTTTTTGTCTATGTTGGAAATGTATGCAAAAAGAACCCTTAGTATTCTAAAAAAGTTACTCTTTTGTCGTGGGGTCCTGCTTACGTTTAATGTTACTGGATTGACAAGAGAATGGAAAATAGAGTAGAACTAGGGTGTTCTTAAGCTCACCAAGCCTCTTTGTAAGCTTAACTCAAAAACCTATTGAATTGGTTTCAAGCAATGCATTCAAACCGTTGAAACCGATTTACTTCACGGGTGATAAGTTTACATGTCAAGTTTCTAAATTTTCGAACTAATTTAATATAAAGTCAAGTAGTAAAAAAATGATGAAAAATGAACACATTAAAATGAACTAGTTTACCATGTCATCAAGAAGTACCTCTGACTTCTCAATTTCTCCTTGGTTGCACAGTGCATCCATGATAGCAGTATAAGTTACAACATTTGGTTCAAGGTCTCTAGAAATCATGCCTTGCAGCATCTGCTTTGCCTTGTCTAGCAGCCCTTTCCTGCAAAGCCCATCACAAGAGTGTTATAGGTCACAATATTAGGTTGAAGCCCTTTAGAAATCATGTAATCCAGGAGTTCCTCTGCCTTCTCAATTTCTTCTTTCTTGCAAAGCCCGTCCACAAGAGTGTTATAGGCCACGATATTAGGTTGAAGCCCTTTAGAAACCATGTGATCAAGGAGTTCCTCTGCCTTGTCAATTTCTCCAATCTTACACAGCCCATTCATAATAATGCTATAGGAGAAGAGATCAGGTGTGCAACCCAGTTTTGGCATTTTTATCGAGCACTATGGGTGCAGCTTCATGGATCTTATTATCTTACAAAGACCCTTCAGTAATGGATTATAAACACCAGGATCACCCCCCGGTCCGTCCTTACTCCTTAAGAAACTGTTCGAGTAAAACAAAAGCTAATCTGACCCGATCTACTCGGGTACAGCAGTTTATTAATATACTATATGTAGTCATTGGGATTTGGGAGAGATCTATTTGGATTGGGTTAAATGGTTAAGGAAGTCTATCTCTGGAATTTTTTTTTTTCGATTAGGTTTATTTTTGGGCTTGCTTACCCTGAAAAATAACCTTGCCTATATCTAGCCTGTAATTTTTGTCATTTTCAACCCAAAACCCAGTCCAAAGAGAAGATCAATCAAAAAAAGAAACCCTCCTTTCTGTGAGATGCGAAATCACGAATAGGTGATTCTGTGAGTGAAAAAAAACAAAGAAATTTGATCGCCGTGACGCCGCCTATGCCCGAAGGAGAAAAGGAAGGAACCAGAGGTGGCTACTTTACTTCGCATGTGCCCGCGGAGGAGAAGGAGACAAGGAGTGATGTTCGCCTAGCCCCCTACAGGGTATTTCTTAAACCTATTTCAAAGTTGTGTTGCTTGTGAGTTGTGATTGAAATACTATAAAATAAATATAGAAATAATTGGTTTTTAAACCTAATTAATTAAGGCTTTAAGAGCATTTTAAACCTATTTTAGTTAGACAGTAAGTCAAATTGGACTTAAAGAACGAGGCAGTTGGCAAAAGGCATGAGAGCAACAACAACCTTAGGATTTCTCAATTCTAATTGGGCTAGAAGAACAAGACAGTTGGCAAATAGTACGATTGGATATCGAGCACACTTACAGGTGTTATTTTCTTCTTTTCACTTATTGATACCGGGTTTCAGTTTTAGTATTGTTTGTTATTTCTCTCTGGTTCACTTACTGTTACCAGTTCACATACTGGTTTCTGCTTTAGAATTGTTTTTACTTTTTCCTATAATTAATTTACTTTTTTCTAGAATTGTTATTGTCTACACTCTACTGTTAGACTAGTTGACATATAAGAATCTGTAATAAGATACAAATACAAATAAGAATATAGTACATTTTAGCCTCATTGGGACAATATATATACAAATAAGAATCTGTAATTTAGAATATGTACCAATTGTCATTTGTAATTTAGAAAGTGTTTTGAACCCGAACTCGTTTTAAAAAATAAAATATTGAACCCAATTTCTGTCTTACTCCTGGTTCAAATCCTACCTTCGCCACTGCGGGTTGCATTGGCACAGAATAATTGAGTGTTTTGAAGAGAGAATGAAAATGACGGACAGAGGGAGAATTGCGAAGGAGAGAAATGGGAATTGTTATACTCACAACTCGCTGCAGGATAGACAAAGAAGAAAGAAGCCTTCGGTGGCTTGTGACACAGGCCTGGACTACGAAAGGTTCTATTTACGAAGGGTGCAAAACAAAGAGGCATGCGTCCAGTGGGATGTGTCATGGGCGGGGGGACTGTGGGCTTTGTGGAGGGAACAGAATAGAAAGACATTTGCGAGACAGGAGAGGAGTGCTCATCGTTTGAAGGATGAGGCTAAACTGAAAATTAATAAATGGATTGCGGTCATCTGAGTAGGAATGAGGGTTTTAACTGTGACATTCCTTTTTTATTATTTACTACCCTTGTGCTGTGCAGTGTAAAGATTTGTGTATATAATTTTTTTTATAATTAATGAAATATTCGGTAAGCACTCTGCTAACTGACCTTAAAAAAAAAAAAAAAAGGTTTCTATTTACAGGAAATATTATTGGGCTTGGCCCGTATCTACATTTGACTTAACAAATGTTTATATTTTACCATTCAAAAACATTTTTTATTTTTCCATTGAAGCAAAAGTGTAAGAAATTTTAACTTCAAAGAAAAGGATACTTTTGAGCTCCTTGACATGTATCAAATCCATCTACCGGTCGTACACATATAAAATACATTCAACACCGTAAAGTAGCATGTACCTTCATCTTTGTTTATTTCATTGAGTGAGGCTATGGTGCTATGCACCAATGGCTAGTGTACTACGGCTCAATATGGTACTTTTTAAAATTCTAACGGTCGATCCGACCGTTCAATGTGATATTCATATGAATATGTACTTGCAAACTAAATTTTATATTTTTTCGAATTTTTTTACTATTTTTTCAGACAGGTAGAATTTTGATTGTCCAGAATTTTCAAAAAACACTGATTTTTCTACCTATCTGAAAAAATAGTAAAAAAATTCGAAAAAATATAAAATTTAGTTTGCAAGTACATATTCATATGGTTATCACATTGAACGGTCGGATCGACCGTTAGGATTTTAAAAAGTACCATATTGAGCTGTAGTACACTAGCCATCCGTGCTATGCATAGCACCATAGCCTCACTCTATTTCATTTCAATATATAATTTGGTTGTTCCACGCTTTATTTATCTGTTGAGTATATAACTCTTACCTACATTTCATTTAATTAACGAAATTTCAGCATTTCATGTGTATCAACGATATTTCTGTAATTTTTAATTAGCCACCACTTTCAGGGCAGGTTCATATTTTTCAATGTTCTAGAAAACAGATAAATTATGATTAAAAAAAAAACACATTTCATCCAAGGCAAAACTGGAGCTTATCAATAACGAAAAAGGAGTAGAACTAGGGTGTTCCAAAGTTCACCAAGTTACTTCAAATGACAAATCCGTTACGAATGGTGTGTCTACATTCAAAAACTCTAAACTTTCAAATTAATTTAGTATAAAGTCAAGTGGTTAAATTAGAAGTTCCATAAATTAATTTTAATACATTTATTTATTTTTGAACATTTTTTACAACTTGACTCTATACAAAATTGATTCGAAAATTTAAAATTTTTATATGTAGACGCTTCACTCGTAAGGTAGACAGTTTCAACGGTTTAAATTTGTCATTTTAAGTCAATCCAATAGATTTTAGAGTTGAGTTCACAAAGAGGCACGGTGAAATAAACTCGTGAAATAAACTTAGGAACACCATAGTTCTACTCACGAAAAGAAATAAACTTGTGCAAATAAAATATGAACTAATTGATTATAACATTAATTGTAATTAACAGACTTTAAGAGGAGCGTTTTGGGGGACCGGCACCCAGAAAATGAGACGTCCGGATCCCCTAAAGTAACTCAATTTTTGGGTTTTCGATCGAGACCGTCCAATTCGAATCCGTCGCTCGAGATCGTCTCGGGATTCGAATTCGTTGCTCGGGATGTGTGCGCTCCAATTCGGATCTCGCGCGACAGATTTGAACCGCAGGTCTCGATTCAAAACCCAACTTTTGGGTTACTTCAATCTCGATTCGAAAATGAGCACCTTTATGGATTGCACAGAAACATAGCTTGAAAAGCAAATGCTGGTATCTCAAAAACATATTTGGACAAAGTTGACACTTTAATTACAACAATGGACTTATAGCATGATGCAAATTACTCCCACAATTCTCGGAAAACCAAACTGGAATATCATAAAATAGATATTGGTACTGAAAAATGAAAATAACATTCAAACCCCGCCATTTGCTGAGACAAGTATGTGATGGTACTGAGACAGAAATATGGTATACACCAGAATAAGCATACATGTCTAAACAATACCATACTGGTACGGTGGTACCATCACCATACCATTCTGCATAAAAGTTCTAAAATGCAAGGAGTTGCTGCCATCGCTTTTGGGAGCTGGGAGAAGTCTTACGAGTTGCTGCCATCGCTTTTGGGTGCCATCAAAGCATCTAATCCAGGTACACAGTACCTAATAGAACATGAACCATCAACCGAGTTTAATATTGATATTTTCAACCGGGTTGCATGGGCATTTGGGCGATGCATTGCAGCATGGCCTCATCTTCGACCCGTTATCAGTGTTGATGCCGGGTTCTTATCCGGAAGATACAAGGGTAAACTTTTTATGGCTTGTGCTTACGATGCAGAGCAACAACTCTTGCCACTTGCATTTGCAATTTGTGAAAAAGAGTCTATAGAAAATTGGAGTTGGTTTATGAATTGGTTGCGTACCAATGTTGTCGGGCCAGAAAAAATATGTGTTATTTCGGACCAGCACCTTGGTATACGAGGGGTGTTTGAGGCTCCTAATCTGGGATGGTGTGAGGAAACTGGTGAAGCTGTCCACCGACTGTGTTCACAGCATATTTGTGAAAATATTTGGAAAAAATACCCTGAAAAGTGGATCAAAAAGGTATTCAAGAAATTTGTTGAGAAGAAAAAAATCTGGAGATTTGAAGAGGGGATGGAGATGATTAGGCAAAGAGATGCAGCCGTACATGACTACATTATGAAATTTGGTAAACGGCTCCGCAACTCTGATGCAGAGCCTTTGGCTCTGCATAAGTGGGCACAAGTGCATGATGGATTCCTCAATCGATGGGGTATAATGACAAGTAATGGCTCTGAGGTACTAAACAGTGTATTTAGGATTGCCAGGCAACTACCCGTGTGTGCAATTGTTGATAAGACCTTTTATAAGTGCGTCGACTGGTTTGTAAATAGGCGGGAGGCCGCGATTGGATGGGAGGCAACGGGATTGGATTTTTCGTTGAACATTACATTGATTTTACATCGTCGTAATGAGAAAGCAAGGAAACATTTAGTAAGACCGATGTATTATGGCCATAACAACTATGAGGTTATTGATACAAATGGAATTCTCGAAACAGTAAGTCAATACTTCGATAAATCTAATTTTTTACTTTCACGTAATACACGTGATGTAAATATTATTTTTTAATTGAAGGGTGTTCGGGGTGAAGTGAAGTACGATGTTACCTTCCCTCCAGAAGGGATGCCTATATGTGTGTGTCGGAGACCTCAATTAACAGGAATCCCTTGTAACCATGTTCTTGCAGTTTGCTTCGTGAGGAGGCTAAATCCTAAGGACTATGTAAGTCCATATTACAGCTTACAAAATTATATAAACACTTGGTCTGGTCATTTCAATGGATTTGGAAATAAACGGGATTGGCCATTGTATAATGGGCCCATTATAAGGCCAGATCGGAATAAAGTAAATAAGGGTAGGAGAAAACACAAGCGAAGAATAATGTCTATGGACAAAATGGAGGCCCCTGCCACGAGGCGAAATGCTTGACAACATAATTAAGAGTCAACTACAGCAAGACATTCAGTATAACAATTTTAAAAATTCAAAAGACAATTCGTTTGCATAATTACCATTTTATTTGAACTAAGTTGTACTCATTTTGTAACAGGTGCATCGACTCGATAATTTGCTGGATGGAGGGATTTCTAAGTTTACCATGTTATGACATGCATTAATGTATCTTATTTAGAGGATAATTATTGTATTCTAAGAATTTATGTTGACATTTTATTGTATTTTTAGGGATGTATCTTGTTTAGACATTTTATTGCATCATGTTACGACGTTGGCGTTGGCAGACTTGATTATCTTTGGACATTTATATTGTATCATTTTTATCATATTTATCTTTGGCGTTGGCAGACTTGCTTCAGTAGTACATACATGAATTTCAAATAAGTATAATTTATACAACACATTTAGCCATGCTACAAAAATTGAAATAAGCATAATTTAAAGGATAATTAAAGTTAGTCCAATTAAAATTACAATAGTCCACTTAACATTACAGATATCCTACATATAATAATGGATCCAATCTAACATTAACCTCGTATTAATGGATCCAATCTAACATTAACCTTCAGATACCCCTGCAAAAAAAAAAATGCATCATGCATTAATCAATAAATAATGGATACAATGAAAAACTAAAAGGCATCATGCAAAAAAATTAAAATGTATCATGCTTAACAGAGGCACTTACTCAAGTCGAAACATGTTAACGCCTTCGTCGGCGACGCGGTGGTCCAAGGGCGTCAGTTCCGGGAGTGTACGGATCTGTTGGAATCCTTATACGGCCTTGAGGTGGTGCATCTGAAGTGGATGGACCATAATTTGTTGTAAGCTGTCCCGGATCTGTAGTGGATGGTCCCATCATACTAATGCCTCCCGCTAGTTCATCGATCATGAACTGAGATATAGATCCATGCTCTCTGCCGCTCATGAAGTTGTCCCACGTCGGGGGAGGCTCTGAAGTTGTAGGGCGACGATAATGCTGATCAGGGAAATCATCATCCAAACTGATCATGTCCAAGTTCATAGGGATCCCAGCACTATCGAGTATGCCTCGGAAGATATGGATCTGATCAATATCCTCCATCGTGTCACGAGCATGCTCGAGCATAATCTTGCCGTATGCCACTTGTCCTGGGGTTTTCACCATGTCTATTGCCTGCATAGTAATTGTATCACTCGAGAAATCTGCATAACACATTTCGAACTGTTACATATTGTACATTAATATTGAAACAAATAGTTTGATTGAAAAAAATATAATGTACGAACCACACGAGAATGCATGTGACCATGAGGAACGTATGCCAGTGTAGCAACATCTCCTGTCCGCGGGGGAGCCTGACGTTGTAGAGCTTGCAGATTGTTATCTGATAGATACAAATATCTCATACCACGCGCGTTGAACCAATGCATGTACATGTGATGCCTCCTCATATCATATGGTCTCCGCTCTCCAATTAATACTGGAGTCTTCTCGATGAACTCACTAAGAGTAATTGCCCAACAGCCATCCCTTGTTGAATTACCATCGTGAAACCACGTCTGACGTAAATAACTGATCTCATCCCATGGTAGAGGAGAAGGAGGCGGGATCTCTTGGTACTTACCAAACTGGCGCATGACCTATTCGCATGCTGAAACTCCACCATCCAAAAATGAATCACGTAACCGCAGCTCATCCAATACCTCTTTTGTCGTCGGACATGTCGAGGTAACTGATCATAGTAATCAACGTATGGTCGCCAGTTAACTGTCTCATCAGCTAGTCTATCGAAGCTATCTCTATACGTGGCTGTACCACCTGTAAAAAAAATATAAATTTTAAAAAACAATTATAAATCTATCGAAGTTATCTCGATTTATAAATCTTTTTACCTAAGTGAGGGTTTTCTGGCCACAAATGAAAGGTGGTCAACTTCACACCGAAAGCATTCCTCGTATCCTCATCGGCACCACCGAAGGGAGGTGGCTCTGATCGGGGTACAGGCCGACCAATAGCAAATCGAGTCCATGACCAAATCTGTAACAACAACATCGGACCCGCTATCGTGTCTACCCCCGCGTGGCAAGCACGTGACAACTCTCGATAGATATGTGCAAGTACAGCACCTCCCTAATTGTATTCTCGTGTAGTATCTAGATCAGTGATGAATTGCAAGTACATCGCAGGGACTCCATCCGCACATAACCGACCCGAATAAATCCATACAAAAACCTCAGGTGTACCGTGCAACCGTCTCATCATTGTGCCAAGCTTCTAAGGGTAAACTAAATTGCGCCCGCACCCATTTCAGTCTAAGCGCATAAGCAGAGACGGACAATCGTTCTTTCTCAGTGTTAGGATTATAAATCCTATATTTGTATGGCATTGTCTGATGGAGGTGATTGTAAAAAATAGCCGGATCAGCCCCTAGATCATACTCTAAGTATGGGTCCCAATCAGTATCGCTGGTGCCAGTAATCGCGTCACCTGCAAATTAAAACAATTATACAATTAACAATTTATTTTTTTATAAATAGTTAATTAAATTAACCGATAAACAACTTCTGATTATTAATTACCCTTAATCGATAAGCCCCATAGACATGCAACATCTTCCAACGTCACTGTCACCTCACCGACAGGTAAATGAAATGTATTGGTCTCCGGCCTTCCACCTCTCAACCAGAGCAATAATCAAATGCGGATCAATCTTGCAATCATTTAGGCGAGCAATTTGATACAACCCTAACCTCTTCAGAGCATCGTCCATCCGACTGTTGTAAGCAATACTAGTCTGATGTGAATTTATCTGCATTGAAGAGGTAGGCTGCCAAAAAGAATTAAAACATTATAAACCCTTCAAATACTTCATATAATATTTATTTGAATCAAATAATTAATAAATATAATCAAAATTACCATATCACGAACTCCCCATGCCCTGTGGTTCTGTGGTGCTAATTTCAACAACTCCGGATAATCCAGATTATCCATTGACTCTGTTAGAAAATTTGATAAACAAATATTTTTGCAACTGATGAGAGTCATCACACATAATTATATAAACAAATTTTTTTTCAAGCATATGGCTACAATAATCAAAATGTAACTATATGTAAACAACATACCATCTAATTTTAATTTTAATAATAAACTTCATGAACACTTAATTACACAAATTTATACTACATATTACTAATTTTACACAATTATAATTTTATCTAATTTTAAACTTCATGAGAGTCATCACACATTTATCTAATTTTACAAAAATTATAATACAAATTACTAAAAAGTTACATTATACAACATGAACAATTAATTACACAAATTTATACTACATATATACTAAATTACACTAAATTAACATCATATAAATTCTAAATTACACTAAATTAACATCAAAATAAACTCTAAATTAACACTACATTACACTAAATTAACATCATATGAACTCTAAATTAACACTACATTACACTAAATTAACATCAAATGAACTCCAAATTACACTACATTACCATTAAATTACTAATATACTCCAAATCAACACTAAATTACACCAAATACTAATTTAACACTATATTTCACAAAATAATCTAAATATGCTAAACAAACTAAATTAAATTAATTATTCAATTTAATTCGGCTAAAATAAAAATTATAAAAAGAGGGATATTTACCTTGTCAAAATTGTAGATCTGAAGAGTTTCTAACTCTCTTAGACGATCCAGAAATTTTAAAACAATTGGATGGAGAAATGATTAAGTAAATTGAGAGGATAAAAGAAAAAAAAAAAAAATTTGAGTTCGGAAGAAGAAAATGAGTAATGGTGGAGGAGAGAAAAGGGAGA
The DNA here is from genome assembly GCA_025461125.1 of Carex kokanica. NCBI lineage: Eukaryota > Viridiplantae > Streptophyta > Magnoliopsida > Poales > Cyperaceae > Carex > Carex kokanica. The sequence continues at coordinate 3,150 of JAJGRX010001042.1, read as the reverse complement.
GACAGAGAAGGGGAGCCTCGTCTGTTTGAAATCGCGAAATCAAGCCTCCACCGGTCCTAGGGATCGGTGGAGCATTGTGCGGGATTTTCTGTGGCGACACTGGTGCCTGGCGCATAACTGGCGCATAAAGGACTCCACCGGTCCCTAGGACCGGTGCGGTCTTTGTTTTTTTTGCTCCACCGGTCCTAGGGATCGGTGGAGGCTATATTGCGAAAATCAATCAGCGCAAGGCTGGTCTGGTTAAAAGGTTTTATAGGAATTATATTTTTAAAAAAAATCCCAAACTAGTATATAGTGCTACAGGCATTATAAAATTTATTGTAAGTTTATGCTATTTCCATTTAGTAAAAACCTGACTTAAATTTTTAATGATTCAGGATGGATGTCATGTTTTTCATTTATATTAGAAACAAATATCTTTTATACAGAGAAGTCCAAGAAAAAACTACAATTAAGTAAAATTGTGGCTGGTTTATGAAAAAAAAAAAAAATAGTAGCAAGCAGTGTTGTAAATAATGGTATTCAGTCATTGGACGGACAAGGTACCGCTAAGCGATTAATCGGAAATAATCAGCCGATTAGTCGGGAAAATCTCTGACGGCACCAAAGACTAATCGGCCGATTAATCGGCCTAAATGGACGTTTTTTACAACACTGGTAGCAAGACAAATCAAAGAAGACCAATATAGTCTGATTACATCCCTTGGTACATTACATCTCTAAATTCCTACGCAAAAAGAAACCTAGTGATATTTGCTGGAGCCAACATAACAAATCCGGAAGACTGCTGTCCTTTTAAAACCAGACCTGTTTCCGACACTGCGAAAATCCCCACTGTAACCACTGCTCTATTAATTCACTAATCTGTCAGCGAGTGTGCAGCAGTACTTGTGCCACCTTGTGTACCAGTTCAGTGTCAACGTTGTGACAGTGAAATTAGAGCAGGGTTGAATTGTTTCAAGGGTTGTGGGCGGGTTATTGGTAGATCCATAATTCAATTTACAGCTGCTTCCAGTAGAAGACTAAAGTTAGTGCTTAACTAGTGATCTGAAGTGTAGAAAACATCAAAATCAGAAAACAAAGTGCAAACCTTCACATAAATCTGACAACTTAAGTGAGGTTCCTATAGTATAATCAGAAAATCTTTGTATAACTCATCGGTTCACTTGGTAGATGGTGAAATCCAATTTCCACATAACACGAGCAATAATGAAATTATGATACAGTGCAAACATGAATTCTCCTAAAATAATAAAATGAAAAACCAATGAGGAATCTTCAAAGTAGTTGCAATAGGAGGTTTACAATTCTGTATATAATGGTAATTTGTTTCATGTTTAAGAGTGCAACACATGTCATTTCATACAAATAGTAATTGTCTGACTAGTACAACATATGATGGTATCCAAGTTGTACAAGACATACCAACTACCCATATATTCTTCCTCAATATGCAAAATTTAAGCATAAAAAATAGTGACTCAAAAAAAAGAAAAAAAAAATACCAATTTGCCATCAGCATTGCATATGATTTATACCAGCCTCAACCTCGATGTCAAATGCTTCTTTTCTGACTGTGCTCCCTTTGCTATGGTTGGGATTCCCAAAATCATGCGATGCAGGAGTTGCTCTGCCTTCTCAATTTCTCCTTGTTTGCACAGTGCATCCGAGAGCATTGTAAGTCACAACATCCGGTTCAAGGCCTTTGGAAATCATGCACTGCAGCATATGTTTTGCCTTGTTCAGTAGCCCTTTCTTGCACAACCCATCTATGAGAGTGTTATAGGTCACAACATCTGGTTCAAGCCCTTTAGAAACCATGTAATCTAGGAGTTCCTCTGCCTTCTCAATTTCTCCTTTCTTGCATAGCATATCCATGATAGCATTGTAAGTTACAACATTCGGTTCAAGACCTTTGGAAATCATGCACTGTAGCATCTGGTTTGCCTTGTCCAGGAGCCCTTTCTTGCAAAGCCCATCTATGAGAGTGTTATAGGTCACGACATTATATTGAAGCCCTTTAGAACCCATGTTAGCCAGGAGTTCCTTTGCCCTCTCAATATCTCCCTGCTTGCACAGTGCATTCATGACAGCATTGTAAGTTACAACATCCGGTTCAAGGCCTTTGGAAACCATGTGCTGCAGCATTTTCACTGCCTTGTCTATTAGCCTGTTCTTGCAATGCCCATGTATGAGAGTGTTATAGGTCACAATATCAGGTTGAAGCCCTTTAGAAGCCATGAGATGCAGGAGTTCCTCTGCTTTCTCAATTTCTCCTTGCTTGCACAGTGCATCCATGACAGCACTGTAAGTTACAACATCCGGTTCAAGGCCTTTGGAAATCATGCACTGTAGCATCTGGTTTGCCTTGTCCAGGAGCCCTTTCTTGCAAAGCCCATCTATGAGAGTGTTATAGGTCACGACATTAGGTTGAAGCCCTTTAGAACCCATGTTAGCCAGGAGTTCCTCTGCCCTCTCAATATCTCCCTGCTTGCACAGTGCATTCATGACAGCATTGTAAGTTGCAACATCCGGTTCAAGGCCATTGGAAACCATATGCTGCAGAATTTTCACTGCCTTGTCTATTAGCCTGTCCTTGCAATGCCCATCTATGAGAGTGTTATAGGTCACAACATCAGGTTGAAGCCCTTCAGAAACAATGTAATCCAGGAGTTCCTCTGCCTTGTCAATTTGTCCAATCTTACACAGCCCATTTATAAGAGTGCTATAGGAGAAGAGATCAGGTGAGCAACCCAGCTTAGGCATTTTATCGAGCACAATGGCTGCAGCCTCATGGATCCTATTATCCCTACAAAGACCCTTTAGTAATGGATTGAATACATCCGAATGAGCCCCCGGTCCGACCTTAAGAAATCGTCCGAGTAAAACAAAAGCTAATCCGACCCGATCCACTCGGGTACAACAGTTTATCAAGATGCTATACGTGCAGACGTCGGGCGAGAACTGTTTATTTTGGGTCAATCGGTCAAAGAGGGAAAATATAGTGGGATAATAGTTGGTCAAGTTCTTCATGCGAACCAGCGTTGTGAAGAGATGGTTGAAGGGATAGATGGATGGGGTCGGGTCTCTGGTGGCCAGCAGCCGGGTCAAACAGGCAACGGGCTTCAGGACAGTAGGGTGCCCGATTAC